>OZ035855.1:2057086-2339425 GCA_964034905.1 Itoplectis maculator | reverse complement strand
CAGCGCCCTCGAAAACCCCTACTTACAAATTTTCACGAAAAAATACGGAATTTGGAAGTTTTTGTCCGCCATATTGGATCCGCCATTTTGAAATTGGCAAATCTGATAACGGATCCGTAATCAGCGCCCTCGAAAACGCCTACATACGAATTTTCACGGAAAAATACGGACTTCGGAAACTTGACCGCCATATTGGATCCGCCATTTTGAATTCGGCAAATCTGATAACGGATTCGTAATCAGCGCCCTCGAAAACCCATACCTACGAATTTTCACGAAAAAATACGGAGTTCGGAAACTTTTGTCCGCCATATTGGATCCGCCATTTCGAATTCGGTAAATCTGATAACGGATTCGTAATCAGCGACCCCAAAAACCCTTATATACCGCTTATCATGCAAATTCAATCAAACAAGTTAGTTGTGACCGCGTAAGTAGGAAATGCCAGATAATTTTCGGCTTCAAGCCGCCATATTGGACACCGCCATCTTGAAATCCATAATTATTAGGTATGGGTTTTGAAGATTAGGGTCCATGGACGCGTTATATTGACCCCCCGGAGGGGTACCGGTCGAATTTCGATAAGAAAATTTTGGTCAAAAAAAATATTGGAGCGAAAAAAAGCGTTTTTTTTTTAAATAAACAAATAGAACATTGTCAAAGTACATTTTTTAAAAATTCTGATCACGGATTTGGAAAGCTGACAAAATTTCACATCTGATACAAGTACTGCTGATTTTTTTCGAGGCGGCTTTCATGGAAGAAATAACCGCTGAAAAATGGGATGAAAAAGTGTCCGTTCAGGACTTAATGGGTTAAAATATGGAAAGTGTCCGTACAAGTTAATAAGATTATCCATACAATTTGGTTTCAGTTTAAGGCGATGTGAAATACCGGCGCACACCTTAAAAGTTTGGATATGCTTTTTTTTCGTGAATTATGAACGGGTCGAAGTGAAAATTGAAATACAGACGTTAGTTAGGGTAGACGCACCGTTTGTGGCCACTGTACCATTAATGGCCACATGAAAAACGGATATATTAATTCATCATACTATCAATCTAATCAAATTAATACATGACATTATTCTTCACGAACTGAAGCAAATTTTACATTGAACAATGCTGGGCTTGAAATACATAATTATTTAATAAATAATGTTTAAAGCGTTCAAAGCACTTTTGCACCATTTGTGGCCATCCCGAAATTTACGTGTAATAAGTATGGCCACAAATGGAACAAGTGGTGGCCACAAAGGGTCCTAAGATGGCCAAAAATGGTACTTCTACCCTATGTGAATTTCGTGAACGAAATTAGTCAGAAGTTTGATTTTCAAAAGAGAAATTACAGATCAATTACCACCAGCTTTTTTTTTTTTTTTTTTTTTTTTTTTCGAAATCAAAATTCTTACTAATTCATTTACGAGATTCTTATTACTGGCGTGTGTATCTCAATTTTCACTTCTACCCTATCTACACGGCGTTTAGCGTGTAAATACCGTCGGTAATTTGTAGTCGAAATTGTTCACAAAACTCCGTCGATGCAGCTCGTTCCTGGCGCACACATCGAACATGTAGAACGCGCCACCATCACGTTCGCCGTGTGAATAGACCCAGCGCTATTCCTGCGGAAGAATTGCAATTTGAAAATGTTGTCTAGCGTTGATTTGCTTCATCCACGTTAAACCAAGTAAAATAAAAGAAGCCTTCCCTGGAGGGCGAAATTTAAAAAAGCATTAGAAGAAGTGGGGATCGAAACCACAATTGGAGTGTTAACGAATGGATAAAGTATTCAGAGGATAGAAAAACTGATAAAAGAGAGAAATAAAATAAAAGTTGAACAAGATATGCAAGGAGACTTCGAAAACGTAGGGTAGACGTATCGTTTTTGACCACCTTAGGGCCGATTGTGGCCATTACATTCAAAGGAATAAATCAAAGCATTCAGTCGTTAAAAAAAAACGTCGTATAGATCCTTCAGTGGATTTATATAGATTAGTTCAAATAAATCAACATACAATTATGGAACATTTTTTCTTTTTTAGGAATAACATAATAAAAATGGCCACAATTCGTACAGTGGTCACTCACGGTACATCTACCCTAGATAAATCTACGTATCGTACAATTTACAGGGAAGTAAAAAAGAGGTTGGAAATGAAGAGAACATCAGTGATATTAGACTGAGGAATGTAAATGCAATTTGATGATCTAAATTATAAAGAGCGGAATGTAGAAAATTAAAGAAATGATGCATAAATCAATAAATAATACAAGGAACCTTCCGCATCATCCGTCGCTCTTCTCGCAAATTGGAGCGCACTCGCTTCTCGAGTCCGAGAAGAAATGCAGATCTAGTACATTCACGGCGTTCAGCGTGTAAACCGTCGGCAGTTTGTAGTCGCAATTACTGACAAATATCGAGGCCAATCTCTGAACTGTCCTACACTTGACGACGCAGGCAGCGCCCTGGAAGCTCGGTCGTCCCATCTCGTTCCTGGCGCACGGATCGAACATGTAGAACTTGCCGTAATGCTGCATCATCGCCACTGCCATGTTCGCCGTGTGAAGGATCCCCGCGCAATTATTCCTGAAGAACAGATCCAAGGACGCGGCAAGGTCAAATGCGCGAAGAATTCCAGCGGCTGTGTGACGATGAATTTCGATGTTGGCCCTGAAGTCGCCGACCACGAAAACGGTCAACAATTCGGAAGGCGAGAGGATCCGGGCGCCGGGACGCGAAGCTCTGGTCGAGTCGGCGTGAAGCCGATCACCGTGCTTCAGGATCGCGTCGACGAGCTCGGAGGTCCAGGTGGACGGAACGTGAAGCGCTCCGACGGCGATGGCGACGGCGGCAATCGCCGTGCTCTGAAGTCCTCGGCTCTTCACGTCGAAGATACGATCGTTCATGTGCAAAGTCCCATTCAGCACGCTAAGCTCGTCGTCGATGACCTTGAAGGGTGGGGGTCAAAATATTGAATGACCAAAATAGTGAAATTACAAATAATGAATGTGTGAATCTACAGTAGCTATCATCATGAAATTTACCACTTCAGCAACTCGCTAATTGGCTAATTCGCTATTTTTACTTCATTTTAATAAAATGGGGGGCCAAAATGAAAAATGATCCAAATAACGAATGGCTTAAATAGCAAATTCCGTAATGATGAATTAAGGGATCGTCACAGTGTAACCCTCCGAAAAATCAATGATTTTCGCGATTTTTTTTTGTTAAGTTGTAATGAACTAATTGGTCTGGTTTTTTTAAAATAAATAAGTACATTCTTGAAGAATACAAAATGATTTTTTTTATGTGCATTTCTTTAATGTATAATAATGATATAAATTGTTTAAATAGCTCGTGTAAAAAAAAGGTCCTGCATTATGTCCACGATTGCGGCCGCAATTTTGATCTGAACCAAAAATTTCAAAAAGATTATTAATCTGTAGGAAATTCGCTATCGCGCTATGAGAGCTTTTTCAGAACCTAATCTAATACTAAGCCTGGCGCTCCTACATCCTTAAGAGCATACACCATGATATAGACCACTATAGCATCACCATGCCATGATCCTAATTTACGGCATGCAAACATCACAGCTCCACAAGCGTGCGATAGCATGTGCATCAAATACTGCCAACATGGCTTTAGCGTGGTGTCGCAGTACGCTGTGACGTCATAAAATAGCAAAATTGAGATACACATCGCTACGTTAATTCCGGCACAGCAGGACGTCGCCTAACGCATTCGTGGCATCACCGTACCACAATAAGATATTTTGACGGCACATTTGTCTGTCTGGGACCCTGATAACATCAAAGGGTCCATTTGTAAGCATTTAGTGCACTAATGTCCCCTACTTGAACTTCCATTTTCACGCTTATGATGTTCAAAAAAGCAATCTTGGTATTACGCCTGTAAAAATTAGACTGATCATTGAAAAGGGTACTTTTAGAGTCCTATACGGAAACTGCGAATGACCTTCCATTCGGTGTTATGAGGGGGAAATGATCCAAATAACGAATGGCTTCAATGGCTTATTCCGTAATGATGACCATTCTAGATTAAGACGTTCACTCTCTTTTAATTCGCTACACTGACCTTGAATTCCGTGAGAATTTCTACGTCAAGACCTGCGCTCTTCTTTCCCGAATAAACGGGAATCGTCGGGCCGGTGCATTCGACCACCGGTCGGAATCCAGCCGGACACGGCAGCGCCTCGATCAACGTCGTCCTGACGATGACTCGACACAAATCGTAACGACCGTATTTCTCGTTGTCCTCGATGTTGGCGAACACGAGATCGTAAAGCGGCTCCAGGCAGGCGAACCACATTACGCACGAGGCGCCGTTGTCCTCGCGGTGACCTTGAGGGGTGGGGGTCAAAATAGCGAATGGCCAAAAAAGCAAATGGCTAAAATAGCGAATTTAAAAATAATGTACGTCTGAATCTAAGAATTGGAAATGGGAGTCAAAATAGCGAAAGGTCAAAATACTAAATAGTTTAACCCCTTCAGCGGCAATGACGCCATATGGCGCATGCATTTCCCGATTATTATCCAATTATTTTCCGATCGGCTTAATTGATTTTCTTGAAATTTGGTACTCGGGGACTTTAAGGTTCACTGATTACGAATCCGAATTCAAAATTTAGAAACAAAAAATAGCACTCAATATAAGAGATACAAAATGTGCGCACGATTCCGTCTGCCGCTGAAGCGGTTAAATAGCGAATGTGATGATGACCATTCTAGATTCAGACGTTCATTATTTCTAAATTCGCTATTATAGCGATTAGTTATGTTGATCATTGACTATTTTGACCTTCACCCACCTTGAGCTCCTCGGGAACGCGGATCGTACATAAAATAGACACCGCGATCCCGCCAAATGGCCGTCGCGTAACGACCGGTCGTCAGGATCCCAGCTCGGTTCTTGTCGAAAAATGTCTTCAAGCCCTCTTCGAGGTAAATCGGAGGCGGCGGAGGCGGTGGGACTCTCTTCTGTTTTCCTTTTTTTGCCTTCTTCGCCTTCGGCGGTTTCTTCTTGGCTTTACCCTTGCCCTTGACCTTGACCTCCGGCTCCGGGGGCGGAATCGCCACGGGACCGCTTATCGTCGGTATCGTGTTAAAATAACACAACGACAAAATAATACGTCAAAATAACACACGACGAAATAACCGGACGAAAAAATAACATACGTCAAAATATTACACGACAAAATAACCGTAAAAAAACAACTCCGAATTTAAAAAACTGATGGTATCGAAAAATTGGCTGAAAACCGTTAACAATAGATAACAATTGACAATTGATAATTGAAAATTAGTCGAGCCTCAATTTTTTTGTTTTTTCGGAAAATATTCCTGTTTGTTTCATCTATAGCGGAAAATAACCATTGAGTTTGTCAACTACAGTGGAAGATATACATAGAACTTTGTCGCGGATGATTATATTCCGAGTGTTATTTTGTCGTGTATTATTTTGACATTCTGTTATTTTTTCGTGTGTTATTTTAAGGTTGGATCATTTTGTAGTGTGTTATTTTAGCATGTTATTTTGATGTGTCACCTTATCGTCGACTCCTCGACGTCCGCCGTGAGGACGTTGACCCCGACCCGGAAAACGCGAACGACGTCCCAAGGTCGAATTTTCTCTCGAGCCGGTCGAGCGGATTTTTCCGTCTCGCGATGGACGTTGCTGCCCATCACGAGAATCTCGTCCAGGGTCTTCCTCGTCCACGTCACCGGGTTCTTGACCACAGACATGCCGAGGGCCACGACGCAGTTCGCGGCTGTCTGACGGTTGCGAATTTTTTCCGAAAATATCTCGGCGCCCTGGTGAATCGTGCCGCGAAGAATGGCGCGAGCCGCACCCTGAAGACCCGGAAGCTTCTGGTAGGCGTTGAGGGGCGGCAAATTCGAGGGACGAATCGCCGGGCTCGGGTCGTATTTCCAGGGTGGCTGCTGGTCCCAATCCACCACGTCGATCGACGTCACGACGTAGTCGCCTTTTTGACAGGAGAGTTATTATTTCGCGAATCACCTCGAGCTCTTTTAAGGGGAGGGGGGGTAATTCGTGCAAAAAAAGCACATTTTTGTGATTAAAAAATACATTCCCCCTTAAGGTAGTATGAGCACATTGACTGACGTCGCAAAAGTTCGAGGGAGTTTGCGAGAGTACTACGAGCAGTTCTCGATGAGATAAAAATCTGAAAAAAATCGAGCGTATGAAAGAAGATTATTTTGGCACAATAATAATTGTAAAATGTTATTAACAAATACTGAAATAAATGATAGGGCAACAAATTACCCGGAAACTTAATTTTTTTGTTATGGAAATGGTTTATTAATTTTTCTGAATGCATATGAATTTTTCCAGAATTTTTTCTGATTTTTAATTTTATAGTTAAAAAACGCCATTTCAAACATCACACAAAATTCATAAGTATTCTAAAAAAATGACCAAATCATTCTCATAACAAAAAAAATGTGGTTGCCGCATAATTGGTTGCAAAATTATTTATTTCAGTAATTTGTTAATAACATTTTTAATTATTATTATGCCAAAATAATCTTTACCGCACCTTTTATATACTTGATTTTTTTTTCAGATTTTTATCTCATCGAGAACAGTTCGTAACTCTTTCTCAAATTCCCTCGAACTTATGCGACGTCAGTCAATGTGCTCATACTACCTTAAGGGGGAATGTATTTTTTTTCGCTAAATCTTCCGCTTTTCTCTCATTTTTTTGTGAAGAAACTATGCAATGGATTATGGTGAAACTAGGCATTGGGGAAAAAAAAAGAAAAAAAAAACGTAAGGATCCAGTGATGTTTCGCTACATTTTCCGCTTTTTTCTCATTTTTTTGTGAAGAAATTATGCAACTTCTTTCGTTTCTTCACAAAAAATTTGGAAAAAAAAGACATTCCCCCCTTAAATTGGAGTTATCCGTCCTCCCCAAAACGGATTAGCGCCCAACAACAAAATAACATAGAAATAAAAATAAAATATCGAAAAGATCACTTTCTCACCTTCGGTGCCGTAAACGTCCTTGAAATATTCCGCGAAAACGTCGAGATTCGCGAAACGCATCAAACGAGGCAGATCCGAATCGTCGGCGTCTCCGGTCGACGTGACTCCGGGCGTCAGGGCGAAATAAAAGTCACCGAATTTCCAGATAGCAACGTTCACCGAGTCGAACAGAGTCAGAGCTCCGGATTGGTGACGTTTGAAAAAATGTTCCAGGCCTCTTCGGAGGTCCTGAACCCTGGGGGGTTTTCCGCCGAGGTCACCGGCCTCCACGCAATCCAGTATCGTCAGGTCGATGCGTCGATTGGAGAGAAAAAATTCCTTCACTATCTCGGTGATGCGAGGAGCGGAATTGTCGTCGCCCAAACGAGCCGAGCACTGGGCGTGAAACTTGTCGCCGGTCACGACGACCTCGTCCAGGACTTCGCTGGTCCATCGACGAGGCTCGTAGACCTTGGACAGGGGGGTGAAGTTTAGTTTCTTCCTCTTACGGCGAAATGGACTGCAGTTTGACGATACTAAAACTAATCTACAGTAGCCACTGGCTGTACTCTGCTCCATGTGCTGTTATGATTATTTTAACCCTTACCGGCCATA
This sequence comes from Itoplectis maculator, assembly GCA_964034905.1. NCBI lineage: Eukaryota > Metazoa > Arthropoda > Insecta > Hymenoptera > Ichneumonidae > Itoplectis > Itoplectis maculator. The sequence continues at coordinate 2,331,795 of OZ035855.1, read as the reverse complement.
CGGGGTAACTAATTGTTGACAAGTCAAAATAACTCGATGCAAAAATAACACACGTCAAGATAACATGCAAAAATAACACACGACAAAACAACACTCGGAGTATAATCATCTGTAACAAAGTTCTATGAATATCTTCCGCTGTAGATGAAAAACATGTGGCAATTTTCCGCTTTAGATGAAACAAACATGAATATTTTCCGAAAAACAAAAAATGGAGACTCGACTGATTGTTCAATTATCAATTATCAATCGTTAATGGTTTTCGGTCAATTGTTCGATACCATCTGTTTTTTTTATTCGGAGTTGTATTTTTACGGTTATTTGGACGTATGTTATTTTTTTGTCCGGTTATTTTAACGTGTTATTTTGTCGTTGTATTATTTTAACATGGTACCTAGTTATCCCAAGCTCAGAAAAAAAAAGAATGAAATTTTTTTTTTGTTGGAATATAGTAAAAAACAATATATGCTCGAAGTTCAGAGCCCATGCAACGGCAACTCTCGCCCGTGCTTTGTCAAACATTAGTTCACTTGTTAACTGCCTTCCTTACGGATCGCATCGCGCTGTCACTTTTATCTTTAATAAATATGTTGAATTAAACCGTTTGCTACACTCATTTCCTACAGGTTATGGGCCAAGGAAAAGTGAGATAGTGCGATGGAATAAATAATCTGATAAAAGTGAACTGTGAAAGTTGATTAAGTCGGAAACAGGAATTTGTACGTTCTGTACGAAGAAAATCTTTTCGCGGTCACCATGACTACGATAAAGATACCACCGTTACAAAAGGAAAATTACGACACGTGGAAAATCCACGTTAGAGCAATGCTCGTGAAGAACGATGCATGGGCCTATGTAAACGGCAAGAAAGCGAAACCCGAAGCAGCCGCCGCCGCAGCAGAATGGGAAATTGCCGATGAAAAAGCCATGGCCGATTTAATTCTCGCCATAAGTGCTGAAGAATTAAAACACATAAATGGATGCAAGACATCCGCTGAAGTTTGGACAAAATTGAAGAATCTTTACGAATCTGATGGACCAACACGAAAAGCGATGCTGCTGGAAGAATTAATTCGGCATAAGGCGAGTGATTCTCAAGATATAAGGGATTACGTAGCGAATTTCTTTGACACAATCAACAAATTGGAGGCTATGGAAATTAAAATCCCACAAGAACTCATAACTGTCCTCCTACTGTCGAGTTTGCCAGAATCATTCGAATCTTTTCGCGTGGCTATGAAATCACGTAAAGAATTGGCAACTCCAGATGAGTTGAAGATAAAAATATTAGACGAGTACCAATCAAGAAAACGTGGAAACGAAGAAAAATCAGAAGCTTTATTTATCGCAAAGCCACACGCGAAGGATGGAAAAACGCATAGAACGTTTTTCAGATTCAACTGTCATAACTGTGGCAAAAAGGGTCATATGGCCAAAGACTGTAGGTCTCGAAAATCTGAAGAATCAAATAGTGACGAGGTTACAAAATGTGCTGAATGTGCTGAAATCGTCATGAAGGCTGTTGCAGACCGTGAAGAACGATGGTGTTTGGATTCCGGCGCATCTTCACACATGTGCAGCAACAAAAAAAAGTTTGTACAAATAAATGAACCAGCCATACGTAAACTGCATTTAGCATCAAATGATTCTACTTCCATCGACGGTGTAGGTACAGTAAACATTGATGTTGGAAAAAATGTTACAGCTAAACTCGAAGATACATTGCACGTCCGTGATCTTCGGTCAAATCTACTATCTATTGCCAAGATAACAGATCATGGATTCGAAGTCAACTTCAAGAAGAACGAAGCATCTGTCATTGATCCAAAAACTCAAGGAAATGTACTGGTGGCAAAAAGAGACGGAAATTTATATTTCCTACAAGAATCAATCGAAGAAGCGGCGGTAGCCCGAGCTGGAGTGTCCAATTTGCAAAATTGGCATGAAAAGTTTGGTCACTTGAACGGAAAAGATCTCAAAGAGTTAATTCAACAGAAGAAGGTTCACGGGATTGATATTAAAGGAGAAGGCGAGCTTGGTCCTTGTGAAATTTGCATACAAGGTAAACAAGCGCAAACTCCATTCAAAACGTCAAGCACACAATCCACAGAAATTTTGGAGTTAATTCACTCGGACATTTGTGGACCGATGCCATGTGAGTCTCTATCAGGATCGAAATATTTTGTCACTTTCATAGATGACAAATCTAAATGGTGCGAAGTCTATTTCTTAAAAGCGAAGAGCGAATTATTCGATAAATTCGTGGAATTCAAAGCCAAAGTCGAAAAACAGACCGGAAAGAAAATAAAAATTCTCAGATCCGATAATGGTGGAGAATATCGCAGTACGAAGCTTGCAGATTATTTGAAAAAACATGGAATTCAACATCAAAGGACGGTAGAATATACTCCCCAACAAAATGGAATCGCAGAACGTAAAAATCGTACGTTGGTTGAGATGGCACGTTGTATGCTACTCCAATCAAAACTCTCGAGGTGTTTTTGGGCAGAAGCAATCCATACTGCAACGTACATCAGGAATAGATGTCCATCAAGGAGTCTAAACGGCGAGACACCGTACAAGACGTGGTTAAGAAAAATACCAACGGTCGCACATTTCCAAAGATTCGGAGTCAAGGCGTATATGCTGGACAAATCGACAAAAGGCAAATTCGATTCAAGATCGATTGAATGTTTTTTTGTCGGTTATGCAACGGATGCGAAAGCTTACAAACTCTGGGATCCAAAATCGAGAAAAATCCGAGTAAGTCGAGACGTAAAATTTGTAGAGAACTGTCAGGACACTGAAAAATCAAAGATCTCAACGAAAGAAGTCGAATTTCTTCTTGAACCGCTGCAACAAAATCGTACGGAGATTCCAGCAGAAATACAAGAAGAAAATCGAGAATATAATCAAGAGAATCAGCTAGAAATAGATCAAGATGACGATGGACCAGAAAGAAATTGTGAAGATCAACAGGAAAATGATCAAGAAAATGGACGAGAGCACGTTGAAGAAAATTCACCGGAGGTTACTCGTGAACAACAAATCGAACCAAGAATGAAAATCGGACCAGGACGACCAAAAATACTGCGAACTGGATGTAGAGGACGCCCAAAGAAACTGTACAATATGGTACCAGATGAAACTGAGCAACCCGAATCCCAAGAAGAGGTTAATAACTCACAAGAAGAATTCTACGACGCGCTCGAATTTGCCAACCTGATCGGAGAGGATGACCCGAAGACAATAAGCGAAGCATTATCATCTCAATACGCTGAAGAGTGGAAAGAAGCAGTCTTACGGGAATATGAAGCTTTATTAAAAAATGGTACTTGGGTTCTCGTAGATCACCCTAAAGGAAGAAAAATCGTCGGATCGAAATGGGTACTGAGGACCAAGTTCCGGTCGGACGGAACAATTGATCGTCGAAAAGCTCGTTTAGTAGCTAAGGGTTTTACTCAGAAACGTTACGTGGACTATCACGAAACATTTGCCCCAGTTACTCGAGCCAGTTCAATTCGTACCGTTATGGGATTGGCAGCAGAATTCGGACTTGAGGTTCAGCAACTCGATTTCGTTAGTGCATATCTGAATGGCGAACTCGAAGAAGAAATCTTTATGGATTTTCCTGAAGGTTTATCGACGATCCTTAATTCACAAGATCTACCGAAAAATAAGGTATGCCTGCTAAAAAAATCTATTTACGGATTAAAACAATCGGGACGACAATGGTACAAAAAACTGGATTTGCGACTAAAAGAACTCGGAATGAAATCATCGGACGCTGACGCTTGTGTTTATATACACAAGAGAGACGAGAAATTAACAATAGTTCTGATCTACGTCGACGATCTGATTATTGCGTCAAACGACAAAGAAAGAACGGAGGAATTGAAGAAATGTCTATCCGAATCGTTCGAAATGAAAGACCTAGGCAAAATTCATTACTGCTTAGGTCTTGAATTTTCTCAGGATAATGTAAAAAAGACCATCCACATGACTCAAAAGAAATATGTTCAGGACGTACTTCAACGATTCAACATGGAAAATTGCAAACCTGCAGCAACACCCATGAATCCTGCTGTGAAATTGACGAAGAAAATGTGTCCATTTTCTGAAATCGAGAAGAAAGCGATGGAGAAGATCCCATACAGAAACCTCGTCGGATCATTGATGTATCTCGCAACTTCTACACGTCCGGATATAGCCTATCCTGTGAGTGCTCTCAGTCAGTACAACGAAAATCCAGGCGAAGAACATTGGAAAGCTGCAAAACGAGTTCTGAGATACCTAAAGGGGACGCAAGATTTAGGCTTGGCTTTTCACAAAACGGATGAAGAATTAATTGGTTACGCTGACGCTGATTGGGCTGCTAACACTGACGATAGACGATCATATACCGGTTTCGTATTTAAACTGGCAGGAGGAGCCATAAACTGGTCATCTCGTAAACAAAAAACCGTCGCAATGTCAACAGCTGAAGCGGAATACATGGCTTTGGGAGAAGCTTCGAAAGAAGCAGTTTATCTGCGCAAGTTTCTATCGGAATTCGTACAAGATTTTGGAGCGACGAAACTTTTGTGCGATAACCAAAGCGCTGGACTGATGGTCAAAAACCCTGTCTTTCATGAACGAATGAAACATATTGATATTCGATATCATTTTGTGCGGGAAGTTGTTCAACGGAACGAGTTGACAATCGAATATATCCCGACGGATCAGATGCCTGCTGATATATTAACAAAAGGATTATCCGCGCCAAAACATCTCAGATGCACCGAAGCACTCGGATTGAAATGAATTAATTGCGCATTTATTCGACATGTGATTGTATTTTACGCGGGAGTGTTGGAATATAGTAAAAAACAATATATGCTCGAAGTTCAGAGCCCATGCAACGGCAACTCTCGCCCGTGCTTTGTCAAACATTAGTTCACTTGTTAACTGCCTTCCTTACGGATCGCATCGCGCTGTCACTTTTATCTTTAATAAATATGTTGAATTAAACCGTTTGCTACACTCATTTCCTACATTTTTTTCATTTAGAAATTAGAAATTGTATGATGTGCCATTTTTTTCATTTTTTCCTCCAGTAATTTTTGCAACATAAATATACTTTTTGAATGATCGGCGGATACTGTTATTTTTTCATGCTAGTGGTATGTGTTGTACGTACAATCCTAAAATTTCAGCCCTTAATATTGAAAAATGGTGAGTAATTAATTTTTGTCCGAAACAGCAATTTTTATGAATGTTCACAGTTTTTAGATCGCAATTGACCGATAAAAATCATTAGAAATGTTGAAAATATCTATCTGACCTTGGAGAATATAATCGCCATCACGGCGACGGCGGCTGTCTGCTTGTTTCGATTCGCCTCGTCGAATCTGTCATCAGACATTTTGACTCTTCCCGGCAGTTCCCAGACGCCGTCAGATTTTTTCGGGAAGTGATGCCAGAGATCCTCGCCCGACGTTGTCCTGGTTGGTCGCAACTCGTCGGAAACTCTGGTCTCATAGACGTTCTCCAGTGTGACCGAGTCAATCGCGAAATTGGCGTCTTGTTTAACGGCGGATAATCGAAGACTCGAGGCCAGTGAAGATATAGTGGTGAACCACAGAACCGTCGCGGTGCCATCTTTGTCCTTGGGAACGCCTTGACTGTCTCGTCCCTTCGGATCCATCGTAAAAAAAACGTCGCCCTCTTTCCAAATGGGAAGCATCGCACTTTCCTGACGAAAAATTCCCATCGAATTGTCGGCGAAAAATTCTTCCAGACTTTTCGTCAATTCGCTCATCGGTCCTGTCGAAACTTCCTCAGTCAAGGCCACGGTCACTCGGTTCACGCCAATGTCGAACTCCTCGTTGATCTCGCTAGGCAGAAGATAATTTCTCGGCGCCGCGTCCTCGTCGTCCGGCTCCGGCAAATTTTCCAGATTTTTCAACGTCAGACGATCGCCGACCTTGAGAACATCATCGACGACCTCGCGGTACCAGAGGTGAGGGTTGTAGAGCTTTCGCATCGCCAGAGCCACGAGAGCATTCGCGGCTTGTTGCTTGTTCCGTGTGAGATGCCTGAAAGGTGAAGGTTGGAGGATTTTTTGTAAGCAAAAGATCAATTTTTTCAAATCGGATCGAATTATGTGCCGATGGATTGATCTAGGCAGAAATCGGGTACCAAGAGTTGATCCATCGAAAAGGGATTTTTTTGTTATATGTCTCGCAAATATACTGAAAATCGTAACTTTGTATTAGACAAAATATTTAATTGGTTGAAGCAACTGGTGATAAATTTTTTTTAAATCTCGATAAGCGTTGCCGAATATTTTGTCCAATCTGCAAAATATTTATTTCGCCGCCCGCAACCGCACATTTTGTTGGATTGAGCAATTTTTTTTTTTCAGGGTAGGCATAAATTGGGTACCAAGAGTCGATTTACCGAAAAGTGATTCTTTTGTTATATGTCTGAAAATGGTAACTATGTTAGTAAAAGATACATTTTTCGAATCGGAACGAATTATGTGCCTATGAATTGATCTACGCATAAATTGGGCACTAAGAGTCGATCCACCGAAATAGTACTTTGCGATACAAGGGCGAGAAAGTGATCATTATACGCAGGTTGGGAAGTTGATCGTACGAGTGCGGCGAGTCGTCGACCCGCACTTCTCATGCATGCGTTACAAAATAGTACTTTGTGATACAAGGGCGAGAAAGCGGCCATTACGCGCGGAGGTTAGGAAGCGGCGCACTCGCCAAATCGAGTGCTACAACGACACGAGCTGCGAGCTGCGAGTGTTGTTTGTAGCACGAGAGGAGGCGAGTGCACTGCTTCCTAACCTCCGCGGGACGGCCGCTTTGTCGCCCATGTATCACATATTACTTTTTGTAACGAATGTCAACGTGATGTCGCACATCTTCGTGCCTGCAAAGCGTGCGTGAGATCATCTTGTAGATAGTTTCACGCACGCCAATGTGTGCGTGAAGTAATGTAGATAACTTCACGCACCAGATGCCGTACGTGAAATTATCTACGTTGACATGAGCATAATGCGCGATCTCACGCACGCTTTGCGGGCACGAAATGTGCGACATTACGTACATGAGTTACAAAAAGTGATTTTTTCGCAGACATAAAAAGGTGAGTTTCGTCATCATGTAAAGTAAACTATGTTAAAAACATGTGAACCTACTCAGGTAGTAACAGAAACTGTAATCAAATTTTGTCCATAAATGATGACAATTACCTTAAAAATAAAACACTCATCGGATGCGGATACCGTTAAAACGTTCGATGAATATTTTATTTTGTATGTAATTGTACTTGAATTGAATTTCATTTGGGGGAAAAAAGGTAGATTTCGTTTCACCAGCAAAAATAAGAAATCGACTTCAGCAAAAACCTACTCAGTCGATTATAAAAACTGTAAGCGATAATTAAAAAAAATACAATCTTTTTTTGCATAAATGCAAGCAATGCAAAAAAATTCCTAATATGCAAAAAAATGATTGTAATTTTGTTTTTTTTATAGAATTAAGAGGTTCATTGACGAGGGTTTGCAATTATGTATGTATCTACAAATTTTTGTTTTATATGAATCGGATGAATAGTATTTTTTTATCGCGCCCGCCAATTTTGAAAATTTCGTTTTGAGTACGCCGCGTTTCAAGTTTTGGTTAAAGAATAATAAAAGTCTCTGGTGCCCTTTCATACCTTCTAATGTACAATAAACCAAAAAAATGTCAAAACGATCGGTCGAGTAGTTTCGTTGGAAAAAATACCGAAATTTGTCGTCGTTTCTAAGTATTTCTCCCCAATCTACTAGAAAAGGTCGATTTAAAAAATGTCGAACTGCGCCTGAAAAGCCCAATCTTTCGCCCAACTAAAAATCGACAAACCTACCTGAAAGTCGTCTCGTTACTCTGGTCGTAGCTTCCGTTCAAGCAGGCACCGTCTTCACCGATTTCCGTATAAAAATTGAGGTCCGGCTTCACGGGTATCGTTTTGTCTCGTTCGATCTCTTCGTCGGTCATTGGTTCGCCGATCGAGACAACTCTGACCTCGTGAATGGCAAAATCATTGCCACCTTCAGCCTCAGGGTCGACATTTTTCTCAACGAGTCGAGCCAGTTCCGCAGGATCGACAGCGCGGACCAAACAAGCCACCGGCTCTTCATCATCCCCTTCAACATCTCTTTGACCCAGCTTACCGCGAGGATTCGCATCGAAACAGTAATAAAACGTTTCCTTCGTCTTGTCCTTCGTTTCCTCCTCGAATTTCCACACAGCCACCGAGAGGTCCTTGACCTCGACAACTCCAAACTGACGCGTTTCGAAAAATTGGGCGATGCCCTTTTCCAGACTCAACGTTTTGCTGTCTTCGTTGGGTCGAAGGTCACCGACGACCGAAGATTCCTCAAGGTCAATCTGAACCTTACGATTTTTCACGTAGAGCGTTTTCCTCGCATTTCCTATCATCAGACTTCGATTTTCTTCTTGTTCCGGCGGAACGCACCAGTTGAAATACTTATCGCCGTCTTTGACAGTCTCGTCCACGGTGCCCTGCTTAGAAAGTCCGATTAAAACATATGGAAACCGATAAAATGGACAAAATTCCGATTGAAAAATAATTGGTTCTAATCCCAGGCAGACAAACGTGCCGTCAAAATATCATATCGTGGCACGGTGACGCCACAAATGCGTTAGGCGACGCCATGCCTTGTCGGAATCAATGTAGCGATGTGTCCCTAACAAACCCGGCGACCTCGAAAACGTCCTAAAAAGTCCAAAAAACCACCGAAGAAACGACCGGTCGTGCATGTTTTGGATATTCAAGACGATTCCCGAATCCCCTCTTAAGGGATCGTCACAGTGTGACCCTCCGAAAAATCAATGATTTACGCGAATTTTTTTTGTTAAGTTGTAATGAACTAATTGGTCTGGTTTTTTTAAATAAATAAGTACATTCTTGAAGAATACAAAATGATTTTTTTTATGTGCATTTCTTTAATGTATAATAATGATATAAATTGTTTAAATAGCTCGTGTAAAAAAAAGGTCTTGCATTATGTCCACGATTGCGGCCGCAATTTTGATCTGAACCAAAAATTTCAAAAAGATTATTAATCTGTACGAAATTCACTATCGCGCTATGAGAGCTTTTTTTTTTTTTTAAATTTGACAAAATGGCGGCGGTTTGAACGAAAATTATCGAATTTAGCCCTTTTTTTCGACAGTTTTTCGTTAAAAAAATAGGAAGATTTAATAAATAAAAAAGCCCTCATAGCGCGATAGAGAATGACGTTAGAAATGTTCTCTTCAAATTTGAAATCGATATCGTCATAACTCTTCATTTGAGAGTGGATACCGTTTTGAAAAACAACATTCCGAGAAAAACGCGTTTAAAGTTTGCTCACGCCACTGTCACGCTGCAATCCCTTTCTCTAAGAAAGGCTGTAGCGACCGAAATAATTCGAATGTCGATAAAAAAATTTAACAGAATGTTTATGACCGTGTATACTATCCGATAATGAAAAAAAAAAAAAAAAAATCGATTTTTTTTTTATTTTACACTGTGACGATCCCTTAACCCCTTCGGCGGCATTGACGCTATTTGGCGTCATGCATTTCCCGATAATTATCCAATTATTTTCCGATCATTTTGATTGATTTTCGTGAAATTTGGTACTCGGGGGCTTTAAAGGTCGCTAATTACGAATCCGAATTAAAATTTAGAAACAAGAAATAGCAGACTCAATATAAGAGATACAAAATGTGCGCACGATTTCGTCTGCCGCCGAAGGGGTTAACTGTAGCGCTTTTGATATTCTCTTTTATGGCTTTTTAAAAAAACACGACCATGATAATGTGTAATATCTGCGTCGTAAAAACTCGCTATGAAGATTATTCTTCAATATATCGAAAATTAGCTGTGCGGGCCTTTCACAGGTCTCTCGCGGGCTTCCAACGGATCTCACCGGAAACCCGGAGGGACTCTTGCGGGTCTCCCTTCGGGAGTCCTGCCGGAAGTCCTTCCGGGTCTATTTTTTCTGCGCGGGTACCACCAACGTGGCGCCACAATATCACGGCACACTGCGTCGACATAAAGTAGCTTAAGGGGCTGCTGGAGTAGATTTTTTTACCGACTGGTCGGTAAAAAAAATCTACTCCAGCAGCCCCTTAATTCAGACACACATCGCTACGATAATTCCAGCAAAGATTACCGTTGTGTACTAATGGTGCAGCCGTGACACCAAATGTCTGTTTGGGATAGGATTCAATTGGATTTTTGTCCATTTCATTGGGTCGAATCGGATCATTTAACAATGGTGACCTTATCCCACTCAGCCGGCGGAGTGTCCTTGGCCTTTATCAGAGCCACTATCGGCATCGCCACGCCCTGAACTCCACGACTCTCTGGTTCGAAATTCTCATCATCGTTGGAAATGCCTCCTCGTAAAATCCAGGTTCTTCCCGGTTCTCCAGGTTGAAAATCCTTCCAAGCTCTGGTCCCGGGCACGTCGTCCATGACGGTGATATTTCTGACGATGAAACGATCGTTTTTCTTCGCCGGATCGACGTTCCTCATGAAAAGTGCTACCAACGCATCGATGTCGGAAAATCTCGCGACGCAGCATTTTCCCTTGACCTTCTTCACGGTAGCTTCAGCGTCCTTTTTCCCGCCCTTGCCGCCGCCCTTTCCACCCTTCGTCTCGACGATCCTCACGCCCGTGGCGTCGCACTGGCGCGGATCGAACGTGTAATAATAATCGTCTTCGGTCCACACGGCGACGGCCATCGAGCTGCACTCGACGACGCCGTTCGCGTTGACGAGGAAAAATTCTTCCAGAGCCTGTCTAAGGCTCAGCACCTCGGGAACCTTCGAGTAGACACGGGCGATGTTGAGATAAAAATCGATGTTAAAAGAATCGATTATTTAAAATGGGTAAAGTAGAAAACGATTAAAAAAATCAAATCAGAATCAGCAAAATGATGTTATTCCTATAAGGTAAACGTACCAATAGCGGGACGTTTAAGAAAATGTCTGTTTTGTATGTCAATTTTCGTCCGCTTATATTGATTATTTTAGGAAATAACGGTAGCGAATCGCAAGGTTGGAGTTTCTTGTTCCCGAAAACCATAGAATAAACATGTTTCGGATGTTTTTAAATATATTTATTGAATAAAATGCTGAAAAGTGCACATGTACCCGTGTCGGGACATCTATTTTTGTGCATGTCCCGATGGCGGGACATCAAACGTACGTACCGCTAGAAATATGTAAATTTCAATTCATCTGCCTGGGGACAATTGCTGAAACATGTTTTATATGTATGGTGACGGTTTACAAAATTATCGCGGAATCCTTGCGATATTCTTACGCTCTCGTTATCCAAGTAGCTGCCACATAACCCAACATCCTTATCAAGATCACAGTCTCGTCCCAGTTTGTGGACACATATTGGCGTGGGCGCAAAAATACTTTTGATGCAAATATTCAATTGGCGATGAAAAATTTGAAATTTTTTCATGTGCGTCAATGATATATAACAGATGCTATTGTAAGAGTTACATTTTATATTTTGTCCATCAAACTCTTATTATTTACAAATATCTTCTTAGTGTCCCGCAACTGGGACCTGTCCCGCCATTGGTACGTTTACCTTAAATAAAGTCGCCGCCGAAGCGAATTTTTCTTGATTCATCGCGTTCCAAACCCAGGCAGCGAGACCACAAGAAAATGTACCGGTGATATTTTTATGCAAAATAAATGATTGTACATTTTTTTTGTAATTGAATTTGGAGGTTCATCGACGAGGGGTTTCAATTATGTATCTAGGGCGAATGCACCAGTAATTGGACAGTCACCAGTGAAGGTAGAACAGCTTTTTTAGAGTTCACGAGCAATAATGACGACTTAGCTGAACATTAGATTCCTAATTTGTTTATTTTTCAGCTGTCTACTGCGATTATTTTGTCGCAGAAGCTTATTTTCGACTAAAAGTGCAGGTTAGATTGGCCCGTTTATTTACTGGTGTTTTTGGATTTTTGGCTTTTAATATTTATATTATTATATATTTTGCGATGAAAATACGCGATTTTTTAGCTGTTTTACATATTTTCATATTCTGGTCAACCGTTAAAATGTTCGAAAACAATTTCAAAGTACTGCTTTTTATAAAAACTCATGATAAGTAAATCGTCCTCGTTAACCGTTCATTCACTGGTGACTTACCCTAAAAACGTTTGGTTTACATAAATTGGATGAATTGTTTATTTTTATTGCGCCCGCCAATTTTTTAAATGTAGGTTTGGGTAAGTCGCGTTTAATGTTTCGGGTAAAGAAAACTCAAAGTACAATAAAATACCTTAAAAATTTCGTTTCGTTGGAAAAAAAAAATCCCGAAATTTGTTGTTACTTGTTTCTACGTATTTCCCCCCTTAAGGCGCTGCTGGAGTAGATTTTTTTACAGACCGGTCGGTAAAAAAGTACGGTTTCGTAGTTTACGGTATACGTCGTTATTGAATTACAAAAATGTCTCAAATTGCACAGGATTATAATGTCAACATAGGCGCATCGGCGTAGATTCGAATGTTGGGTGAAAACGCTTGAAAAACAAAGAAAATCGTAAATTTTAATACCGACCAGTCGGTAAAAAAATCTACTCCAGCAGCCCCTTAATCGACAGACATCATCCATCCCTACCTTGGAGCTGATGGTACCGACTATCGTCAAGACGTCCACATCAACGAACATTCGTCTGTCGCCTATGTTCACCTTAGTGTCGTCGAGATCCGCCGCGGTCATCGTTTTCACGGTCGGTTTCTCGGATTTCACCTTAGCGTAAATTTCGTCTCCCAAAACTAGAATCTCGTCCAATCTCGGCCTCAGCCAAGTTTTCACAGGATGCACTTTTTTCATGCATATCGACATCACGCAATTGGCGACGTTCTGGGCGCCTTTTCCCTTGTACATCTCGCTGCCTTCGTGGGTCCAACCGTGAAGTATCGACATTTTTGTCGACAGTTCCTTGAAGGTTGACGGTACGTTGACCTCCATGTCGTAGTAGGGATAACCGGTGTCCAGCGATTTAAGGTAGTCGCCTCGCTAGGGCATATATTAGTTCAATGTGAAAATTTTGGTTTTCCTATTAAAGTATGATGTCAGATGTAGACCAGATTTTTTATGCGGCTTCTTACCGACTCTTTTCGCTAGAAGTTTAATTCCGAAAATTGCTAATTTTGTACACTTTATATGCAATGCGGGTGAAATCATCTCAATCGCAGTTTCAATCACATAATTTTCACACTTTTCGATTAGGTCACGAGGAAAAAACCGGTGACACGTCAAAATAACTCGATGCAAAATAACACATGCAAAAATAACATACGACAAAATAACTCTCGGAATATAATCATCCGCGACAAAGTTCTATGAATATTTTCCGCTGTAGATGAAAATCATATCGATATTTTCCGCTGTAGTTGACAAACTCAATGGTTATTTTCCGCTATAGATGAAACATACATGGATATTTTCCGAAAAACAAAAAAATTGAGCCTCGACTAATTTTTTAATTATCAATTGTCAATTGTTATCTATTGTTAATGGTTTTCGGTCGATTTTTCGATACCATCTGTTGTTTTGATCCGGACTTGTTTTTTTACGGTTATTTTGTCGTATGTTATTTTAACGTTGGATCATTTTAACGTGTTATTTTGTCGTTGTGTTATTTTAACCCATTAACGTCCAAGCGTCCCGATTTCTTACCAAACTTTCAACGCGATTTTTTTTTATGTTATCGGCGTTGAAAAAAATTTGTTTTCGGATATATCGACGTAGAATTTTATGCTCTTTCAGAATACCGGCTCAAAATTTCGATTAGACATAAAGAAAAAAATATATGGCCGATTCAAGCGTGAAAAACGTGAAATTTTTTGAAAAAAACCTTTTTGTGCATTTTTTTTTGCAATGTTACCGCAATGAATTCATACTGTAATCATGATCAGAGGTGATCGGAATAGTTAAAGTTTAACAGGGAATTTTCATGTAATCATTGAACCACTCCTTTTTACAATATGGCGGTTAGAACGTAAATATTCTACAAAAACATAAGCTAATTTATTTGTCGGAAACTATTGAGCTTAGCTCAAATTATGTAAGCACAAAAATATCTTAGAATTGGTCAAAGAATATCCTCAGATTTTTCAAAAATGTTTTGAGATGATTTTTGGTTTCCCAAAATATCAAAATAATTAAAATTGACAATTTTTTTTTTTTTTCGACGCTTGGACGTTAATGGGTTAACATGGTACCCACGTAGCGAGGCGACTACCTTAAAGTCCACCAGAGGCTCGGCGGAGAATCGAGCGTCGATGGTGTAATTGGAAATAGTGATGGTCAGTGGTTCCTTCTGTATCGTCGCCGCGTCGACGCTCGGTGCTTCCGGTCGATTCGGAGCTGGCCTGGTGCAGTCCAGCTTATCCCCATCGGTTCCTAGGGTATTCAAGGCTCTGAGAACATTTTTGTCGACCGGCAGCTGTTCTCGGTGCTCCAGCAGAGCTCCGCGATTAATCAGCGTCACTCGGAGAACGTTGACCTTGTCGATGCAATATCTGGAATCGTATTTGCGATCCATGTTGCTCAGGAATAATTTCCCGAGGTCGTTGACCTCTTTGAATCTTATGACACATGCTGCGCCGTCTTTGCATCTCGAGCCGTTCGCGTCGCAAGCAGCTGGGTCGAAGTAGAGAAATCCAGCTACGGGATGACGCCACATGGCCACGGAATGACCTTGAGCGGTGACCACGCCGGCGTCATTGACCTTGAAGAAACGCTGAAGTCCGTCCATGAAATCCGGGCAACCTATGGCGATGTGCGGAAAATTGGTCAAATCAGTTCATCTAAATCAAGTCGTCTGAAAATCAATTTGTCTAAAAAAAATTCGTCTAAAATCAATTCATCTAAATCAAGTTGTCTAAATTAATTCGTTTAAAAATCAATTTGTCTAAATAAATTCTTCTAAATGCATGAATGCGTCTAAAATCAATTAATCTAAATCAATTCGTCCGAATAAATTTATCTAAATCAATTGAAACATTAAAACTTCCATATAATTGAGTTGTCCGAGTAAATATAAAAAATCGACGTAAAGCCTGACAATCTATACTTTCAATAAGAAGTCATTCTGCGTTGCATTGATTCAAAGGTTGCGGGTTCGTAGAGTTTGCAGCGGATTCAAAAGTCATGTACCCAGAAACATTTTTACTATAGCGGAAAACATTTCCTGTATTTTTCTACTATAGTGGAAAGAGCCTGACATTTGTTGCAATGATGTTTTGCAAAGTTTTAAGAATTGCTGAAGATTTATCTAAAACAATTCGTCTAAAAGATATGACGAATTGCTATTAGACAAATTGCTTTAGATGAACTATTTTATGATTTTATGATTTTAGATGAATTGATTGTACACAAATTCATTTTAAACAAATTGGTTTAGATAAATTGTTTTAGATGAATTTTCCGTGAATGATCTGTAGCGGAAAACATTCGCTGCATTTTTGTACTATAGTGAAACCCTGCCTTAAAATAATCCGTCTAAAAGATATGACGAATTGCTATTAGACAAATTGCTTTAGATGAACTATTTTATGATTTTATGATTTTAGATGAATTGATTGTACACAAATTCATTTTAAACAAATTGGTTTAGATAAATTGTTTTAGATGAATTTTCCGTGAATGATCTGTAGCGGAAAACATTCGCTGCATTTTTCTACTATAGTGAAACCCTGCCTTAAAACAATCCATCTAAAAGATATGACGAATTGCTATTAGACAAATTGCTTTAGATGAACTATTTTATGATTTTATGATTTTAGATGAATTGATTGTACACAAATTCATTTTAAACAAATTGGTTTAGATAAATTGTTTTAGATGAATTTTCCGTGAATGATCTGTAGCGGAAAACATTCGCTGCATTTTTCTACTATAGTGAAACCCTGCCTTAAAACAATCGGTCTAAAAGATATGACCAATTGCTCTTAGACAAATTGATTTAGATGGACTATTTTTTGATTTTATGATTTAAGATGAATTGATTTTAGACAAATTTATTTTAAACAAATTGATTTGGACGAATTGATTTAGAAAAATTTGGTTTAGATGCATTTTTCGCGAACGACCTATGGCAGCGCTGAAGAGATTCCCAAAGACGCTGCTCTGCTCGGCGCAAATCCGACATTTGTAGTCGTCGATGTAGAACTCCGGATGGACGAGGTTTGTGGCGAGATAGACGCCCGGATTGATGCGATTTCTCGTCGCGCTTGTTCTGAATAATTTGTCGCCGCACTCGAGAATCCGGTCGACGAAATTGCTGGTCCAATCCTTGGGCTCGAAGAGACGACCGAATACTATGGCCACCACCGAGCAGGGAGCCGCCTGCTGGCCTCGGGACCGCTGCTTGAAGGGCGCGTCGTTCATCGCGTAGGAGCCGCGAAGAATCGCGACGTCCGGAGCGACGATTTGGAAGCGATGCCAGCGGCTGCTCGCAGCTTCGGTACGAGTCTTTCCTTCCATGGCGACGACGAGTGTAGCATTACCTGCAAATTTTTAACGAATTTTGTAGAATACTTTTCGCCTGATTTTGCGATAGTTTTTAAGAATTTTTAAGCTGAGTGTAAAATTACCTCCAAATTTTTAACGATCGTGTAGCATTTTTTTGGGCTGATTTTGCGAAAATTGTTAAGAATTTTTAAGGCGAGTGCAACGCATTACTGGCAAATTTTTAACGAAATGTAATATTTTATAGAAATCTAATTAACGAAATTCGTAGAATATTTTTTGGTCTGATTCTGCGAAAGTTTTTGGGAATTTTTAAGGCGAGTCCAACATTACCAGCAAATTTTTAACGAAATGTAATATTTTATAGAAATCTAATTAACGGAATTTGTCAAATATTTTTTGGTCTGATTATGCGAAAAATGTTGAGAATTTTTAAGGCGAGTCCAACATTACCTGCAAATTTTTTACGAAACGTAATATTTGATAGAAATCTAATTAAAGAAATTTGTAGAATATTTTTTGGTCTGATTTTGCGAAAATTGTCAAGAATTTTTAAGATGAGTGCAACCCGCCTGCAAATTTGCAAACCTGCAAATTTTTAACGAAATGTAATATTTTATAGAAATCCTTAACGAAATTTGTCGAATATTTTTTGGTCCGATTCTGCGAAAAATGTTAAGAATTCGTAAGGTGAGTGCAACATTACCTTCAAATTGTTCACGAATTATGTAGAATATTTTTTGTCTGATTTTGCGAGAATTTTCAAGGAGCCGCGACCGATGACATGACACGAAACTAGCGGCGAATCGATAGTCGTTTGAGGTATGCAAAAAAAGGGGTGTAAAGGTAGAAGAAAACGAGACGATAATTGGTGTAGTAAATCATGCCGGAATTTTATTACATTGCCGTATGAATAAAAATGTAATAAATATTATCAACATTGAAGTATATAAAGTAAAGTCAATTAGGTACATGTAATATTGTTGTTTGTTTCTGTCGTGATTTATTGTAATCATGTAATAATAGCGGTAGAACTTGAGATAAATAACTATAAAGTTGTATATACACAAACGGTAACAAAGGGGGGAGGGAGGAAACGTAGTTAATTATTTGTTTATCGTACGAATTTATCCCGGCCAGCGAAAGGACAATTGTTGTAGTCTGGCAGAAATTTACAACCCTCGCGAATGCGTTAAAATATCGCAACGTCGTTGACTCCAGCGACGAGACCAACATTGTTTTTATTTATTTATTTATTTTTCTTCATCGTCGGATCATAACCACGGAGATTCCTAACGTGACAAAAAAGCTCTTCCACTATTGTTTGTTTTTTTTTTTTATTTACAAGTTACGCATGTTAAACTAGTCTAGACAGATCTTTGTAACAAGTTACCAAAAAATATCTACACGTAAAAATATAGATATATCCATATAAACACACAGCCGCGCGCGCGTGCTCGTGTGCGCCTCAATTGAAATATGAATTTTTTGTTATTATTGTTGTTGTTTTTTATTATTTATTAATTTTCATTAAATATTTTCGCAAACATCAACGAAACCTCTCGCGCGCCCACGGAGAACGTTTCAACTTTTCTCTGCCTTTTAAGGATGTTATACAGCCCCACACTAGTCAAATAAGTGTTGATTTTTTTAAATAATTTAGACATTGTTTAAGCGTCTATTGATTATTTTTTATGGTATTTTCGGGTATATTTTTGACCTGGGAAAAATTTAATTGCAATCGATTTGCGAAAATATTAACAGATTTACGCAAACTTTCAAAACGGTACTTTTCGTTCCTTTTTTTAAGAATAAACTGTGTTTTTTGCTCGATTTGGATGTTTCATGGCTCATTGACTTCCCTAGAAGCTGCTTTACGAATTTGCCTCATAAATAATTTGTAACAATTTCCGTAGAAAAATTACAGCTGTTAGTTTAGAAAATATTTTTGTAGATGGGTAAACAAAAGATTGTCATTTTTAAACGGAAAATTTTATAAATTATTTGCGAGGCACATTCATAAATCGTCTTTCAAGGAAGACAATGAGACGTAAAACATCTTAATTGAAAAAAACCATGGTTTATCCTTTGAAAAAACTGAATGACAGATACCTTTTCAAAAGTTTGCGTAAATCGGTCAATATTTATGCAAATCCGTTGCAATTAAATTTTTCCCGGGTTAAGAACATACCTGGCAACACAAATCACAATTCAAAATAATCAACAGATACTTAAAACTATGCAAAAATTATTTTTTAAAGTCAGCACTCATTTGACTAGTGTGCAGCTGTATAACATCCTTAATGTGTGTGCATAAATATACTGTTTAAAGCTTAACGTGTCATATCGATATTTATATATACATTTATATATATACACACACATATTTTACATATAATTATTCGTATATAAACACAAATATATCGTAGCATTTTTTTACGTGTATATAACATTATTTATAATTTTTATAACCTCGCGGAGAAAAAAAGTACCGGCGACATATACATCGAAAATATATCTTGGAAAACACGGATTTGATTTTTCGATGAGGAATTCCGCGGCCCAGATACATTTCCGGACATATATATCTCGAAAAATACATCCGAAATATATTTTCGATATACAAAAAAACGACGCCCAATTGTCTATATACGTCGGATATATTTTTCGACGTTTTTTTGTCCACGAGGAAAATGTAGCATATATTCATAACAGTCCCTCGGCGTTTAAATATGTTATACTTCACATTAACATTTTGCTAGCTAAATTTCTAAACACTTAGTTATCCATTATCTTTGTATCGTATATATATACATATAATCGGTATATAGAGAAAGCGTAGTTCCAAAGGGAGCACGCAGTTGGTAAATATGTTTCCTCGACGTGCGTTTTATGTATACACATTAAAATAAATATATATGTATGTATGTATATATGTATATTATACAGTCGCCCTAACGGTACGATAGAAATTGTGTTCTAACCGCGCATTATATGCAAAATATGCGTGTCGCAGTACATACATATGTATACCGATACACACACTAAGCATTATCTTCATATTATTTATCTTCACGTTTTTTTTTTATTTATATTCAATTGTTCAGAGGCTTTTTTTACGCGCGCTACGAAATAACCACGGTCCGCATAACTATCTTATGAAAATATACTTAATGTTTACATACATTTGTCAATATAGGAGGAATCATTAATGGCCGTAAGCAGAGATGTCAGTTGGTCGTTACTTTGAACACACACTTTTCTTTATTTATCCTATAATTTGCTTTTTATTAAAAATTTAGCAAAGGTGGTCTATGCGTTATGTAACTCAATGTTTTAACTTCACATAAAATCCTTAAAACGCATTTTTGGCCTTGAATTTAATGAAAAAATATGTAAATAGTAAATGTAACGAGTAACGAGCAACGATGAAAGTAGCGATCGTTACTTTTGTTCGTTACATATACTTTTTATTATTTTTTTTATGAAATTTATTGCCAAAAATGTTTTTTAAGGATTTTCTATAAAGTAAAAACATTGAGTTATACAACGTATATGCCACCTTTACTAAACTTTTAATAATAAGCAAATTAAAGGATCAATTTAAAAAAGTATGTTTTTAGAAGTAACGAACAGCTGACATCTCTGGCCGTAAGAGGCACAGCATCTTGTATCACCGCGACCGGAGGTGAGAGCAACGCCGCAATTCCTCCGTGGTCACAGTCTGAACGCATATTGTTTTTTTTTTACATTTTTTTTATTTTACGTATTGCTCGATCGGCACGTGGGCTTCGTGCGATTCGCGATACCAACGATCGAGAGACTTGGGCGGAGATTCCCAGTCGGCTCGACCGATTCGTCTTTTCAGCCGAAGTTGTCGAATTTTCGCAGCGGAAGTTTTTTTTTTCCCGGAAATAAGAAGGTTGAATCTTTCCTTATCGTTCGAAAAAATATATGCACGCATCAGTGGTACGCGAAGATGGATACCAGAGATGTCAGCTGTTGCTTCTAAAAACATACTTTTTAAAATTGATCCTTTAATTTGCTTATTATTAAAAGTTTAGTAAAGGTGGCATATACGCTGTATAACTCAATGTTTTCACTTGATAGAAAATCCTTAAGAGACATTTTTGGCAATAAATTTCATGAAAAAAAATAAATAAAAAGTATATGTAACGAGCTAAAGTAAAGATCGCTACTTTCATCGTTACTCGTTACTCATTACATTTACTTTTTACACATTTTTTAAATTAAATTCAAGGCCAAAAATGCGTTTTAAAGATTTTATGTGAAGTTAAAACAATGAGTTAATAACGCGTAGGCCACCTTCGCTAAACTTTCAATAATAAACAAATTATAGGATAAATAAAGAAAAGTGTGTGTTTAAAAGTAACGACCAACTGAAATCTCTGATGGATACCAGTGATACTCGAGGGGGGCAAGAATCGCGAGAAATCCTATTTCGTTTTTTTTTTTCTTATTTTTTCAGATTTTTATTTTTAGAGTTAAAAATATGAGTAGAGCGAAGGAAGAAGCCGTCCGAGCCGGTAATAGATAATCGCGGATAATCAGTACAGTTTCGCTGCCTCGTTACACTCGCGGGTGTGAAATTTAAAACATCGCTCGGCCGTTTTATCGTTCGAAACTCATTCTCGCGCCTCGTGTCTTCGAATCTAGGAAAAAATGGCCGAGAAAAAAATGTCCGGGAGGAAAAAAGGGCCAGTGGAAATAATGGCCGTGGAAAAATGGTTGAGGAAAAATGGTCACGTGTAAACTGCATGTTTGTGTGTGGAGGACACTCGTATCGGGAGCCATTTTTCCCCCGGCCATTATTTCCAGCATTCATTTTTTACCCCGGCCATTTTTTCCTAATACCCGTGTCTTCTAACGTGCCGCGGAATTAAATCGTTTGATTAGTTGACGATTTTTATTTTGCTCATCTCTCGCCCTCAGTGCAACCGCGCTGCGACGTTATTCCGAGGAAACTCGAACTACGGCTACGTGGTCTCTAAGGGTCCACCTGAATATCTCGAATTTTTTCAATTTGTTCCTTTGTGTTTCTTCTTTTTAACGCGGAGATCCATCAGGTAACGGGACTTGAAAGACTTTGTGGAGCATCGAGCACGATGACTGAGATCTATTGCGCGAGCCTTCGCTCGACGACTTTAAGTTTTCTACCCGATCGTCTCCTTCGGAGAAACTCCGACGGAAATAGTTCATTCTAAGACGTTGCCGCTCGATTACGTTTTTTTGTTTTTTTTATTGGAGGTCAAAATAGCGAATGACCTAAATAGTAAATGGCTAAAAAAGTGAAGTTCAAAATAATGAACGTCTCAATCTGGTCATCTTTACAGAATTCACTACTAAAGCCATTCGTTATTTCGATCATTCACTATTTCGACCCCCCATTTTATTAAAATGCAGTTAAAATAGCGAATGATGAAAATAGCGAATAGCTAAAGTAGCAAATTTTATAACGATGGCTATTCTAGATTCAGACGTTCATTATTTTTTAATTCGCTATTTTAGTCATTCGCTTCATTCGCTATTTTGAACCCCTTTCACGTTTATCAGTTCAGCTCGTCTCTCCTCTGTACTAGACTAATTTTTTTTCTTGTGTTATCTGTTGAGCGTTCCAATGTTAATTGGTCCCACAAAATTCCACGATCTAGCGGTTCACTCTACTGTAGGATAGGTTCAGTTCTTTCAGGCTCCAGCCAATCGCGAGACCCGGTTGAGAAATCTCGCAGTGAGGCGCGGAGCGATCGAGGAAAATCTGCAAGATGGAACTAAGGGTTGTGGAAACGCTTGGCACGACTGATTCGCGCGTCGAATCGTATCTCCGCTAACTTTTGTCGGTATATTCGCCTTTTTCGCCGGAATAAGTCGGGATTCGCGCCTCGGAGCCGATTAACTCGCGAAAATTAAGAGAAAGAACGGCCGATTAGAACGTAATTATCTAATAAACGGGAGGACGACGACGCGATGTGCAGCTTTTGTCGAAAACAACATCGTGGATTTATGCTTCGACTTATCTTTTATTTTTTCGTGTCCAGAGTCACGCAAATCACGCAAACGTGACTTTTGTGTCGCTATTGAAGTAACACGAAATCCACATGATTTTTACTTTTTCTCGAAAATCAAACAACATTGATTTATAATTATTTAAAAAAATCACGCAAAATTCTTATAACGTTTCTTCCCTTCAAAAACACTATATATAATACTAAAGCGGACATTTTCCGATTTAGTAAGGAATTTTTACGGTTTCTTTAAAAAGATTCTCGTAACTTTGATCACCGTGACTCACAGGAATAATCATAAGTCACGTGAATTCTGCGTGACTTTAGAAAATAGCTATAGGTAAGTCACGAGAAGTTTGTGTGATTTTAGCGAAAAACTAAAATTTATGTGGACTTTGTATAGCTTTAAGAGGCAGTGATACATCGGAGGAAACTCCGACGATGTCGGTAATGTAGGGTTCTGTAATCCTAGTTAAACTGACATTTTTACACCAAAAGCTCTTTTTTCCATCATTTCCTACTTGTTTTTCAAATTTCATCGCGATTCGACGCACCGTTTCGGAGAAAACAGATTTCAAAGTTTTTAACTGACATTATTTGGGTCATCTTTTTGTCGCGAATTATGAACAGATCGAAGTGAAAATTAAAATACAGACGCCAGTAATGTGAAGTTCGGGAATGAATTAGTCACAATTTCGAGTTTTACGAAAAAAAATGCCGGGGGTAATCGATCTGTATATATTTTTTTTTTTATCAAAATTCTGACTAATTCATTCCCGAGATTCACATTACTAGCGTCTGTATTTCAATTTTCACTTCGATCCGTTCATAATTCGCGACAAACCGCTGTCCCGGAAATTTTCGGCGCTCGGCGTTTCACATGCCCTTAATAATGACGCAAAAATCACCTTTTGCGTGACGCTAGACACGACGTTTTTTTTTATATATACCATATCACGTTCTCGCACGACTGAGCCCACATCAACAAAGACCTGCCGAGCAAACACACCGCATTGACTGTTGTATTATTTATATCACTGACCCGCGAACTATATACGATCGTTTTATTTTTCAGTTTATTTTTTATTTTCGTTAGCCCAATTCACGCTGCCAACATTTATAAAATTTTGACTACGAAATACTCTCTTCTATTTCATTAAGATCGTGTATATCGACGTAGTATCAAAGTCAACCAAGTGTAGAGTTGGAAAGCTTCGACGTAAGTTAACGACGGGCGCGACCAGGGTAAGATGCGATTTTTCTTTTTCTCCATTTTTTTTTCTTTTTCTCCTCGACTAAAATGTACGCGATTGCGGTACAGCAGAGTATATGGTCCGCGAATGAGATTTAATTCATCCCGCAGTCGCGGGGCTAGTCAACATCCGCCATAACTCCATTCTTAATTTTTCACACTTTTCCATTCGTTCTCTCTCTCGTTTTTTTTTTCTTTCTCTCCTTCATTTCATTTCGACAACGAGGACACTTTATATCGTAAGCCTAAGTAGTATAGTATATACATTCGAATATAACCCCGTGAACGTAGGCTCCGTCTCGAAGCTCGGACAAGTATTAACTGTCCCGGTTGGGGTGCTTGGCAAGAAATCTTCGAGGCCAGGGAAGAGGCCAGTCGTATTGTCGAGGTACAGTGCCACCCACGTTTTTCTCGAAATACTTAAATATCGGAAACCACCAGAGCCGTGCCAAAAAGTTGTTTGGTCCGTATTGCTGCGAACAGAATATCAAAACGTGAGGAGTGACGTTATTGCCGTGCGCCTTCAAAAGATTTACGACCCGACGGAATAGGATTTAATACTCGAACGTAAATTACGACGCGTCGCTCGGAAAGACAGAACGCTAAAATTTGACGTTAGAGCTTTGACGTTTCGAGATGACGGAAATAATCGTTTCTGTCTTGCGCGGCGAGAGAGAATTTTAGTATATTATGCTGCAAGGAGGAGGCATCTTTTCACCGAGTGCGAAGTTTGATGCCCAAGCGAAGCGAGGGCAGATATTTTTTCCCCGACTATTCTAAAATGACCACATTATTATGTCTGCAATGGTAGAATGGCACAAATAGCAGCGGGCAGAAAAGTAGCCGCAGCAGGAAGAAAAGTTGCGCAGAGGGAAGAAAAGAACCTGCAATCGGCACAAAAATACTGCGCAGAGGGCAGAAAAGCACTTTTTCTCCCGACTCCGCTGAAATAACCTCATTTGATGCTCGCAATGCGGGCGGAAAGTCGCTCATTTGTAACCTGTGACTCGACGCATACGCAGTCCGGTTTCATTACCTCCCTAGGGACGTAATCGGCACATTCCTGCCCACGGGCAGTAATGTAATCCGTACTGCGCATGCGTCCTCGTCATAGGTTAGAAATGAGCGAATTTTCGTCCGTGTTGCACGCACAAAATGAGGTTATTTTTCAGCGAAATCGGAAGAAAAGTATAGTACGCGAGATGGGAGAGAAGTGCCTTTTCACCTCGTGTGAATTTCTGCCCTCGCTTCGCACGAGCATCAAATTCCACACTCGGTGAAAAGTTGCACTTCCCTCCCTTGTTGCGTAATGTACTATTTTTTCCCCTCTGCGCATAATTTGTGATCCCGTTGAGCAACTTTTTTTTCCCCACTGCGCACCTCTGCTTCCCGCTGGTCAAGAATCGACGACTTTCCACCCGAGTTGTAGGCAAGGAATGTGGTCTTTTTAGCGTAGTCGGGAAAAAACGATTATTTCCGGCGTATAATTTTACGGAAAGCCCGAAGAATTATGTTTTGACCTCGCGGAAAATCATGGCTGCTTACCTTCAGATGCGAGTTGTTGGCGAGCGTGTGATAAACATACCACAACAGGGTGGTAACCCAGTATGCTATGATAACGTCGACGGTGTAATGGCTGTGAGAGATCAGGACCATAACGACCCCGACGAGGGCGGTTAGCCCGGCGAGCCAGTGAATCGGCTGGCATCTCCTCGGGGAGTCTGAAACGAAGAAGGTCGAGGGTTAGTCGTTGTATCGTTAATCGGCCTAATCGTTTTACGATATCCGAGCCAATGCGCGAAAATAATTCAACGATCCGAGCAGGATTAGATTTCACCGGTGAAATTTGTCTCGCCCCACGGGCCTTTTGCTCTCCCACGTATTAAGGGGGATGGGGGTCAAAATAGAAAAGACCAAAATTGCGAATGGCTAAAATAACGAATTACGAAATAATGAACGTCCGAATCTAGAATGGTTATCATTACGGAATTCGCTATTTATGCCATTCGTGATTTTGGTCATTCGCTATTTTGACCCCCTATTTTATTAGAATGCAGTTAAAATAACGAATGATTAAAGTACCGAATGGTTAAAATAGCAAATTTCATAATGATGGCTATTCTGGATTCAGACGTTCATTTTTTTTAATTCGATATTTTAGCCATTCGCGATTTTGGCCATTCACTATTTTGGCTCCCACCCTTAAGGGCATGTGAAACATCCACGCCGAGCCCAGTCGGTATCAAAAACTGTAATGAACGATTTTTACACATATTCGCTTTTGCAGCTTAACGAAAAAAAAAAATCATTCGCTGCGCTGGTGATATCCGATGTAAATGAATTTTTTTAGTTTAGCTACGAATGCGAATATGCATGAAAATCGTTCATTACAGTTGTTATTAGCGCAGTTGGTATTTCACATGCCCTTAAGGATGTTATACAGCTCCACACCAATCATTAATAATTATAATAGTAATAAAAAAATAAATAATAAGTATATTATACAAAATCAAACTATTGAAATTATTTGAACTATTATTCTAATAAAATAATAAAATGAAATAAATTCATTCCGCTTATTAGATGCTGATAACCGAATAATTATTCCATTTAATAATCAAATTCGTATACTAATCAACTCATCTGACGTTATTCATTCATGAACTAATCAAATGAGTGTTAATTTTTTAATAATTTATCGATAGTTTCATACATCTGTTGACTATTTTGAATAGTGATTTGTGTTGCCAGGTATCTTTTGTTGACCAGGAAAAAATTCGCAATCAAAATTAAAAATAGTCAACAGATGCATAAAACTAAGGATAAAATATTTATTTAAACCAGCACTCATTTGACTAGTGTGGAGCTGTATTATAACAACCTTAATCGGCGACTTTATCTGTCGGACTCGGCGGGGTCCCGCATAAATCCAATTAGTCCCGCAGCCAGAGACAAGGCTATCGGCGAATTTTACAACCTTCAAAAGCCCACTTCGCGTCGCGATTGCTCGACACCTTTGGCGGAACCATTATTCCGCACGTTCGATAACGTCACCACCCCTCTCCCCACCCCCATCCACCCGACTACGATTACGCTCGACCTCATTCGGGCGTCGATGAATATGCATTTCAGCTCGGAAGAATAGCTATTAACCCTTTAACGGCCGCCGTTGCGTCATCTGATATCGCGAACATTACAAATTATTTCTTCATCCATCGTCGCGCGCGCGTTGTGTACAGGTTGATTCAGAATGGTTTTGTCAGCCAATATTTATTTATACATAAGCATTGCAAATTTGAAAAAATATACCAATGGTATTATTTAAAAAAGAAATTAATTTTTTTTATAAAAATAAAAAAAATATTGCGAATTACCGAAAACGGCTAAGTAACTTTGTTCCCGAGGTGGTAAACTATCAGTCCTCAACGACTGGCAATATTCGTAATATTTATTTATTTATAAGCATTGCAAATTTGAAAAAATATACCAATGGGATAATTAAAAAAATTAATTAATTTTGTTTATACAAATAAAAAAATATTGCGAATTACCGAAAACGGCTAAGTAACTTTGTTCCCGAGGTGGTAAACTATCATTCCTGAACGACTGCCAATATTCAAAATATTTATTTATTTATAAGCATTGCAAATTTGAAAAAAAAATATATATTTATTTTTTTATATAAATAAAAATTATTGCGAATTACTAAAAACGGCTAAGTAACTTTGTTACCGAGGTGGTAAACTAACATTCATCAACGACTGGCAAAACGATTCTGAATCGCCCTCTATTGCGACTTGAAGTATTACTTACATTCTTTAATGATCAGGTAACAAAGTACGAGGACAGTCGTGTGACCGCTGAAAATATAATCCCCGCAATAAGTGTGCTTGCCGTTTATCGACAAGCCGAAGCCGGACATTATCTGGATGACCCTCTTCGCGATGATGAGAGGCGTCGTGTGATTAAGCTTGTCGCTGCAGTAGTAAGTCTTGCTCGCGACCGGCAGCGCCGTCACGTAGAAGGTTATGCTCCTCATCATGTAGAGCATCCCCATCAGCATGAATATTCTTCTCACCACAATGAACCTGTGAACAAAAGATCGTAAAAGCGTTAATTTGACGCTCTGCCAAAAACGTAGGAGACGTCGGTCGTTGTGTATAAACGTAGGAGACGTCGGGGGCGTTGTGTACAAACGTAGCCACGTGCAACCAGTTCGCGCGTCTCGACGATATATGTGTGCGCGAAATTACAGCGAGGCCACGGAACAAGAGGTGTACACAGCGAACGCGGTGAGTCAGACGGTTCGATATGCAAATATCGCACCGCCACGCCAAATTTCGATTAGGACTGCCGAGACGCGCTCTATAGGGGGCTGCTCGATATATCTGCTCTCATTCGGGAATCAGTTATAAATGGGTCGATTTAAAAAAAGTGTAGAAATTGCGCTACATATTTCTCGCTATAGGGCAAGATAGAAATAGCTATTAAGGGAAATGACTTAAGGGGGGAAATACATAGAAACGATTACAAATTTCGGGATTTTTTTCCAACGAAACTACTCTACCAATCGTTTTGACATTTTTAGGGTGTTTTATTGTACATTAGAAGGTATCAAAAGGCACCAGAGAATTTGATTTTTTTACACAAAATTTGAAACGCGACGTACGCAAAACTAAATTTTGGCGAGCGCGATAAAAAAAAAACTATTCATCCGATTCATATAAACCAAAGGTTTTTTTTATACATATGTAATTGCAAACCCCCGTCGTTGAGCCTCCTAATTCAATTTAAGGAAAAATTTACAATCATTTTTTTGCATAAATGCAAAAAATTCAAACAATTAAAACAATGGAAAAACGCAGAAAAGTGATTGTTATTTTTTTTTATTGAATTAGGAGGTTCATTGACGAGGGTTTGCAATTATGTATCTAAAAAACTTTGGTTTATATGAATCAGATGAATAATTTTTTTTTAACTCGCCCGCCAATTTCGAAAATGTAGTTTTGAGTACGTAGCGTTTCAAGTTTTGGGTAAACAAAAATCAAAGTCTCTGGTGCCTTTTCACACCTTCTAACATACAATAAAATAAAAATTTCAAAACGATTAGTCGAATAGTTTCGTTGAAAAAAAAACCCCGAAATTTGTCGTCATTACTATGTATTTTCCCCTTTATTGGCATAAAAATAACATCAATTATATCAGTCGGCGAATTTATATGAATTAGTTTGTAACGTCAACATGCAGTTATAGGGAAAAAATAATTTGAAGAATAAAGTAATAATAATGGCCAATAATAAAAATGGCCACAGCAAAAATGGCCATAAACGATACATCTATCCTAGATGCGGCGCTTTTGCGCAAACCAAATGACATCTAAGCAGCGGAGCCTCACCTGTGTTTGTGAAAAACGACAAAAATCATCGCCGAGTTCGAGATAATCATTATCAGAACCTCGGAAACGTTGAGGGCCCAGTCCTGCGCCTCGACGTTGTCCAGAATGATGTCAGGAAGCGGACCGTAAGTCGCGCGATCCGGCACTCGTTCGTGCAGCATTGCGAGCGACGTGGTTGTCAATATAAAGTTTACAACCATGAACAGGAATGCTAAAACAAAAATAGAACGGTTAAGTTAAGGAACTTGACGAGCTAGTCGCAATCGTGGGTAGCGATAAAGATAGAGCAATGAAATAAATCGGTAGAAGCGCCGCTGCGGCGATCTCGAAGTGCGCTGGGAATATTCGCGGCAACGATACACTCGAAGCTTTTAAACGTTTTTAATCGTTTGCGCGATAAGATAAACGAGGCTACGGCTCGCGCAACGCTATATAGTACAAGTCGTTATGTTTATTTTTGTTATAGATACGTTGTATAAACAGCTCAACGAGCAATTTGCCGAAACTCGGCGTTGCAAGAACGAATATCTGGTTTGGCAATGTCTCGAAGAAGCCTCGTCCCATTAGCAGCGATTTTTTATCCCCTTCAATTTATATCGCTACTAGCAAAAATAATATATGTTTGTTTACATATGAGGCATTCTTCACCAATGCGGCAACTTTTTTCTCGACCCTCTCGGATCTGTTTTATACGTTTTATATTAGCAATATATTGTTTCTTAAAGGTATTCTAGTGCAAGTCGTTATGTTTATTTTTGTTATAGATACGTTGTATAAACAGCTCAACGAGCAATTTACCGAAACTCGGCGTTGCAAGAACGAATATCTGGTTTGGCAATGTCTCCAAGAAGCCTCGTTCTCTTAGCAGCGATTTAATTTTTTTTTTATCGCTCCCAGCTAAAGATTTTTTATGCATATGAGGAATTCTCCATCAATTCGGCAACTTTTTTCTCGACCCTCTCGGATCTGTTTTATAATTGGCCGTATATTATTACTTAAAGCTACTCTCTGTGATTTTTTTCTAAGTCTGGCAAAAAAATATAGAAACATAAAAGTTATGTTTTACTATAAACTGTTTAATGCAAAACAAGTTATATTTTTCATGGCACCCAGAAAGCCATTTTCACAACCAAATTTTTTTAAATATTTTCTTCCTTCAAATGCGATACTTTTTGTTTCGCTTTAGATTTTTCAAGATATTTGTTAGGTTATTCAAAGCGTATAAAAAATTGGCATCGTAGAACTCGGAAATTTTGAAGGCAAGAACAAATATTTTACAGATTATTTTTCGGGCCTGGATTTCGACCAATCACAGCGCAGTATTCTCGGTAATTGAGTTCGTTTGTTAAAAATTTCACCGGAAATTGCACAGTAGCTCTTCACTTGTTTTTACCCAATATAATGTCCTATTTCCTCGAACACTGCTCTGCGCTTAGCCGAAATTCAGACCCGGAAAATAATCCGACAAATACCCCTCGACCTTCAAAATTAATCGCAATATTTCCCTTTAGTTTTCCTGCTGAGAAACGATCGGGAAATATTCCTATAATTTTGGAGGCCTCAGGATATTAATACTGATAATTACATTAATTAATGCACCTTTCTCAGTTAAATGTGATTTTGGATCAAAACATAACCTTCATGTGTGTGCATTTTTTTACCTCATGAATGCACCTCTAAGTAGTACTAGAATATAGCCAATTGTAAAACAGATTCGGGAGGATCGAGAAAAAAGTGGCCAGGATGATGGAGAATGCCTTATACACTGTTAAAAATCCGATGTTAAAAACAACACCAAGTCGGTGTCTATATAGGTCCACACCAATCGCGGTGATAATGAGCGGTGTTAACTGAGTCTGAAATACCGACTTTCACCTCAAAAAGTCAGAAGTCCCGTTTTTCGCGAATTATCAACGGATCGAAGCGAAAATTGAAATACAGTCGCCAGTAATGTGAATCTCGTTAATGAATTAGTTAGAATTTTGATTTTCGATAAGAAAAATTACAGATCAATTACCCGGTAGAGGAATCTGTAATGAAAAAATCGATTTTTTTAATCAATTTTTCGATAAAAACTGAGAAAAGCGACTAATTCATTGACGAGATAATCAAAAATCACACATGATACTTGCATTCATGCCTTTAAAGCAAAAAGTATTATAATGCTTCGTCGGTAACACAGGGAAAATTTAACGAAATGGCTGGTGTTAATTTAACACCGTAAAAAGTGTTAATATTAACACTGTAATAAGTAACACCAGGAAAAACGTCCACACCAGCAGCGTTTGACACCGCAGATTTTTAACAGTGTATTGTTCACCCGAGCGTCTCACCAAGTAGCGTTTTCCATTTCTCCTTGGGAAACCGAGGTTCCTCCCTGAGCGGCGCGGGTATGTCGATCTTGACGATACCGCTGCCGGATCCGTTTTGCGCGCCGCTGTGCCTGGCGTGACCGATTTCCTCGATCTTGTCGTGATCGTCGTCCTCGTAGTAATCGGAGCTCGAGGCGACGCCGCCCCATCTGTCTTTGCCCTTGACCGGTGCGCCGGGAAGCAACGGTTGCCGCTGATAAACGTCGCTCGACTGTGCCATTCCAGTGCTACTTCCATCAACCGCAGCCTCTACGTCCCTCTCGTGTCCCTCGCCCCCGGCCAATGGTCGATCGAAGCTTCCGTAATCACTGTGCAGACTCGTGGCCTTGTGGTCCAATACCATCCTGCGAACACACAAATCCCAGAGCTAAGTTAAGCCAGCCAGCCAGTTACGTCTTCGCCATCCGTGAATAGTGCGCCGGCCAGAAGTCTACCAGTGCCGAGGCGATAAGGTAAGGGGCACGTACGATGCCCGGCTCTGTGCTTGAGAGCTCGCGTACCATACTCAATGCATGCTCCCGCCCCTCGCACCCAAATAAAACCGGGTCGTGCCTCACCGTCCGAATTTTCTTGCAACACACAACATACACACACACCCACAAATCTCCGTAAATTTGCTGCGCTCTTCATAGCCATTGGGAGAGCCAATCAAAATAAATAAAATATTCAGGCCAACTTCCAGGAACGAAGGTAATCATCCTCAGGAAGTCGATCTATCTATTCTAATCCTCAGGAAGTCGACCGTGGAGCAAACAACTGAGACGCGTGAAAATTCGATTTTCAAAATGACGATTTTTGTTCTCGAAGGAGGGAAATTAATTGAAAATCGTGATCATGTTGAAGTTTGCATCGTTGAAAAGTGAAGAAAAAAAAAACAAACAAATTGTTCTAATGAACCCTGAAGATCGTACTGAGTAGAAAAAATTATAACGATTGATCGCTACAATAACTTTTTAGAATCGCTAGAATCATTTTAGAATCGTCAGAATAATTACACAACATACACAAACCCACAAATCTCCGTACATTTGATGCACTCTTCATAGTCATCGGAAGAGCCAATGAAAATAAATAAAATTTGCAAGCCAACTTCCAGGAACAAAGATAGTAATTCCCAGAAAGTCGATCGAGTTTGCCTTTCTATAGAAGATTGTTTCGACCGAAATTAACGAGTTTTGCTCTCGAAGTAGGGAAAATTAATTCGAAATTGTGAATGTCAACTATGAGTACAACGCAGCTGTGCAACCAAGTTTTCTTGCAACACATAACATCCACCCACCCCCACCCACAAATCTCCCTAAATTTACTGCACTCTCCATAGCCATTGGAAGAGCTAATCAAAATAAATAACATTTTCGGGCCAACTTCCAGGAACGAAGATAATAATCCTCAGGAAGTTGATCGTGGAGCGAATAACTAAGACGTGTGAAAATTCGATTTTCAAATTAACGAGTTTTGTTCTCGGAGGAGGAAGATTAAATAAAAATCGTGAATGGTCGTCAAATAAAAGTCGAATGACGCAAATAAATTCAACGCAATGATTCAAAATAAAGCTGTTTATTGTTGTAAATCTTTATTGTATTAAATCGAATTTTCAGTACAAAATTTGTACTAAAAATTTGATTTTTAGTACAAATTTTGATGAAAATCGAATTTTTAGTACAAAATTTGTACTAAAAATTTGATTTTCAGAAAAATTTGATTTCCGAAAATCGTGAATGGTCGTCAAATGGACGTCGAATCACGCAAATAAATTCAACGCAATGATTCAAAATAAAGCTGCTTATTGTTTTAAATCTTTATTGTATTAAAACGAATTTTGACTACAAAATTTGTACTCAAAATTTGATTTTCAGATTGACGAGTTTTGCTCTCGTTGGAGGAAGACTAATTCAAAATCGTGAATGGTCGTCAAATGGACGATGATTCACGCAAATGTGCATTCGACCGTGAATACAACAACGCAGCTGCGGCCTGACCGTGCAACCCGCATGAATAACAATTCAAGGTTGAGCTCCAAGGAAGACTAATTCAAATTATCGGACGCCCGCCGTCGCCGTCGCTGCCAATGGCCACGCCTACGTTCTATACAATTAGTCGCTCGGTTCAGAGGCGATAAATGTCCTAACTGCGACAACTGTCCGGGCTCGTGAACGACGACAAATCCAGGGAACCAACGGCGACGGAGGCGAAAGGTCGACTTTCAATTGGATCAACGCGAGTAAAATCATTTTCGAAGCTCTAAGGGAGGCCCATAAAATTTAAGGTAGCTATACCGCTACGTACTAGTCAAATCAGTGCTAAATTCTTAAAAGCATTTTTACAATTCCTGGTTGTTTAAGAAATTGTTTCGAAGTGTTACTGACGTTACAGCATTAGTTCGTAATAGGCAAATACGTTCAAAGCCATAATTCGAATAGAAAGACGACTAATATATGCAAATTCCCAATGTCATGTTTTTTCGCGGAGTCTTTTGCTAGAATAAACCGTAATAATAGGTCAATTATGACGAACGATAGCTCATTTTTATTATTGGAAGACCCTTTATCGATTGACCGTCCAGATTTTTTATAGTATCAATAGTTCAAAAGATACAGCCATTTTTATACCCTATCCTAACCTAACAGGCGATAAACAAATGGCTGCAACTTTTGAACTACTCGTACTATCAAAAATCTGGACGGTCAATCGATAAAGGGTCTTCCAATAATAAAAATGAGCTATCGTTCGTCATACTTGACCTATTATTACGGTTTATTCTTGTAAAAAACTCCGCGAAAAAACATGACATTGGTAATTTGCATATATTAGTCGTCTTTCTATTCGAATTATGGCTTTGTATGAATTTGCCTATTAAGAACTAATGCTGTAACGTTAGTAACACCTCGGAACAATTTATTAAACAACCAGGAATTATAAAAACGCTTTTAAAAATTTAGCACTGATTTGACTAGTACGTAGCGGTATAGCTACCTTAATGAATTCACAGAGAAATCACGTCAATTTGTCCTCAATTGAGCAAATTATATTCGCATTTGATTTAATTTTATTTCTCTCTCGCTCAGTTACCATGAATGTGTAATGTGACCTTTCGTGCGTGAACTCGGAACGTGACTGGACGGATCGTCGTGTCGGCCACAAATCATCGTCCTGACGTTATAAACCCTCTCGCAGCGTAGGCGAACGCCCGGAGTTTCGTGAGTTTGTGAGTTTATCCGCCCCCGAAGCCGCGGTTGTATACAAATCCCGGAAACGCGCAAGACGCGAAAAAGCTTTATCGTACCGATCTGGATTTCCGGAGTTCCGGGAACCGGAGAATGAGAATCATCAGCGTCGGGGCGATCCTCGATTAAGGGGTTAAACGCGGTCAGAAGTCCGAAAAATATCCGAATGAATTTGGATGTTAGCCCAAAATATACATTTTCATTTTAATATATAAAAATGTTTTTTAATGAAAAATTCTTGAAATATTGTTCTCTCGAACCTCTTCACAGCTTATAAACCATTGACGATTAAGGATGTTATACAGCTGCACACTAGTCAAATGAGTGCTGACTTTAAAAAGTAATTTATACATAGTTTTGAGTATCTTTTGTTTTTTTTTAATGGTGATTTATATTGCTAGATATCTTCTTAACCTAGGGAAAGTTTAATTGCACCGGATTTGCATAAATATTAATCGATTTCCGCAAACTTTTGAAAAGGTAATTTTCATTCAGCTTTTTCAAAGAATAAACCGTGTTTTTTGTTTGATTTGGATGTTTTACGTCTCATTGTCTTTCTTGAAAGATGATTTATGAATTTGCCTCGCAAATAATTTATAACATTCTCCGTTTAAAAATGACAACCTTTTGTTTACCCATCTACAAAAATATTTTGTAAACTAACAGCTTTGATTTTTCTACGGAAATTGTTACAAATTATTTATGAGGCAAATTCGTAAAGCATCTTCTAAGGAAGATTCTTAAAAGAACCGGAACGAAAAGTACTTTTTCAAAAGTTTTCGTAAATTGGTTAATATTTTTGCAAATCGATTGCAATTAAATTTTTCCCAGGTCAAGAACATACCCAACAATACAAATCACTATAACAAATAATCAATAGATAACAAATAATCAATAGAGCTTAAAACTGTCTAAATAATTTAAAAAAATCAGCACTCATTTGCCTAGTGTGGAG
Source organism: Itoplectis maculator (assembly GCA_964034905.1). NCBI lineage: Eukaryota > Metazoa > Arthropoda > Insecta > Hymenoptera > Ichneumonidae > Itoplectis > Itoplectis maculator. The sequence continues at coordinate 2,296,005 of OZ035855.1, read as the reverse complement.
CTGTATAACATCCTTAATTTAATCTCAAACGTTCGATATAAAATATGTTCAATGCCCCGCGAGTAAAAAGCAATCTACGGTTACAGGCTTCACGGCCGAACGCACATTCGTCCCTCGACGGTGGAATTTCTTCGGTATACGACTTTCAATAACGCAACGACGACGTTCGAGCTCTCCGAGCGATTGGATCTCCGTCCAATGCAGGACACAGGATTTTAACCGGGCAATTACGAATCTCGCGCGCCGTACCAGATATGCGGACAGGAGCGTCGAGACTGCCGACAGAAGGAGCACCAAAAAGTGTCGGGCGACGTTTCGTGCGGCGAGGAGTCGCGAGGTGACGAACATCGTCGACGCCGGTGAACGGCAACAGGTGCCGAGAGCGAACGGCGACGACGGTGCCATATGCCAAGGGCCATGGTGATCGACTGACGTGTCTGAGCCGCGCCGCCAGGCAGCCGCGCGAGCGGCATTGCAAGGCGGCAACTTGCGTAACGCGATTCGCGGCCGGTGAAACACAACCGACCGCCTGCGGAAAACCGGTCGTCTTATCGGTCGTCACAGGCGTGTTTTACGTCGAGTTCCCAGCGACTGGACTGAAGTATAGCGTGACCAGTGTGCAAGGCACACGCTATAAACTGTCTTCGTGTCTTCGCCGCCAGGTCGACTCGATAAGGAAAGTCTTTATGATGGTCTCGTGTCACTCGGATGAATGAATCTCTTTTCTCTCTTCCTCCTTGGAAGCTCTATATAGGATTTCGTGACCGTCGACAACATAGACCGAAGCATCACTACCTGGAATGAAGATCGAAAGGAGTCACGTGACCTTGGCGACGGCGAATAAAATGAATAGGGTAGATGTACCTATTGTGGCTATTTTTATTATTTTGTTCCTCAAATTATTTTTTTATTATTAATATTATTTAATATTATTTTGATTTTTTTTTTAACAAATGCACTTCAATTCACTGAATGACCTACCCGATGATTTTTTTGTTCGATTAAATGTTTTGATTTATTCCTTTGAATGTGATGGCCACATATTGGTCCTAGATCGCCAAAAACGGTACGTCTACCCTATTCGCTCCGTGCGTTAAGCCAAGTGGCGCCACAAGTGACGAAATTTGGTGTTTTGGGTCGAACTGTGTACACTGAACTATATAGGATTGCATGCTTTCAGAATTATTATAATAAATAAATTTTTATAACATTATTTTTACTTCATCGCCTATTAACAACTTATCGCTTAAATTTATGAAAAAAGACATTCGGCGCTAATCATAGAATTGACGTACAAAATTTGGTCAAGTAATTTTTTACCGTTTTCGAGAATATTGACAACACAAAAAATCGCTTAAATCAGCTGATCGCCGTGAAACGCATAACTCCCGTCTTTTTTTTTATACAGAGAGGCAGTCAGGAGTTTTCGATATATAATTATTTTGTCTGAGTTAAGTTCTACCATCGCTACACTGATTTTTTTAATCTTCCCTTCACAGAACAGTTCTAATGTACTGTTTTTAATTCATTCTTTAATCTATTTTTAGGTTAGCTGAACATTGACATGAATCTCTGATAATAATAACAGGGTTTGGGCCAGCGACACACGAGCGGTAAAAAGTTTTGCATAACCGGACACAACAACTCGTGTTTCCTTTTCGCACTTTATCCATGTTCTGTATGAGCATCCCAAAGTTAAGTATTGATTAGGTACTATCCTCCCGAAAATCCCTATTAAAACAGATTTTTAAATACTGATATAAACCGATAGAAATGGACAAAAACCGTATAGATCCTGATAGAATTTCATTTGGATCTTTGGTCATTTATATCAGTTTTAATCAATATTTATCAATTTTTTTCAATAAGGATGCGACATTTTGTCACAATGGGTGCTGGGGTTCCGTCAGTCACGCTATAGCACACTGCCGCATGGAGCGAATAAATGAGAGTGAGCAGACAAAGCGTCGAAGGTTCACGAATTTGTTTCACCTTGAAGGATACCGGTCGCGACCTTCTCTCTTCGCGTGGCCAAAAGTACGTGCCGAATCGATCGTCAGGCTCGCTCTATCCGTGCGGGTTTTTTTTTTCGGTGCCACCAGTGGAATCAGGGAAAACTGGCCGAGGAAAGATTGGTCAATGGGAAAAAATTGTCGAAGAAAAATTTAGCAATTACGATAGATGTTTCCCGCTTTGGTTATGTATGGGGCATTCCATCCCGATTCGACCTGGGTCTGACCACCGATTTCCCCGATTCGGTTCGTAATTTTTTGTAGGATTGGTTAGACCCTCAAAGCACCAGATTTTATTTTATTTTTATTTTTTTCTATGCTAATTCCTTTTTATATATATTTTTAAAGTGACATATTGAATAATTAAAAATTCCGAAAACTTTCTGAAAAATACTTTGTTGAATGACAACATTTTCGAGCTAATTGTCAAAGTGGGTAAGATTTTTCGTATAGTTTTTACGCTTTTTTATTTTTTTAATTATTAAGAAATAGCAAAAAAAGGTACGGCTCAGACGATTTCTTCCACGGCTTTTTTTTCTTCGGCCATTTCCCTGGGTTATTTTTTTCTCGGCCATTTTTTCATAGATCTATCATCGATAGCCTAGAAGACCTTCGCGTCGGAGTCTAAACTCGCACGGAGAGCATCGAAAACGTCGCTGCAAATGGCCTCAATCGTACTATTAATACACAGACATGTTTCTCGCTCTTGGTGTATCATTTTTTCGCGCTTGCGCTTTGATGTGGGAAAACAACGTTCTTCGCGTTCTATCCTTTATCTCAACGACAAAACTAATCCTGGGGATTATATTTATATTGTGCACCTGATAGTGAAGCGCGATGTAAACTGCCTCTTTTAGCCATCTCTTGTCTTGTCCTCAAGGTCTCATTTTTACAAAATAAAACGCCAATGAAAAAATCGATAGACGAGGCGGTAAATAGGCGAACGAAAAAAAATGCTACGCAATGAGGCGAGAAGCATTGAATTATTATACTTTATAAATTTACAAAATAAGATTTTGTAAATTTTAATCTAATTAAATCTTATTTTGTAAATTGTAATTAGATGTACTTGTAATTTGTAATTAGATTTACAAAATAAAACGCTAATGAAAAAAAACCGATAGAAAGAGCGATAAATAGGCGAGCGAAAAAAAAATGCTTTACAAAAATTTGCTTTACAAAAAATGCTTTACAAAAATGCTTTACAAAAAAAATGCTTTATTAAAATTTACAAAATCTTATTTTTACAAAATAAGATTTTGTAAATTTTAATCTAATTAAATCTTATTTTGTAAATTGTGATTAGATGTACTTGTAATTTGTAATTAGATTTACAAAATAAAACGCTAATGAAAAAAAAACCGATAGAAGGAGCGGTAAATAGGGGAGCGAAAAAAAAATGCTGCACGATGAGCTGAGAAGCATTGAATTATTTTTAACGCCGCTGTAAGTCGAGAATTAAATCTTCCTTCGTTACAACTCGAGGAGATAAATAGCGCGAGGAATAAACTCGAAGGTTTCGCAGTGGGCAGCGATTTTTTATGGATATGAAACGCCGGGGCGCCATTATCGCTCGAGCTAATTGACTTTACGTAATTTACTGTGTTCGAATGACCTATTCCCGGTTGTGTGTGTCCAGTCTGCTCGTCTGTCACGAGAAACGGCGCCGATGGAACGGACAGTATATCACTCGCGTGTGCGGTTACGTCGGTTCGTCGGTGTCGAACGACGCCGCTGGTCGCGGGAATGCAACTGCGATGCACTTGCATCTGGCCGCGACGCGCCCCTCGACGTTCGCCAGAGAAAACTCTTATTTGTCTTATTGACGAGTAAATTGCCAACGATAATGTTAATTTACCGAACGGTTTTGCGCAATGGTTATTCCATCGCACTGACGAATTGCCGAACGGAGGAAGAATTGAAGATAACGCAAAGGGGAAGGGAAACGTGTGTTGTTTTTTTTTTGCGGTAGATACTAAAATGTTTCATTAATGTTTCTTTAAGGCTACAAAGAAATCGCGCAAATCAGCTGATCGAGTGCGGATTTTTTAAAATAATGTAGACATAGTTTTAAGCATTTATTAATTATGTTTTAGAGTGATTTGTCAGGTATGGTCTTGACGTGGGAAAAATTAAATCGCAATCGATTTGCAAAAATATTAACCGATTTAGGCAAACTTTCGAAAAGGTACTTTTCGTTTCATTTTTTAAAAGAATAAACCGTGTTTTTTGCTCGATTTGGATGTTTCACGGCTCATTGTCTTCCTTAGAAGATGCTTCACGAATTTGCCTCATAAATAATTTGTAACAATTTCCGTAGAAAAATTACAGCTGGTAGTTTACAAAATATTTTTGTAGATGGATAAACAAAAGGTCGTTATTTTTAAACGGAGAATGTTATAAATTATTTGCGAGGCAAATTCATAAATCATCTTTCAAGAAAGACAATGAGACTAGTAAGGAGCTGTATTACATCCTTAAAAACGACTCCTTAACACGATACTGAGATAGAGATAAAAAAAATACGTGTTCGACCGCGGCCAGAGAAAACTTTTATTTGTTTGATTGAGGAGTAAATTGACAACGATAATGTTAATTTACCGAACGGTTTTGCGCAATGGTTATTCCATCGCAATGACGAATTGCCGAACGGGGAAAGAACTAAAGATGACGCAAAGGGCAAGAGAAGCGTGTGTTGTACTTTTTTTGTGGTAGATACTAAAATGTTTCTTTGTTCATAAAAAAAAAAAAAAATTGCGTCACGCGATGTTCGCCAGGGAAAACTTTCATTTGTTTTATTGACGTGTAAATTGCCAACGATAATGTTAATTCACCGAACGGTTTTGTGCAATGGTTATCCATCGCGATGACGAATTGCCGAACGGGGGAAGAACTAAAGATGACGCAAAGGGCAAGAGAAGCGTGTGTTGTACTTTTTTTGTGGTAGATACTAAAATGTTTCTTTGTTCATAAAAAAAAAAAAAAAAAAAAAAAATAGCGTCACGCGATGTTCGCCAGGGAAAACTTTTATTTGTTTTATTGACGTGTAAAATGCCGACGATAATGTTAATTCACCGAACGGTTTTGCGCAATGATTATTCCATCGCAATGACGAATTGCCGAACGGGGGAAGAACTAAAGATGACGCAAAGGGGAAGAGAAGCGTCTGTTGTACTTTTTATTTTTTTTACTAAAATGTTTCTTTGTTCATTAAAAAACAATTTGGCATCACGCGAGTGGGCGAAAGTCCTTCAGCTTTTGGTCCGGCGAGACTGTTGTAAGAGGAATGACGTCACCGCCGCAGCCGAGATAATTAACGGTGCCCAGTAATTGCAACGTGAAGACACAGCGCGCGTATTCTTTTGTTTCCCGCGCATTGAGGGAAAAAAAGAGTCGTTTTAGAAACCCGAGATTTTTTAATCCACGCGTTTTGCAAGGAGACATTTAGTTCATTGAAGCGGAAAATATTTTCGTTGCGCAACTGAAATTCGATGTAAAATCGATAGAGTCGCCCGTCGATGGGTTCTAAATAGGACAAAGCGACGAAATTTCATCGAACGCGATGGATAGCGATAACGATAGGACCGAGGTCGTTCGCCGTAGGCGAGTATAATACGTAGGGTGATAGATAACCGATAGGGAAAATTGATAAAACGTCGGAAATTCTGTAATCGCGCGTGACGTACGAAATATATTCAGGTCGTTCGATGGGCCTGACATTTCCTTGTAAAACACGTGGGTTCAAAATACTGATAGGATCAATTGGTAAAACACGACAAACTCTATAATCGCGCGTGACGTACGAAATAAATTCAGGTCGTTCGATGGGCCTGACATTTCCTTGTAAAACACGTGGATTCAAAATACCGATAGGATGAATTGATAAGACACCGAAAATTCTGTAATCGCGCGTGACGGACGAAACACATCGAGATGATGCATTTCGGATATCGAGGCGATGGAACTAAACTATCTTTTTGGCAGAAACTACACTGTTAAAAATCTACGGTGTCAAACGCTGCTGGTGTGGACTTTTTCCTGGTGTTACTTATTACAGTGTTAATATTAACACTTTTTACGGTGTTAAATTAACACCGGCCGTTTCGTTAAATTGTTCCTGAGTTACCGACGAAACATTATAATACTTTTTCGCTTTAAAGGCATGAATGCAAGTATCATGTGTGATTTTTTATTATCTCGTGAATGAATTAGTCGCTTTTCTCAGTTTTTATCGAAAAATTGATTAAAAAAATCGATTTTTTCATTACAGATTCCTCTACCGGGTAATTGATCTGTAATTTTTCTTATAGAAAATCAAAATTCTGACTAATTCATTAACGAGATTCACATTACTGGCGACTGTATTTCGATTTTTGCTTCGATCCGTTGATAATTCCCGAAACACGGTACTTCTGACTTTTTGAGGTGAACGTCGGTATTTCAGACTGCGTTAACACCGCTAATTAACACCGTGATTGGTGTGGACCTATATAGACACCGACTTGGTGTTGTTTTTAACACCGGACTTTTAACAGTTTAAATATTCAGGTCGTTCGATGGGCTTGAAATTTCCTTCTAAAACGCTTGGACCTCAAAATATCTCATTCCGTAGGGGCGATACATTTTTTTTTCTCTCAACGTACAGGAAAAAAAACACAGCTGGCAGGAATCTGCTCAGAGCCATAAACCCTGATAACACCAAAGAGTCCATTTGTGAGCATTCACTGAGAGAAGATCGAGTATTTAAAAAAAAATATAGTTGGAGCGACGATAACCTAACTATAGACTATAATTCCCAGGAGAAACGTCTATATGTATGGTTATGGTAAATATAAGAAAATAGTTTGATGAACCATTAATATAATTCCCTGGAGAAACGTCTTCATTTCATGGTTATAGCAAATATTTTTATAGTAGCAATCAGAAAAATGGTAATAGTTTCAAAAACTATTCTAATAGTTTCAAATATCCCGTTTTGTTGCATATACGATTTCAACGTTTGTTTCTAATAACCTTGCAAATATCGTGTATTGAACCATATTCTCATCGCCTTAACCATAAAACATTGTAAGCCTTTCTATATTCGTTTTATCATGTGAAATCGTTAAATCAACGATATGCTTTTCTCTCAGTGTTTAGTGCATTTAATTCCCCTACTTGGGTTTTCATTTTCACGCTTATAATGTCCAAAAAAAGCAGTCGTCATTGAATGCTAATCTTCGTATTACGCTTGTAAGAGTTGGACTGATGACTCAAAAGAATCCTATACGGGAACTACGCATGACCTTCCATCCGGTGTTATCAGGGTATCGTAGTGAGAACCATAAAAGCGTCGTTGTCCTCTTGGCCAAATATGTCGTAGCACAGTCCATACATTTTTCTGACTGCATAAACGATGCGTCGAATGGAGGTTAGACGCATCATTACGAACAACCCGCGCCAAAAATGAAGTATGAAAACCGTATAGCCGAAGTCGTAAATTTGTGAAAGCTGTCGTATTGAAAAAATACAGATTTAATTATACTTAAAAAAATTAATTCCTTAATTATAGGGGTACGTTTTTAGGGTAAATTTGGCACTAAGAGTGTAAATCTGCGGACAAAAATTAAATTTTTTCGAAAACGTAATTTACAATTTATAAATCAACATTTTTTTGAATTGTCGAATTATTGACCTCAGATTGACATTCCTAGTAGCGAATTTACCCTAAAAACGCAGCCCTACATGTAAGGAATTAAATTTTTTTTAAGTATAATGAAGTCTGTATTTTTCCAATATGACAGCTTTCATATACTTACAATTTAAATACAATTTAAGACTTCGGCAATACTGTTGTCATACGTCATTTTTTGCGCGGGAACAATAAGAGACAAGGTACTCGGTTGTTCGCAAACTTACGACGCATTTTTCTTCGCGCTCGGCGAAGCGTAGGTGAAACTGGATTTTTTTTTGTGCAGAAACACCAAACGGGACACGAAGCAAAGACGAGACGCTCGCTGCGAGTTCCCCGTCTTCGCTTCGTCCCGTGACTCACGTAGCCTTGCATTACGAGCGATAAACCGACAATTACATACGCGAAAGAGGCAACGACAATGCTGAAATTACTCGCGACGAATAGGAAAAAGAAAAAAAAAAAAAAAAAAAAAGACTCTCGATCTGCGTTGTCTCCGCGCTGCGCGCATCGCGCAATCGCGGAACTCGTGTGATAAACGCGCATTATCGCGTGGATTCGATTGCGACTGTGTTCGGAGCGCTAAGCACCGGCCTCACGTCCGTTCGCTCGCGCGACTCACGTCACGGGATTAATCATCCCTCGCATTCCCGCTCGTCTCAGCTTCTTGGCGACTCCGGTGAATTTAATCGTGTTTTTAACACAACTGACAGAGCAAGACGAAGACGAAGAAAAAGAGCAGAAGCCGATTATACACGTCTGTCGTATAACAAATGGCCGGAGACAAAATATCCGGAGAAAAATAGCCAAGAAAAAAAATGGCCGATGGAAGGGCCGCGGAAAAAAAACCGCTTTCGAAAAAGTGGTTAGGTACAAAATGGCCGAAAAAAATGGTCGATGGAAGGCCACAAGTGCCGCGGAAACAAACATCGATTCCGGAAAAATGACCAGGAAAAAATTGCAGAAAAAGAGCAGAAGCCGATTATACACGTCTGTCGTATAAAAAGTGGCCGGAGAGAAAATATCCGGAGAAAAATAGCCAAGAAAAAAATGGCCGATGGAAGGGCCGCGGGAAAAAAACCGCTTTCGAAAAAGTGGTTAGGTACAAAATGGCCGAAAAAAATGGTCGATGGAAGAAGGCCACAAGTGCCGCGGAAAGAAACATCGATTCCGGAAAAATGACCAGGAAAAAATTGCAGAAAAAGAGCAGAAGCCGATTATACACGTCTGTCGTATAAAAAATGGCCGGAGAGAAAATATCCGGAGAAAAATAGCCAAGAAAAAAATGGCCGATGGAAGGGCCGCGGGAAAAAAACCGCTTTCAAAAAAGTTGTTAGGTAAAAAATGGCCGAAAAAAATGGTCGATGGAAGAAGGCCACAAGTGCCGCGGAAAGAAACATCGATTCCAGAAAAATGACCAGGAAAAAATTGCAGAAAAAGAGCAGAAGCCGATTATACACGTCTGTCGTATAAAAAGTGGCCGGAGAGAAAATATCCGGAGAAAAATAGCCAAGAAAAAAATGGCCGATGGAAGGGCCGCGGGAAAAAAACCGCTTTCGAAAAAGTGGTTAGGTAAAAAATGGCCGAAAAAAATGGTCGATGGAAGGCCACAAGTGCCGCGGAAAGAAACATCGATTCCGGAAAAATGACCAGGAAAAAATTGCAGGAAAAGAGCAGAAGCCGATTATACATGTCTGTCGTATAAAAAGTGGCCGGAGAGAAAATATCCGGAGAAAAATATCCAAGAAAAAAATGGCCGATGGAAGGGCCGCGGGAAAAAAAACCGCTTTCGAAAAAGTTGTTAGGTAAAAAATGGCCGAAAAAAATGGTCGATGGAAGGCCACAAGTGCCGCGGAAAGAAACATCGATTCCGGAAAAATGACCAGGAAAAAATTGCAGAAAAAGAGCAGAAGCCGATTATACACGTCTGTCGTATAAAAAATGGCCGGAGAGAAAATATCCGGAGAAAAATAGCCAAGAAAAAAAATTGCCGATGGAAGGGTCGCGGAAAAAAAAACCGCTTTCGAAAAAGTGGTTAGGTAAAAAATGGCCGAAAAAAATGGACGATGGAAGAAGGCCACAAGTGCCGCGAAAACAAATATCGTTTCCGGAAAAATGACCAGGAAAAAATTGCAGATTTTGGAAATGTGTGTAGAAATTGCCCTAAATATTTCCCGCTATAGTTATATATTACTTTTTTTATACTTGGCGTCGAGACGCTACCGCGTCTCTTGATCTGATCTGGAATGTTGTTGCATATCCTTGTTAATATTCCAAGGAAATTTGTACATAAAGGTTGAATTTCGGTTAAAAAACAAATTGGACCCTTCATTCATTTTTTTCATAGATGCATAACGACGGGTCTCATGATGTTGAAGTTTGATCGTTGGAGCGCAACGAAAAATTTGATTAAAAATTAGTCTAACGATTCTAAAAAGTTATTATAAACATGAATTGTTATAACAACTTTTTTTGTAACTCATGCACGTAATGTCGCACATTTCGTGCCCGCAAAGCGTGCGTGAGATCGCGTATTATGCTCATGTCAACGTAGATAATTTCACGTACGCCATCTGGTGCGTGAAGTTATCTACATTACTTCACGCACACATTGGCGTGCGTGAAACTATCTACAAGATGATCTCACGCACGCTTTGCAGGCACGAAGATGTGCGACATCACGTTGACATTCGTTACAAAAAGTAATATGTGATACATGGGCGACAAAGCGGCCGTCCCGCGGAGGTTAGGAAGCAGTGCACTCGCCTCCTCTCGTGCTACAAACAACACTCGGCTTCGCCTCGTGTCGTTGTAGCACTCGATTTGGCGAGTGCGCCGCTTCCTAACCTCCGCGCGTAATGGCCGCTTTCTCGCCCTTGTATCACAAAGTACTATTATACACTATTAAAAATCTACGGTGTCAAACGCTGCTGGTGTGGACCTTTTCCTGGTGTTACTTATTACAGTGTTAATATTAACACTTTTTACGGTGTTAAATTAACACCAGCCGTTTCGTTAAATTTTCCCTATGTTACCGACGAAGCATTATAATACTTTTCGCTTTAAAGGCATGAATGCAAGTATCATGTGTGATTTTTTATTATCTCGTCAATGAATTAGTCGCTTTTCTCAGTTTTTATCGAAAAATTGATTTTTTCATTACAGATTCCTCTACCGGGTAATTGATCTATAATTTTTCTTATCGAAAATCAAAATTCTAACTAATTCGTTAACGAGGTTCACATTACTGGCGACTGTATTTCAATTTTCGCTTCGATCCGTTGATAATTCGCGAAGAACGGGACTTCTGACTTTTTGATATAAAATTCGGTATTTCAGACTCAGTTAACGCCGCTCATTATCACCGCGATTGGTGTGGACCTATATAGACACCGACTTGGTGTTGTTTTTAACACCGGATTTTTAACAGTGTACCCACTACGATCCGTTGGGTCCATTAGAATATATATATTTTTTTAATTTTCGTTGCTTTCCAACGATGCAAACTTCAACATAATCAGGCCTCACGGTCCGTTCGCTGGCGCGACTCGCGTCACGGGATTAATCATCCCTCGGCATTCTCGCTCGTCGCTTCTTGCCCGCGAGTCCACTGAATTTAATTCGCGTTTTTAACACAACCGGCCGAGCAAGAATGAGGAGAAAGAAGAGGGGAAACCGAATATACAGGCGTCTGCTGGGTGTGTCCGAGGCCGCAGACTGACGGGAATGCGAGAGGCTGACCGAGCGTCTCGCGAGCCGCGCAAAAGTGACTCGTCTCGCGGCGAAGGAAACGCGCGCGCCGGCCGAACGCGGAAAAACAGTCGCTCTTTTCATAGCAAGTGTGTCAGATCCGAGAGGGCGATCTTCCTGTGCGTCACCGCGAGTCCGATCTCTGTCCTGCGCTTCCCAGAAAAACGACTCACGACACTGATAGAGAAAGAAAGACGTGCTCGACCGCGGCAAATGAATAAAATTCGCGCAGAGCTGAACAAAACACGACGAGGCGCTTCGTTTTTGTCGGTAAGCGCAGTCGAAGGATGCGCAGATGCGATGCGCACGCGGGTGTCAACATCTGCACGTGTCGCGACCCCCGAGTACCGCGAACGTCTAGCCGCGTCGGTGCCGGTTGATTGAATAACCGGCCGGCGGTGTCATGAATACAATGGCCGAGGAAAGAAATGGCCGGGAAAAAATAGTCGAGGAAAAATTGGCGGTTGGAATAACGATGTGACTATTCGCACCCTTTTTCGTGGATCATGGGTCGTGTCTCTTAGGTTTAATTTTTGCACTCTTTTTCGTAAATCGTTAAAATTCCTTATTAAAACCGATGTGACTATTCGCACCCTTTTTCGTGGATCGTGGATCATGTCTCTTAGATTTAATTTTTGCACTCTTTTTCGTAAATCGTTAAAATTCCTTATTAAAACCGATGTGACTATTCGCACCCTTTTTCGTGGATCGTGGATCGTGTCTCTAAGGTTTCATTTTTACACTCTTTTTCGTAAATCGCTAAAATTCCTTATTAAAACCGATGTGACTATTCGCACCCTTTTTCGTGGATCGTGTCTCTTAGGTTTATTTTTTGCACTCTTTTTCGTAAATCGTTAAAATTTCTTATTAAAACGAACAGTGTCCGCTTTAGTACCTATTCGCACACTTTTTTCGTGGATCGTGGATAAGTGGATCTTGTTGGAGGTTAACTTTCGGCACTCTTTTTTCGTGTTTTTTTTTTAAACACTATATATAGTACTAAAGCGGAAATTTTCCGCTTTAGTATCGAATTTTAACGATCCACGAAAAAGAGTGCAAAAATTAAACCTAAGAGACACGATCCACGATCCGCGAAAAAGGGTGCGAATAGCTACATCGTTGGAATAAATGGCCTCAGCAAAAAATGTAATTGCAGCAATTTGTGGATTTTCGGTTATTGCATGTATATGCGATTTTTCCGGTTACTCTGTTAAAAAACAGGGTGTTCATTTATGTCGAAATTTGCATCGTTGGTAAGCAACGAAAATAAAAAATAACCAATAACAGTTATTATAACGATTGATAGTGACGACTTATCCAAACGAACAAAATCCGACGTGTCGTTGAATTTCGTTGAACTCTATTCAAAGTAAAATGTGTTTGAAATTTTGAAGTTCCGATGCAAATTGACACCGTTTATTGAACACTAGTCGTTGACACAGTGTCAACACTGCGAAGGGTCAATTTTGAACACCGGATCTTTAACATTTTGAATTTGTACTTTATTGCATGTTATTGCATGTGTGTTGTAAAATTTCCAAGTAGGGTAGATGCACCGTTTTTGGCCACTGTACCATTAGTGGCCACATGAAAAATGGATATATTAATGTATAATACTATCAATCTATTCAAATTAATAAATGAGATTATTTTACACGAATCGAAGTAAATTTTACATTGAATATGCAACGCTTAAAATACATAATTGTTTAATAAAAAATGTTCAAAGCACTTTGCACTATTTATGGCCATCACCGTTCTTTACGTGTAATTACTATGGCCACAAATGGAACAAGTTGATAGCCACAAAGGGTACTAAGATGGCCAAAAACGGTACTTCTACCCTAAATATATTCATAATTATTCCACTTCAATAAAAAAAAATAGAAATCCGTCTACGCGCAACTTTGCACAAAAAATGTGCACAACCAAAAACCACGTCAGCGCACTGCAATACTGCATATCCGCTAAAATTTCTGGCAATAATCGGGCTTCGCGATTGGCCGTCGCTTTGCGGTCGGCGCGCACAACTTTCACACACACACTGCGCGCGCACTAATAGGGGATTGGCTGCGTCGAACCCGATTCGTTAGTCCCTGCGTCTTCGATCGGTGCTCTACTTACGCGTCGGGCACGAAGATCGTCTGTACGCGCTGCATCTCGGCGATTTTTTTTTAATAACTCCGTGACAATAACAACACCCAATGTTTTTCTCGTAAAAACGCGCGTTTCGTTTCTGCGCGCGACGCGCGAGTTTCGCCGTTTCTGCGCACGCGACGGACGCGACGTTTGCGCGTCCAGTCAACAAAACAGACTCGCGCGGAGGACGACGGAGACGCGACGGCAGCGCGGACGACGCGCGGCTTCGACTGCACGCACCTCCGCTGCTGCTGCTGCTGCTGCTGCTGCTGTTACGTCCGAGGTGCAGCAGCGCGAACGCGCGGCCGTCTCACCGAACAACGGGCTGGATTCCATTTGTCAAGATCAAGTGAAAGGCCGAATATCGGAGGCGGCGGCGGCTGCCGACGCTGCGCGATACGCGAGAACCAAAAATAAAGCTGAGCCGCGAGCGCATTATCGGATCGCCGGAACGCAACTGCCGGGCGAAGAAGAGAGGAACCCGAGTCGGCCAGGTGGGGGAGGGGACAAAGAAAAACAGAAGCGCGCGGACTAAAGATGTGAGCGGTAAATATGACCGGTAATTTGGTAATTTTACCGTATTTTTACCGTATTAAAACGATATGTTTTAAAATGAACACATTAGTAATAAAATCATATGGTCCCATAGTGATTTTTAAAATCTCGTCAAGATGCAGTGAATTTACGAAAAAATGTTACAGCAACTTCACCAACAAATTTGTTACCGGTAATTTCACAACTATATAAACGAAGTTTATCATTTTTTGCGGTAAATTTACCCAAAAACAAAAAAAAGAAAAAAAAATTGTTATAGGTCACATTTACGAGCAATTTTTGTGACCGTATTTTCACAACACAAAGTTTGTAGAAAAAAAAATTGCGGTAAAATACGGCAAAGATACCGTATTTTTACGGTCATTTTACCGAAAATAAAAATACCGGTGTTTTCACACTATATAAACGAAGTTTATCATTTTTTGCGGTAAATTTACCCAAAAAAAAAAAGAAAAAAAAATTGTTATCGGTCACATTTACGAGCAATTTTTGTGACCGTATTTTCACAACACAAAGTTTGTAGAAAAAAAAATTGCGATAAAATACGGCAAAGATACAGTATTTTTACGGTCATTTTACCGAAAATAAAAATACCGGTATTTTCACATCTCTAGCGCGGACGTTCGAAGAGCGAGAAAAAAAAATGACGCGAACGTTCAAAGAGAGGGAGAAAAAAAAATGAGGGACAATAGTAATAACAGCGACGTCTGCGGTGACCGTGGCGAACGCGACCGGGTGCCAGGCAGCCACCTGAGAAACTGCCGAGCGCAGCGCTCGCGACGGTCACCGGTTTCTCCCGCGAACTCTCTGCAGGTCCGAGAGCCGCGCTGCTTCTTATCTCTCCTTCTTACGCCATCGACGCGAGCGCGCGCGCGCGAGAAGTACGGTTAGACGCATCGGCCCGTTTTGGACAGTGCGATGATGCCGCGGCCGCCACCGCTGCCGCGGCCACGTGACCGTTCTCGGTGAGAACCCCCAATCCCCTCCCCTCTCATCTCGCCATCGAGACACCAACGCTCGATCGCCGCGATCCAGAGCAATGCGCCGCTATTTCGCGAGCCTGACGATGCGGTCCGCGCTACGAGGTTGCGAATACCTCCGAGGAGGCAGAGAAAAGTCTGCGAAGTGAACTCATGATAAGTCGAAATTAAGGAATCGTCACAGTGTGACCCTCCCAAAAATCAATGATTTTCGCGAATCTTTTTTGTTAAGTTGTAATGAACTAACTGGTCTGTTTTTTTTAAATAAATAAGTACATTCTTGAAGAATACAAAATGATTTTTTTATGTGCATTTCTTTAATGTATAATAATAATATAAATTGTTTAAATAGCTCGTGTAAAAAAAAGGTCCTGCATTATGTCCACGATTGCGGCCGCAATTTTGATCTGAACCAAAAATTTCAAAAAGATTATTAATCTGTGGGAAATTCGCTATCGCGCTATGAGAGTTTTTTTTTTTTTTTTGAAATTTAACAAAATGGCGGCGGTTTGAACAGAAATTATCGAATTTAGCCCTTTTTTTCTACAGTTTTTCGTAAAAAAAAATAGGAAGATTTAATAAATTAAAAAAAACTCTCATAGCGCGATAGAGAATGACGTTAGAAATGTTCTCTCCAAATTTGAAATCGATATCGTCATAACTCTTCATTTGAGAGTGGACACCGTTTTGAAAAACAACATTCCGAGAAAAACGCGTTTAAAGTTTGCACATGCCACTGTCACGCTGCAATCCCTTTCTCTAAGAAAAGCTGTAGCGACCGAAATAATTCGAATTTCGATAAAAAAATTTAACAGAATGTTTATAACCGTGTATACTATCCGATAATGAAAAAAAAAAAAAAATCGATTTTTTTTTTTATTTCACACTGTGACGATCCCTTAACGGGCATGTGGGTGAAAAATGAATTATCAAAAATTGAGGAGGGAATCTGGGGACGAAAAATTTGATTTCGTTGTTCTGCGTTCGAACGTGACACGTGTTTTGTTTTCTTCCTTGAACGACATACTTTGATTTTCCCCAAGAGGTTCTTACGAATTTTTAACGATACCATCGCGTCGACAAGTGGGTCAATGAACACGTCGTTACGACGGGCCGTCGAGTTTTACAAACGATAATCTGGGAAAACGGGAGCGTATATTGAACCGATTATCTGTCAGTTCCGATCGTTAATATTTTACGAGAAAAACTTCGTGATAATCTAAATTCTAAAATTAGTCGGTAAAATCGTTTCGTCGAGCGTTAGATATCAAACCAATACCGCGATAACTAACGAATAAAAATTATTTTTAAATAACCAGCAAGAATAACAACGCCTCGGAAATAATAATATTTTATAATAATAATATTTTTGTGAAAAAAATATTGTTACTGCCCTCTGCAACCTTTTCCATCTTATCGCTGCGTACATGTGAATGACCGAGAGAATCGCGTCGCTCAGAATAAAAATTCGTCCGTATCTTTGTAAGTTTTCATTGAGCATTATTTTTTTTTCGGTAATGTCGCGTCGTGTCGTTCGATACAAACATAGAAACGATAAGATTTTCGTCGACTTATCGTTTTTATTGACCATCGTTTTTATCGGTTTTATTTTTTTTCGGTAATTTCGCGTCGAGTCTTTCATTCTGTTGTACATAGAAACGGTAAGATTCTCGTTGACTTTATCAGTTTTTATTGACTATTCATTTTTTTTTTCTTTTTTCGGTAACTTCGCGTCGTGTCTTTCGTTCTGTTGTACGTAGAAGCGATAAGATTTTCGTCGACTTGTCATTTTTTATTGACTATTCATTCTTTTTTTTCGATAACTTCGGGTCCTGTCTTTCGTTCTGTTGTACATAGAAAAGATAAGATTTTCTTCGACTTTGTCAGTGTTCATTGAACATTAATTTTTTTCGGTAAAGTCGCGTTGTGTCTTTTGTTTCATTATACATGTAAGCGATAAGATTTTCGACGACGAGTCGCGAACCACGGCGTTGACGTAATATTGGGACACACGGGGAATCGGAGGCCACGGCCGAGACCTTGAAAACTTGGTCGCTCGGCCGCGCGCGCGCGCGCGCGCGACGCTCGCGACGCTCGCGCTTTGACTGCCAAACTCATCACGAAACGCTCGTCGGGACTGTTGAACGTCCGTCTGCGGATGCAACGGACGTGTGTAACGAACGAGGTTTCCATAGTCCTGGCTCGAGGCGCGATAAGATAGCGGTCACCAATAACTTAACAGTTAAGGGGCAGCTGAAGTAGATTTAGTTACCGACATTTCTCATTATCTTGAAGTGTGCATCGGTGGAAGGAACCGAAAATTAAAAAAAAATTATTCTAATGAACCCAAACAATTGTACGCGATGCGAGATCATCTCTTTGTATTTTGTGCATATTGCATTGAATAACAATACAGATGCGTTGTACTTAAGCAAAAATATTTTTTATAATAAAATGGGTGAATTGTAATAAAAATAGGCAACAAATCAGAGATTTATTGTCTATTTTCACTGACCAAACTTAAACATTCCATTTTTAATAAATGAAAGGCACTATTTTTTTTTCTTAAAGCTGCATTATTTCCCTTCAATTTGCCCTTTAGTAAATTACGATATCTTAATTTTTCGCAGAGTTACGATTTTTTTAATAAAACACTGCATTCATGCCGTTTTTCTTCACTTCTTCAACAAAAAATATATTTAAAAAAAATTCTAGAATTTAATTATGGATATGTTAAGTTGAAGGTTTCGAACAGTAGCATCAATTTTTTTCAGAATTTTTGAATATTAACAAGATCAAAGTGCAGCCAGACGTGAATGGCTCAGGTTTTCAGACAAAATTCAGAAAAAAATGTTTGCAGACGAAGAGTTAATCGATAAGTATTCAGTCGAAGGCTTCTGCGATAAAATAATCGTATATTGCTAAAAATCGACAAATTATGAATCTAATGTTCAGCCAAGTTGTCATAATTACACTGTTAAAAATCCGGTGTTAAAAACAACACCAAGACGGTGTCTATATAGGTCCACACCAATCGCGGTGTTAATTAGCGGGGTTAACGCAGTCTGAAATACCGACTTTCACCTAAAAAAATCAGAAGTGCCGTTTTTCGCGAATTATCAACGGATCGAAGCAAAAATTGAAATACAGTCGCCAGTAATGTGAGTCTCGTTAATGAATTAGTCAGAATTTTGATTTTCGAAAATAAAATTTACAGATCAATTACCCGGTAGAGGAATCTGTAATGAAAAAATCGATTTTTTCATCAATTTTTCGATAAAAACTGAGAAAAGCGACTAATTCATTCACGAGATAATAAAAAATCACACATGATACTTGCATTCATGCCTTTAAAGCGAAAAGTATTATAATGTTTCGTCGGTAACACAGGAAAAATTTAACGAAACGGCTGGTGTTAATTTAACACCGTAAAAAGTGTTACTATTAACACTGTAATAAGTAACACTAGGAAAAAGTCCACACCAGCAGCGTTTGACACCGCAGATTTTTAACAGTGTACTCTCTAACTCTCAAAAAGCAGCCACCGCGGGTGCGACGAGGACGGCGCTATTGGACAGCCGTGGTGGAGCCACCGTCAACGAAAACAACAACAACGCAACTCGTATCGTGTCGTCTTAATTGACGCGCTATATAACGAGCGAGCGCGCGCTCGCGCGTTTGCGGCCAGAGGCCAGAAGACACGGGCGGTCTCCTATCAGTGGACTTTGAGATTCGTGTAACACCGACGACCAATCGGAACGCCGCAATAATCGAGCGCCGACTTCGCACGCCGCCGACAACTTCCAAGCTAGCAATTTCACTGCCAATGGCCGAGACGAGAACTTTCTCGGGCGACGACGAAGTTTGCATGGAAATGCGCACCGATCACCGTGGCACTGAGTCACAGTGTCAAACACGACCGGTGACACTCCGAGGTCCTTAACGAGTTCGCTATGATTCACCTCTCGATTCCGAGAACTCGCGGTAAACACGGATATCTCGCGCGACTGTATTTGCACACGCTTTAGCGTCGAATCACATTGGAAATCGGTCTCGGGGTCGGAGAAACAATGACGATGAAAGATGTTAAAGTTTGCATCGTCGGATTGCAACGAAAATTTAAAAAGTAATACTCTAACGATTATAAAATTATTCCAAATAGTAATTACATTCGATTCTAAAAAGTTATTACAACCATTAATCGTTGTTATAATAAATTTTTATACCCAGTACAATTTCTTGGGTTCATTAAAAATTTTTTTTATTTTAATTTTTAATTTTCGTTGCATTCTAATGATGCAAACTTCAACATCGTGATGAAAGAAAGTGAAAAAAAGTACTTGGCATTTGTACCGGGCGATACAGTAATTTGCACTATTTTCTCATTTTCTATTTTATCTTTATGCAATGTACGATAAAGACTAGGCTTAGGGTCGTAAAGCAAATAAGCAGAGTTTTCCGGTAACAACTAACACAGAAATGACATGATGTTGAAGTTTGCATCGGAATGAAACAAAAATTTGAGGGAAAAAAAAAAAAAAAAAAAAATCTTATGAACCCAAAAGATTGCACTGGGTAAAAAAAGTTTATTATAACGATTAATAGTAATAGTAGTAAGTAGTAAAAGAGTTTCATCGGCAATACGTTTACAAATTTTTGTTGTACATGATTTTTCAAAAGTGTGTCCATGGTTTTTATAAGTACACGCAATGCCAATGGGCCATCGACCAGAGTCCTTCATCCTTGATCCAAATATTTTAGCTGTATTACTAGATTCGTTATAATAACCTTTTAGAAACGTTAGAATAATTTTAGAATCGCTGGAATATATATTTTTTGTAATTTCCATTGCATTCCAACTATGCAAACTTCAACACCATAAAACGACTACAGAACAACATACTGGGTTATCCGTAAAACAAGTAACAGCCTTCAAACATTGTTCAACCATTCGCAATGCTTATTGCTATTGTACTAATGAAGATGGTGTCTTTTCCTTGCGGACAGTGTACTATTTGTGCAGGATATGATAACAGTAATCTACCTACATCTGGTATTTTTATCTCCACCGAAACATACAATCAGTGTTTAAAAAAGAAAAAAAAATAGTCACCAGAGCTTTTCTATTATATTCAACACAGAAACATACCAGGTTATCCAGAAAACAAGTTACAGGCTACTCAAATTATTCAACTATTCTCATTTTATATTGCTACTGTACTAATTAACTGATTAACAGTTGTTTCCTTGCGAGCAATGTGATATTTTTTGGCAGGATGTGATAGCGGTAATCTACCTACATCTGGTATTTTTATCTCCACCGAAACATACAATCAATGATTAAAGAAGAAAAAAATAGTCGCCAGGGCTTTTCTATTATATTCAACACAGAAACATACCAGGTTATCCAAAAAACAAGTTACAGGCTACTCAAATTATTCAACAATTCTCATTTTATATTGCTACTGTACTAATTAACTGATTAACAGTTGTTTCCTTGCGAGCAATGTGATATTTTTTGGCAGGATGTGATAGCGGCAATCTACCTACATCTGTTATTTTTATCTCTACCGAAAAATATGACCCTTGTTTGAAGAAAAAACAAAAAACCCCAGAGCTTTAGTGTTACCGTCAATACAGAAGCAATTGCCCCACAGACCAGATTATACTTAGCGGAACACAAGTTTTGAACACGCAGTTGAACTTAAGCTATTCAACCATCTGTTACTGTAATCCCCTCACTAATTCTTCATAACCCACCAGACATACAGGAAGTTACTTGAAAAGAAAAACCCAGAATGGACCCACGTCTTGTCAGTTGATTAACAAAGTGTTAAATCAGTGATGTTCGTATTCCAACAGGGAATCCACATGAAAACCCAAAAACATATCTCCGTGATAAGCTCAAGTTCCGATTATAGTGAAATTTGCATCATTGGAAAGCAACGAAAACAAAAAAAAAAAAAAATGATTCCAACAAACCCAAAGGATCGTATTGGGTATAAAATGCTATTATACGGGTTCTAAGATTATTCTAACGATTCTAAAAGGTTATTATAACGATTAATTACCTTTTAGAATTGTTAGAATAATTTTCAAATCGTTGGAATATATATTTTTTATTTTTGTAGCATTCCAACGATGCAAACTTCAATATGATAAGTTCCGCCCCAGCGGCTGTAACATTACGCAGCATCAAGACAACAAATATCGCTTTCGCAACTCCAAAGAGCTATCCAACAGAAAATAATTCAACAATTTTACTTAAATTAACAACATTAAAGAAAGTTACTTAAAAAGAAAAACTCAAAATGCAGACTAATCAGTCACTGATCAAAGGGTTTGATCCATTGATGTTTGTTTTCCAACAGAAAATCCATATAAAAACTCAAAAAAATATTTCTGCGATACCCTCAAATTCCACCCCAACGTCCATAACATCCCGCATCATCCGGACAACCAAATATCCCCTTCGCCGCCTCAAATAGCCGTCGAACCAAAAATTCATGCTCGTATCCCAAGCAGCCTGCGTCAGCCACAAACCGCAAAAGAGAGGTTAGACACTCCGGAACAAAAATAAGAGCTAAAGTATGGACATTGCGCAGCTAACGTAAGGCGAAGAAATATAATGTTTATCAATACCTGTTTCTTAGGCTTCCCCATACCTTGTTAACGCGCTGGGCAATTCGACCTTGACAGGTAGCCTTAATTTATGCATTTTTTACTCATATACATACGCGCACTATTACTCCATGTGTCTCATGTTTTTGCTTTTTGTCTGTGTGTATGTGTAAATATATATACGTGTGAGTATTGCACATTCACTAAGTGTCTCTTCTCACACTAATTTCCAGATACATATGCAACGACTGTACGTAGATAATAATAACAACAGTAATAATAACATGTATCTATATTGCGATTATTGAGAATTCGTGCCAAGCGTGACTAGCAATGGGGATAAAAAAGTGTAAATATAAAAACCGCGGGACACACGAACTTTCTGGCGGTTAAAAAAAAAAAACACACGCGAGGAATAAAAGAAGTCGTGAAGAAGGCGAGACGGGGCGTCGCGATACGAGCGGCGATGCACTGGCTCGGTGCGTGCACACATTCCTCGCAGTCGCGACAACAGACCCCGACGGGTGAGTAACGAGACTGTGTTCGCGGCGATTAGACGGCGGCGCGAGTCGAGCGTGCGCGCGCGCATGCGCGCATGCGCGCATCGCTCGACTCGCGTTCTCGCGCGAACCACGACCACCACAGCAGGCAAACTATAAGGTGCCCAAATGCATTCTCAGGTATTTCTCACTACTGCAATTTTCATGATGTTGAAGTTTGCATCGTTGGAATGCAAGGATTAAAAAAAAAATTATTCTAACGATTCTAAAATTATTTTAATGATTCTAAAAAGTTATTAAGACGGATTAAGGGGCTGCTGGAGTAGATTTTTTTACCGACATTGGTCGGTAAAACGAGAATTCCGCAATTTACGCTTTACGTCGTTATAACGCTACAGATATACTTCAAATTTGACAGAGATGTTATATGAACAACAACGGTTCGGCGTAGATTCGATTTGTGGTCGAAAACTAACAAGAAATAGAAAAATCGTATATTTTGAGTCGATAGAGATCTTCTTTATCGGCTAAAAGTTTAACCAAAAACACGTGCACGCAGTTTACGCTTTATGTGGATTCAGTTTCTATAATCGACATTTCGCCAGTTCTGAAATATTCAGAAAACATCAAAGAATTGGCGTAGATACGGATTTGGCACGTTTGAGTTCCTCAAACGATTATATCTTGCCGCAAATGTGTTGTTGACATTTTGAGCGGCCATATTGGTTTTCGGGGGTTTACAAATATACGATTTTTTCTATTTCTTGTTCGTTTTCGACCGAAATTCGCATCTTCGCCGAACCATTTATGTTCATATAACATCTTTGTCAAACTTGAAGCATATCTGTAGCGTTATAACGACGTAAAGCGTAAACTGCAAAAGTCTATTTTTACAAGACCAATGTTGGTAAAAAAATCTACTCCAGCAGCCCCTTAATCGTTATAATAACATTTTAAACCCAGTACGATTTTTCGGGTTCATTAGAATAATTTTTTTTTATTTTCGTTGCATTCCAACGATGCATTTCAACATCATCAATTTTCACAAAACGCACCTCGCCTTCGCTGATCAGCGTAACTTACAACAGCCAATGGTGTGCATCAGTAGAACGGAATGCTGCTTTCATGATTGGCTGTTGTAAATTACGTTGATCAATGAAGGTGAAGGGCGTTTTGTGAAAGAGACAGTAGTGAGAAATACCTAAGAGTGCATTCGGGCATCTGATAGTCTGCCGATCACCACAGCGGCGGCGGCGGCAGCTGCAGCAGCACACAAGTGGCAGAAAAGTTATCGAAATGATAATCTGTCCAATGTCCGCATGAAAAATGTCCGAAAGTATTGAGGGAATGTGAAATACCGACGGTGGTAATAAAAACTGTAATAAACGATTTTTACGCATTTTTCGTTTATAGTTATAAGGAAACATTTATTCACTGTGCTGGTGATATTCGCTGTAAATGAATTTTTTCGTTTGCTGTAAAGGCTAATATGCATAAAAATCGTTCATTGTAATTTTTATTACCGCAGTCGGTATTTCAAATGCCCTTAAGGGCATGTGAAACATCCATGCTGAGCTCAGTTGGTATAAAAAAACTGTAATGAATGATTTTTAAGCATAGTTGCATTTACAGCTAAACGGAAAAATTCATTCACTGCGGATATCACCAGTGTAGTTAATGCTTTTTTATTTCAACTGTAAATGCACAAATGCGTAAAAATCATTCATTACAGTTTTTATTACCACAGTCGGTATTTCACATGCCCTTAAGAGGGTTTTTGATTTAGAAGACTGAAAATCTGCTGTTTTTCAGTTTTCTGAAGCGGGAATTTTCAGTCTTCTAAAGCAGGATGTCCCTCTAAGTTATCAAAATGATAATCATGTTGTCCAACAACTGTATGAAAGATGTCCAAAAGTGTTAACTTTTGGATGCAAGATTCTCTGTAGTTATGATCCGGACGGATACTAGGGTAGACGCACCATTTGTGGCCGGTTGTGTTTTATGTAGCCATTGTACCATCAGTGGCTACATAAAAAATGTATATATCAATTCATCATACTATCAATCTATTCAAATTAAGGATGTTATACAGCTCCACACTAATCAAATGAGTGCTGACTTTTAAAAATAATTTATGCATAGTTTTAAGTATCTGTTCATTATTTTGAATAGTTTTTTGTATTGCCAGGTATGTTTTTAAGATGGGAAATATTTAATTGCAACAGATTTGCAAAAATATTAACTGATTTACACAAATTTTTGAAAAGGTACTTTTCATTCCGTTTTGTTTACGAATAAACTGTATTTTTTGCTCAATTTGGATGTTTCACCGCTCATTTTCCTCTTTTGAAAATGCTTTGACAATTTGCCTCATAAATAATTTCAAACAAATTCAGTTGAAAAATTACAGCTGTTTGTTTACGAAAGTTTTTTGTACGTGGGTAAACAAAAGGATGTGCAAACATTTTTAAACGAAGAATGTTATAAATGATTTGTGAGGCAAATTCATAAAGTATCTTTATGAATTTGCCGTGAAACATTCAAATCGAGCAAAAAACTGTTTATTCTTTAAAAACAGAACAAAAAGTACCTTTTCAAAAGTTTGCGTTAATCGGTTAATATTTTAGCAAAACAATTGTAATTAATTTTTTCCCAGGTCAAAATAATATCTGACAATACAAATGATCATTATAAATAATCAACAGATGCTTAAAACCATGTATAAATCATTTAAAAAAATCAGCACTCATTTGATGTGTGTGTCGCTGTATAACATCCTCAAAATACACAATTCTTTGACAAACAATGTTCAAAGCACTTTGCACCATTTGTGGCCATCACTGTCATTCACATCTAAATAAGTAAACCTACAAATATAACAAGCCAATGGCCACTAAAGGTACAAAGATCCCCAAAAAAGTTTTTTTTTTATTTTTTATAAATGACCCAAAAAAAACGTTACTTCTACCCAAGTAAACCATTACGATAACTTTTTCGTGCCAATTCTTTGACAAACAATGTTCAAAGCACTTTGCACCATTTGTGACCATCATTGTCATTCACATCCAAACAAGTAAACCTACAAATATAACAAGCCGATGGCCACTAAAGGTACAAAGATCCCCAAAAAAGTTTATTTTTTATTTTTTATAAATGACCCAAAAAAAACGTTACTTCTACCCAAGTAGACCATTACGATAACTTTTTCGTGCCAATTCTTTGACAAACAATGTTCAAAGCACTTTGCACCATTTGTGGCCATCACTGTCATTCACATCCAAACAAGTAAACCTACAAACATAACAAGCCGATGGCCACTAAAGGTACTAAGATCCCCAAAAAAGTTTTTTTTTTATTTTTTATAAATGACCCAAAACAAAACGTTACTTCTACCCTAGTAAACCATTACGATAACTTTTTCGTGCCAATTCTTTGACAAACAATGTTCAAAGCACTTTGCACCATTTGTGACCACCACTGTCATTCACATCCAAACAAGTAAACCTACAAATATAACAAGCCGATGGCCACTAAAGGTACTAAGATCCTCAAAAAAGTTTATTTTTTATTTTTTATAAATGACCCAAAAAAAAACGTTACTTCTACCCTAGTAAACCATTACGATAACTTTTTCGTGCCAATTCTTTGACAAACAATGTTCAAAGCACTTTGCACCATTTGTGACCACCACTGTCATTCACATCCAAACAAGTAAACCTACAAATATAACAAGCCGATGGCCACTAAAGGTACAAAGATCCCCAAAAACGTTTTTTTTTTCATTTTTTATAAATGACCCAAAAAAAACGTTACTTCTACCCAAGTAAACCATTATGATAACTTTTTCGTGCCAATTCTTTGACAAACAATGTTCAAAGCACTTTGCACCATTTGTGACCACCACTGTCATTCACATCCAAACAAGTAAACCTACAAATATAACAAGCCGATGGCCACTAAAGGTACAAAGATCCCCAAAAACGTTTTTTTTTAATTTTTTATAAATGACCCAAAAAAAACGTTACTTCTCCCCTAGTAAACCATTACGATAACTTTTTCGTGCCAGATGTCTTATCGCTACGTGGGCAGCAGCAGCAGCAACAGCAGCGGCATCGCCGGAATTGAAAAGAGAGAAAAGATTGTAACTAGGAAGCGTATCGAAAGCGACCACTTTATCAAACAGCACAAAAACTAACCAACTAGGATGGAGGTTTTGTGTTTTTTAATGGATTATTTTACATGGACACTCGGCGTGCGCGAGAGGACGACGCTGAGACGTTCCTCCCGGGTGTCTCGGGTGTCTCGGGTGTCTCCCGGGTGGCCCCGGTGGCTTCGCGCTTCCCGCACGCACGGACGACGTAGCTTCGTCACTGCTGCTGTCCGATCTATGACGCAAACTCATAGCACACGCGAACTCCGCGAAAATGCGCGTGTGTGTATCGATATACAACAGCGCGGGGTCTGCGAGACCCCAACGACGACGACGGCGGTTCTCGCGGATGGACAGCGGATCCGTGTGTCTCGACTGCTACTCGCGGCACCCGCGACACACACACGCGACCGTTCCGCACGCACACACACACACACGCACGTGATATGCACAGACACACATATACAACACATACACCGACGATGGCTGTAGCCACAGCCTCCGCGTCACACGCTCGTCAATGCTACAGGCATCATCCGTCCGTGTCTCTCGCTCGTCGGCTTTTCCTATCTCCGTCCTTGTCTCCGTCTTTCTCACCGACACCAATCGTCGTCGGGTCGGCCGATACTAGCGGCGGGGGTGCGGCGGGGGGGGGGGGGCCAGGAAACCTTTCGTCGACCCGTCCGAAGGCAGCCGCGAACGGCAAACGTCAAGTGAAGCCGCGCGAGTCAGGGGTGCCAACTCCTGAGCGCCGCAAGACCCCATGGCAGGCACCCATTGATGTCGCGGCTGTGGATTTCTCGGCGGGAATTACGGAGAGCTTGAATCGCCGGCAGTAGGGTAAAGTCACCAGTGAATGAACGGTTAAGGCCATGTGAAACACTGAGCGCCGAAAATCTTCGGATGTGCGGTTTGTCGCGAATTATGAACGGATCGAAGCGAAAATTGAAATACAGACGCCACTAATGTGAATCTCGTGAATGAATTAGTCAGAATTTTGATTTTCGAAAAAAAAAATTACAGATCGGTTACCGACATCAATTTTTTTTATTAAAATCAAAATTCTGACTAATTCATTCACGAGATTCACATTACTGGCATCTGTATTTCAATTTTCACTTCGATCCGTTCATAATTCACGAAAAAAAAGCGTATTCGAACTTTTGAGGTTTGCGTCGGTATTTCACATCGCCTTAAGCAGAAAGATTTGTTTATCATAAGTTTTTTAGAAATGCAATATTTAAAAATTGTTCGCGAAAATTTTATCCGTTGACCAGAATGTCAAAATATGTGAAACAGCTAAAAAAAATCTCGTATTTTTATCGCATAGTATATAAAAATAAATACTAAAAGCGAAAAATTGAAAAACACCAGTAAATGAACGAGCCAATCTAACCTGCAGTTTTGATCGAAAATAAGCTTCAGCGACAAAATAATAGCGGTGGATAGCTCAAAAATTAACAAATTAGGAATCTAATGTTCAGCCAAGTCGTCATAATTGGTCATGAACTCTGAAAAACGCTGTTGTTCATTCACTGGTGACTGTTCATTTACTGGTGCCTTCACCCTATCGTGGGCGGGGGATGATTCGTGCGGGCTAATGGATTTTTTTGACTGAGACGATGTAACGGTGAATTTGCGAATTTGTTGAATCTGTGTTGGTAATGTAGCACCCTGCAATACTGGGCAGATACACCGTTTGACCGGCTGCGGCTTAGATTGAGTTTCTTACTGATACAATCCAAAATTCCGATTGAAAAATAATCGGTTCTAATATTATTCAATTGGATTTTTGTCCGTTTTATTGGTTCTAATCGGATCGTTTGACCAGGGATGAAAGTTTCTTCTGAAAAAGTAACTGTCAGATTTTTTGGTTTGGTTATTTCGAAGGTCATTTTAACCAATTTGGAAATTTTTTCTGTGCAAAAAACAACTTCTATCGAGCGTTATTTTTATGGTCCCTCTGGCAGATTTTTTTTTTTATGAAAAAAAGAAAGTTATCGTGATTGATAGGGCGGCATTATACCGGCAACCTCGAAAACAACCTAAAAAGTTCAAAAAACGACCGAAGAAACGACTGATCGTTAAATTAAAAAAAAAAAAAAAAAAAAAAAAAAAAAAAAAAAAAAAAAAAACCCGTTCAAAAGAGGCAAACGACCGAAAAAAGACCATTGAAATTATTTTCGGTTGGTCGTTTCTTGGTTCAATGGTCGTATTCTTGGTCGTTTGCCTCTTTTGAACGGTTTTTTATTGCATTTAAAACTACCGGTCGTTTCTTCGGTCGTTCGGCCGGTCGCTGGATCTGTTGGAGCGGTCCCGCGACTGCGATGTGAACGAGATAACTGTGTGACGAACGAATCCCGGAAAAAATACCCCTTCAAAAAATACCCCCTGGAAAAAAAACCCCTGGAGAAAATACCCCCTGAAAAAAAACCCCTGGAGAAAATACCCCCTGAAAAAAATACCCCTGGAGAAAATACCCCCGGATAAAATACCCCTTGGTAAAAATACCCCCGGATAAAATACCCCTTGGTAAAAATACCTCTGGAGAAAATGGAGGGGTATTATATCCGGGGGTATTTTTACCAAGGGGTATTTTATTTGGGGGTATTTTGTTCAGGGGTATTTTTTCTAGGGGGTATTTTTTTCAGGGGTATTTTGTCCAGGGGTATTTTGTCCAGGGGGTATTTTATCAGGGGTATTTTCTCCGGCGGTATTTTTTCCACGGATATTTTTCCCGACGACAGTTTGGGTTCTTTTGAATCGTAAGAATCGACGTTGGATCGGCGAATTTCGGGAAAAGTGCGTTAAAACTGGGTTCTGACCCTAATTGCGTGAATCGCAATAGCGTTTTAATCAATGTCGGTAATGTAGTGCGCTGCAGTGCCGGGCAAATGCACCGGTTGGCCAGCTGTATCGATACCTACTTTACGGGTTTTTTTTTTTTACATAAAAAAAGATTCTTTCTAAAGTACTTTTATGCTGACTATTGGTTTTTCTTTCTACGCTCCGAGTAACCAGTGAAAATGAGAAAAAAAAATGAGGACACACGACCGGAGGGTACGGCCAAAAATTCGCCCTTCTCGTGCATTTTCCCCGAGCATTTTCCAGCGAAGATAAAAGGAGTATAAAGGAACAGCGGACGAGAGAGCTTCGATCCGGAGGGGAAGAAAGAGCTCATCCCTTGGCAAAGCTCCATTCGAGAGCCAAGCAATTGACCCAAATTCGAAATATTACAGTGATATTTGCTCGGCACGAGTGAAATTACGCTCGGCGAATCTCTGGAGACGGAGAAAAGTAACGCACATATTGTTCGAGCTTATTCTTTAATCCCATGACACAAATTTTACATGACATTTGAACAAATTATAACATGACAAATATAATAATAATAATACTAATAACAGTACTAACCCTTCGGGGTCGCACCTTCCGGAGTTTTACGCGGTAGTTCCAGGCAAGTTTTTGGTCAATTTGACCCCGTGTGACCCGGAAGGGTTAATAAAAAGAATAATTTAAAAATTGTGGAAATAAAATGGGACGATGCAGATGGATGATAAAATACGCATGAACTTGATCATATTTCGTTTATTCCAAACAACATATCGAAAAAATGAACAAATTAAATCATGAAAAATGCAATAATAAAAACAAATTTTATTTAAGTAATATTTTATTTTTGATAAATAAATGAATGAATAAATATTAAATAACAACAACAGCAACAACAATAATAATAATGATAGTAATAACAATAAAGATACTAACCCTCCATGGTGTAAAATGAATTGGTCAGTTTGACCCCGCATGACCCGGAAGGGTTAATAATAATAAACGAAAGAATTGAAAAAATTAAAACACGACAAATATAATAATTATAATGAATATTATGTAAGTAATATTTCATTTTTAATAAATGAATAAATGCGTAAATAAATATAAAATAATAATAATAACAATAACAATAACAATACCAACCCTTCGTGTTATAATAATAATAAATATTATGTAAGTAATATTTCATTTTTAATAAATAAGTAAATGAGTAAATAAATATAAAAAAATAATAATAACAATAACAATAACAATACCAACCCTTCGTGGCCGAAAATTGTTCGGTCAATCTGACCCCGTATGACCCGGAAGGGTTAATAATAAAAAAAAATCGAAAATTTATGGAAATATGGGAAAGATGCAGATGGATGATAAACTACGCATGAAATCGATGAGCATATTTCGTTTATTGCGAATAGCATGTCGAAGAAATTGATAGTATATAAATAAATTGGTTAAAATAATTGTTGTTGAAATCCTCACCTCAGCAACGCTTTCCGCCAGCAGTAATCCGTCTCGATAACGAGCAACTGCAATTTCATCATATACGTGGACTCGGCCGCGGGCATGAAAAATATATTAAATTAACAGATACGCCGCGCGATGTCTCGGGCCGCCGATGCCGCTCGGTGTGTTCGTCGTGTGTGTTCTTTGCTCCGCTGCTGCTGCTGCTTCTCTGCTTCCGTGTGCGAGAACGTGTGGAACCACGCACGCAGAGCCTCGATAATCCCCCGTCCCTCTCCTGTTATTAAATATTGGCCTCGTGAAAAATCGTGCGGCTCGCCGTGCAACACACGAGAGAGCGACCTAATGCCCCATTTAACTATCGATTAAT
Source organism: Itoplectis maculator (assembly GCA_964034905.1). Taxonomy (NCBI): domain Eukaryota; kingdom Metazoa; phylum Arthropoda; class Insecta; order Hymenoptera; family Ichneumonidae; genus Itoplectis; species Itoplectis maculator. The sequence continues at coordinate 2,264,958 of OZ035855.1, read as the reverse complement.
TATTATTCTCAAAAAGAACAAACGTCGTCGACGGTCGTCGTGTCGCCTGCGAGCGTTTCCTCGTGTCTGTGGCCTCGTTGTGCCGTGTTCACTATTTTTTACCTCGCCTCACCCTTTTATTTATTCGTTATTATTATTATTATTAATTTGTTTTCTGGAAATTTTGCTCGACAAGACTCCTCGTATCTGTGGTCTCGTTTTATCGTGTTCACAATTTTTATAACCTCTCTCGACTCCCTTATTTATTTATTTATTTATTTCTTTATTATTATTATTATTATTATTAATAATGATAATAATTTGTCTTCCGGCAATTTTCCACGATGAGTTCTCGTATTTACGCCTTGTTGTATCGTGTTCACAATTTTTATAACCTCTCTCGACACCCTTATTTATTTATTTATTCATTATTATTATTAATAGTGATAATAATTTGGCTCCCGGCAATTTTCCGCGACGAGTTCTCGTATTTGCGCCTTGTTGTATCGTGTTCACAATTTTTATAACCTCCCTCGACACCCTTATTTATTTATTTATTCATTATTATTATTAATAGTGATAATAATTTGGCTTCCGGCAATTTTCCGCGACGAGTTCTCGTATCTGTGCCTCGTTGTATCGTGTTCACAATTTTTATAACCTCTCTCGACCTTCTTATTTATTTATTTCTTTATTATGATTATTAATAATGATAATAATTAGTTTTGAGGCAAGTTTTGCGTGAGGTTATCTTACAAAATTTCCGTAACGACGAACCCTTCGAAAAGGGTCCATGCGGATGCGCGAATTCTTAGGTGTATCTCGCGCACAACGAATGCTGCAATTTACGGTTCAGCCTCCCTGAATCACGCACTGACCTCAGCAGCAGCGTCAGCAGCAATGGTGAACATATATTTATTTATCGAAACTGTTTTATTCAATTTTATCTCTTATTTTGCGTTGTCCCATTGACCGGATCTTTATCTCGTCACGTTATTATTATTATTAATATTAACAATAATTTGTTTTCTAGCAATTTTGCACGATGAGGTTATCTTACAAAATTTCCGTCTCGTCGAACCCTTCGAAGAGGGTCCATGCGGATGCGCGATTTCTAGGGTGTATCTCGCGCACAATAAACGCTGATTCAATTTACGATTCAGCCTCCTCTGAATCGCACGCACTGACCTCAGCAATCTGGCAATTTTACCGCAGCGGCAGCAACAAACGTGAACGTGTGGAATTTATCGAAACTGTTTTATTCAATGTTACCGTTTACTTTAGGTTATCACGTCGACCGAATCGTTATCTTGTAACTTTATTATTAATACTATTATTATTATTATTAATAATAATTTGTTTTCCAGCAATTTTGCACGACGAGGTTATCCTACAAAATGTCCGTCTTCTCGTTATTATTATTATTATTATTATTAATAATTTGTTTACCAGCAATTTTGCACGACGAGGTTATCTTACAAAATGTCCGTCTTGTCGTTATTGTTATTATTTTTTTTTATTAATAATAATTTGTTTACCAGCAATTTTGCACGATGAGGTTATCTTACAAAATTTCCGTCTCGTCGAACCCTTCGAAGAGGGTCCATGCGGATGCGCGAATTCTAGGGTGTATCTCGCGCACAATAAACTCTGATTCAATTTACGATTCAGCCTCCCTTGAATCGCGCGCACTGACCTCAGCAATCTGGCAATTTTACCGCAGCGGCAGCAACAAACGTGAACGTGTGAAATTTATCGAAACTGTTTTATTCAATGTTACCGTTTACTTTAGGTTAACCCGTCGACCGAATCGTTAACTCGTAACTTTATTATTAATACTATTATTATTATTAATAATAATTTGTTTTTCAGCAATTTTGCACGACGAGGTTATCTTACAAAATGTCCGTCTTGTCGTTATTATTATTATTATTATTATTATTATTACTAATAATTTGTTTTCCAACAATTTTGCACGACGAGGTTATCTTACAGTCCGTCTTGTCGTTATTGTTATTATTTTTTTTTATTAATGATAATTTGTTTACCAGCAATTTTGCACGACGAGGTTATCTTACAAAATTTCCGTCTCGTCGAACCCTTCGAAGAGGGTCCATGCGGATGCGCAAATTCTAGGGTGTATCTCGCGCACAATAAACGCTGATTCAATTTACGATTCAGCCTCCCCTGAATCGCGCGCACTGACCTCAGCAATCTGGCAATTTTACCGCAGCGGCAGCAACAAACGTGAACGTGTGAAATATATCGAAACTGTTTAACTCAATGTTACCGTTTTACTTCACGTTATCCGAGTCGGTTACGTCGTGACGTCCGGCGCCTCCGACTACGACTATTTATTTCCGGCTCTACGGAACTGATTGGCGAACGCGCTACTGGCTACTGTCGCTTCCGGCGACGGAGTGAGAGGTGTCCGGGGAGGAGCGCAGCAGCGAAGGAGGAGGCCCGCTTACCGCGGAATCGGCGCGACTGGGCGACGACGAAGCAGCGGCGTACCGAAAAGGGAAGAGGGAAACGAATGTACACGGCGAGTCAGGGACGCGACGATCAGGGGTCAAGGGGCAGAGCGCACGCGCTCGCTCATGGATCGCGCGCGCGGCTTTTGCCACTAACGCGCATCCTCGACAATGGACGACGACGCGGGTGTGGGCGAGAGACACTGTATACGAGGCATTCCATGCCAAACCGACCAGGCTGTGGCCCTCGACCTCGTGGATTTGCTTCTTAAGGGATCGTCACAGTGTGACCCTCCGAAAAATCAATGATTTTCGCGAATTTTTTTTGTTAAGTTGTAATGAACTAATTGTTCGGGTTTTTTTTTTAAATAAATAAGTACATTCTTGAAGAATACAAAATGATTTTTTTATGTGCATTTCTTTAATGTATAATAATGATATAAATTGTTTAAATAGCTCGTGTAAAAAAAAGGCCCTGCATTGTGTCCATGATTGCGGCCGCAATTTTGATCTGAACCAAAAATTTCAAAAAGATTATTAATCTGTGGGAAATTCGCTATCGCGCTATGGAAGCTTTTTTTTTTTTTACTTTGACAAAATGGCGGCGGTTTGAACGAAAATTATCGAATTTAGCCCTTTTTTCGACAGTTTTTCGTAAAAAAAATAGGAAGATTTAATAAAAAAAAAAGATTCCATAGCGCGATAGGGAGTGACGTTAGAAATGTTCTCTCAAAATTTGAAATCGTTATCGTCATAACTCTTCATTTGAGAGTGTACACCGTTTTGAAAAACAACATTCCGAGAAAAGTGCGTTTAAAGTTTGCACACGCCACCGTCACGCTGCAATTCCTTTCTCTAAGACAGGCTGTAGCGACCGAAATAATTCGAATTTCGATAAAAAAATTAACAAAATGTTTATAACCGTGTATACTATCCGATAATGAAAAAAAAAAAAAAAAAAAAAAAAAATCGATTTTTTTATTTCACACTGTGACGATCCCTTAATTTTTTACATGATTCCTCTAACCCAAAATAACATTCATGATTTTTTGCAAAATTTTCAAACCAAATTTGCGTATGCTATAGCTTTAAAAAAAAATGGAGCCGTATGTTTTTAATCTGAAAAAATTCTTAAAAATCTGGTATCAAAAATGAAAATGTTTGGCCCTAATTTAGTGATGTCCAGGATTTTTCTTCCTCTTGGAGCTTTTTTTACATTTTTTTTTAATTTTTATTTTATTTTCAAATTATATCCGTTGAAATAATTAGAACAGTAAAATAAAATGTTGAGAAAAATTCGAATTAAAGGGAAGAAAAATCCTGGACAACATCAAATTAGATGTCGGATTTTTGAGAATTTTTTCAGATTTTTAAATTACGGCCCTCAAAATGTAAAAAAAAAAAACTATAGCGTACTCAAATTTGGTTTCAAAATTTCGAAAAAAATCAAGACTGTTATTTTGGGTCAGAAGAATCATTTGAAAAATGATGAACCAATTCCGGGAGGTTGAGGGTCACGACTGGGTCGATTTGGTATGGAACGCCCCGTACATATATATGGAGAAGCGTACCACCGTGATGACGTCACCGCCCGAGCTTTCATTCACGAACGTTCGACGCCCACGCGACACACCGGGCGAGCCGGAGCGCTGCTCGTGCTTCGCTCCTTGCGACACACACACGTGTCGCAAGTCCTCTGCACGTGACGCAGGTCGATCACCAGCCGATGCTTATTGATGGCTTCCACGTTATTTCAATAGCCCAGACAGCAGGAATCTCGTTAGCGAAAAAAGGGTTTGTGAACCCCGAGCGAGGGATTTTTACCCTGTTTCACGCGAAACACCCACGCCGAGCTCAGTCGGTAACTGAAACTGTAATCCACTTTTTGCCTCAAATAAAAGATTCGTAAAATCTTTTTGCGAAAGCGTTTTGTTTTCAGTGTAATTGTCAGCAATCGGGAAAAAGTTTATTACAGTTTCGCTTACCGACCGAGTTGTGTACTCAATGTTGATTTATCGTCATTATGGATTTGTAAGGTGAGAATAAGTGTGTCGTTACTTTCAGCGAGGTTTCATTCACGAACGTTCGACGCCTACGCTGTTAAAAATCTACGCTGTCAAACGCTGCTGGTGTGGACTTTTTCCTGGTGTTACTTATTACAGTGTTGATATTAACACTGTTTACGGTGTTAAATTAACACCAGCCGTTTCGTTAAATTTTTCCTGTGTTACCGACGAAACATCATAATACTTTTTGCTTTAAAGGCATGAATGCAGGTATCATGTGTGATTTTTTATTATCTCGTGAATAAATTCGTCGCTTTTCTCAGTTTTTATCGAAAAATTGAAGAAAAAAATCGATTTTTTCATTACAGATTTCTCTACCGGGTAATTGATCTGTAATTTTTTTTTTCGAAAATAAAAATTCTGACTAATTCATTAACGAGATTCACATTACTGGCGTCTGTATTTCAATTTTCGCTTCGATCCGTTGATAATTCGCAATAAACGGGACTTCTGACTTTTTGAGGTGAAAGTCGGTATTTCAGACTGCATTAACACCGCTAATTAACACCGTGATTGGTGTGGACCTATATAGACACCGTCCGGTGTTTTAACACCGGATTTTTAACAGTGTACGCGACACACGTGAAACGCATGTGAAAAACCCTCACTGAGCTCAGTCGGTATGAAAAACTGTTTCCCCGCTTTAATTTTCCGCCCACTTTTTTTTTGCCAAATTACGACAATTATATTGACGCAGATTTCGACGAGTAAAAGAATATTATTATTATTATTTATTGAGAATGAAGCTCTAGGACATGAAGCTCTATGTTTTATGCATTTGTGTTGGCTCTCAAGGGCCAAACACAAATGCATAGAACATACCGAAGAGGCAATGCAATAATACAGTAAATGTACAGTAATTCTGATGATTCTCATGAATGTTACGAGAGATACAAGTAAAGGATATGAACAAAGTCGTCAAGAATAATTGCGTTGAAGAGAAATGTTTATAGAACACTCGTTCGTCTCGTTCGTCTCTCCAATGGTATCAGGAAAAAATGACCGAGGAACAAATGGCCGAGAAGAAATGACCGGTGAAAATAATGACCGGTGAAAATAATGGCCGGGGAAAAAATGGCCGTGGAAAAAATGGCCGCGATAGAAATGGCCCCCACACAAGTGTCCCTCACACACTGAGAAAAAAAATTGCTCAATCCAACAAAATGTGTAATTGCTCAATCCAACAAAATGTGCGGTTGCGGGCGGCGAAATAAATATTTTGCAAATTAGACAAAATATTTAATTGATCGAAGGAAACTGGTGATAGAATTAAAAAAATCTCGATTAGCATTGCCGAATTTTTTGTCCAATCTGCAAAATATTTATTTCGCCGCACGTTTCGTTGGACTGAGCATTTTTTTTCTCAGTGCACACGAAACATGCAAATTACACCCGGCCATTATTTCTACCAGCTATTTTTTCCCCGGCCATTTTTTTCCCAGATTCCTCTTCGATAACTCCAATGCTCGACGCCAATGATCGACGATCAGTCGAGACGGTTTCACACCGCCACGATTCAAAATAATCAGCGTCAATCTCCTCAGAGACAAACAGGTGTCGTGCGGCGAGCGCAGTCGCAGCGATGCATTCGCGGTGGGTGCAACGCAAAAGTCTTCCTTCTATTTCGAGTCGCGTCTGCATCCCGAGCGAACGGAATCATTGACGAATGACGTTGCGTCTGGGCTGCTTCGGTTAGAGTCGGACTCGCGGCTTCGTCGATACGAGATTCGATCGTCTCGCCGCGTCCACGAGCGTCCGATGTTTATTTACAGCTCAGCATCCGAGGAATTTTCCTCACTTCGACTCTCGTGGCTTTTTCCACCGTACAAATCTCGTCTCAATCTGTGTAATTGACGAATAAAAAAAAACCGACGGCGAAAAAATAATAATCGTTTGCGTCTTCCGCGATCGCCTATCGATTCCGTATTTATCTCGAACGTTGAGCGCGCGCGCGCGCGCCGCGCTCAACGTGGGAAATGTGGGAGTCGTGAGAGCCGTGAAAATAAACGAAGGGGTGGGAGTCCCGAGGTTTCTAATTTTAGTGTCCCGCGTCTCTCGTCGCAAGCGGCCCGCGAGCCACTGTGATAAAGTCGCCGCGAACAACGGTCCACAATCGGAGCTCCTCGACAAAAGGCACCGCCGACGAAAATGCCATCGCGCAAGGGGTAAGAATAATCTGCTCCACTTTATTCCCATCGCAATTCGCATCTTGCCTCATCCTTCATCTGTAATTCCTCAATTTTAAACAATTCCACGAAAAATTTAAATTTCTAAGAATAATTGACTGTCATTTGATATTTGTTATTTTTTTAAGATTTCATTTGTTGAGAATAATTTGCTCCACTTTATTGCCATCGCATTTCGCATCTTGCCTCATTCTTCATCTGTAATTCCTCAATTTTTTTAAATTCCACGAAAAATTTAGATTTCTAAGAATTGACTGTCATTTAATTTTTGTTATTTTTCGAAGATTTAATTTGTTAAGTTTAAGTTTTGTTATTTTTTTAAGATTTAATTTGTTGAGAATAATTTGCTCCACTTTATTCCCATCGCAATTCGCATCTTGCCTCATCCTTTATCTGTAATTCCTCAATTTTAAACAATTCCACGAAAAACAAAAAAATATCTAAAAATAATTTACTGTCATTTGATTTTTGTTATTTTTTAAAGATTTGATTTGTTGAGAATAATTTGCTCCACTTTATTGCCATCGCATTTCGCATCTTGCCTCATCCTTTATCTGTAATTCCACGAAAAACAAAAATCTCCGGCGAGAATTGTTTGTTGTGATTTAATTTTTGTTATGTTTTTAGATGTTTAAAAAATTAAAAATTTAGATTTCTAAGAATTGACTGTCATTTAATTTTTGTTATTTTTCGAAGATTTCATTTGTTAAGTTTAAGTTTTGTTATTTTTTAAAAGATTTAATTTGTTGAGAATAATCTGTTCCACTTTATTCCCATAGCAATTCGCATCTTGCCTCATCCTTCATCTGCAATTCCTCAATTTTTTTAAATTCCACAAAAAACAAAAAATATCTCAAAATAATTGACTGTCATTTGATTTTTGTTATTTTTTTGAGATTTCATTTGTTGAGAATAATTTGCTCCACTTTATTGCCATCGCTATTCGGATCTTGTCTCATCCTTCATCTGTAATTCCTCAATTTTAAACAATTCCACAAAAAACAAAAAATATCTAAAAATAATTTACTGTCATTTGATTTTTGTTATTTTTTAAAGATTTCATTTGTTGAGAATAATTTGCTCCACTTTATTCCCATCGCATTTTGCATCTTGCCTCAACCTTCATCTGTAATTCCTCAATTTTAAACAATTCCACAAAAAAAACAAAAAATATCTAAAAATAATTTACTGTCATTTGATTTTTGTTATTTTTTTAAGATTTCATTTGTTGAGAATAATTTGCTCCACTTTATTGCCATCGCAATTCGCATCTTGCCTCATCCTTCATCTGTAATTCCTCAATTTTAAACAATTCCACGAAAAACAAAAAATATCTAAAAATAATGTACTGTCATTTGATTTTTGTTATTTTTTTGAGATTTCATTTGTTGAGAATAATTTGCTCCACTTTATTGCCATCGCATTTCGCATCTTGCCTCATCCTTCATCTGTAATTCCTCAATTTTTTTTTAATTCCACGAAAAATTCAAATTTCTGAGAATAATTGACTGTCATTTGATTTTTGTTATTTTTTTGAGATTTCATTTGTTGAGAATAATTTGCTCCACTTTATTGCCATCGCATTTCGTATCTTGCCTCATCCTTTATCTGTAATTCCACGAAAAACAAAAAATTTCCGGCGAGAATTATTTGCTGTGATTTAATTTTTGTTATGTTTTTAAATGTAATTTGGTGAAAATAATTTGCTTTACTTTATTCCCATCGCAATTGGCATCTTGCCTCATCCTTCATCTGTAATTCCTCAATTATTTAAAATTCCACGAAAAACCAAAATCTCTAAGAATAATTTACTGTCATTTAATTTTTGTTATTTTTTTAAGATTTAATTTTTTGAGAATCATTTGTTCCACTTTATTCACCACGAATTTCGCATCTCGCCTCCGTCGTCTGCAATTCATTAACTTCAAACGATTCTACGAAAAAAATGTCCGACAAGAATTATTTGCTATACATAATTTAATTTTTTAATTTTTCACGATTTAATTTGATAAGAATGATTTGCTTCATTTTATTCACCGCGCATTTCCCATCGCGTCTCCGTATGGGTCATTGCTCAAACTCAACCAATTCCACGAAAAATCAAAAAGTCCGGCAAGAATAATTTGCTATGATTTAATTATTTAATTTTTTAAGATTTAATTTATCAGAATAATTTGCTCCACATTATTCGTGTCGCATTTCGCATCGCGTCTCCCTCGTCCGTCATTGCTCAATTTCAAACAAATCTACGAAAAAAATGTCCGTAAAAAATAATTAGCTATGACTTAATGTTTTTTTTAGATTCAATTCGGTAGGAAGAATTCGAAAACCCAATTTCCGGCAAATGCCCAACTGAACGCAATTGGAAATATTTTTACAGCGCAGCCTTGAGCGAGTTTCATCAATCCGTGCACCAAGCGACCTCGGCCAAAGGTTTCGCCGAGAAATTTCACAAGCTCTGCCAGAGCGCTGATCGTCACGGCGCAATCGAGTTGCTCTGGCAACTGGACCAAGTGTCGCGGCTGAAGATCGACGAGTCCTATCACGCCAAGGACGACACCGAAGCCCTGAAGATCTACAACAAATCGCGTTCCATAAATGGCGAAGCCGGCGAACGCGGTGCTTACCTCAAGGTCACCTTCCTCACCCGAGCTCTCTTCGCCGCTGACCCGAGGACCCCGCTGTTCGCGCACATTCTTCTCGAACGCGCTCGATGCTGGTACTTTTAGTTTAACATTTGTTTATTTTTCCATTTTCATTAAGTTTGATATGTTGAGAATGTACGGTGAAAAATTCAAGCGAAAAATCCAAAAAATTACAATGTTATCGTCCAAAGAGAATATGCATTCGTTGGTCCGGTGTCGCGCTGCATCATTTTCGAACGCGTTTTTTTTTAAACAACGTTTCTCAAATTGATACTCAAAACATCTCGACAACCATCCGGGCCGATTCACTTTTTGAATTTTTTAAATTCGAATTCAAAATGATTTGATGAATTTTTGTGGTTATTCTTTACGTGATTATCTAGTACTTGTCATAGGATTTTTTCCGAAGCTTAGCTTTTTTAAGTGTTGTTCTCGTCAAATAATAGTATATTATGCTACAAGGGAGGAAAGTGCATCTTTTCACCGAGTGTGAAATTTGATGCCCGAGCGAAGCGAGGGTAGAAATTCACAAGAGGTGAAAAGGCACTTCCCTCCCATGTCGCGTACTATACTTTTCTTCCGATTTCGCTGAAAACTAACCTCATTTCGTGCGTGCAACACGGACGAAAAGTCGCTCATTTCTAACCTGTGACGAGGACGCATGCGCAGTACGGATTACATTACTGCCCGTGGGCAGGAATGTGCCGATTACGTCCCTAGGGAGGTAATGAAACCGGACTGCGCATGCGTTGAGTCACAGGTTAGAAATGAGCGACTTTCCGCCCGCGTGGCGAGCACGAAATGAGGTTATTTCAGCGGAGTCGGGAGAAAATACTTTTTTGTAATTGTGCGCGTAAATCTCGACTTTTCGGGACGGTTTCCGCGTGCGTTAATTACTCGTTTTCCAGCACGAGTGCTCAAAATAAACAAGAGTGCGTAAAGTAAAACTTTTACACTTTTCCGGAAACGAGTACTTCTGCGTAAAGTATAACTTTACGCACTAGTTCGGAAAACGAGTACTTCTGCGTAAAGTATAACTTTATGCACTAGTGCGCAAAACGAGTGCCTCTGCGTAAAGTGTCATTTTGCGCAGCCATGTTTACTTGACGCACTAGTGCCGAAAGCGAGCACTTACCGAAAAGATCTCGTTGACGCCATTACAACACTGAGAGAAATCGAGATAGTTTAGGCAACTATTAAGCCATAACTGTAGATTTTTAGTCCATCCAACAATTTGAATAGTTATTTTAACTGATTTATTGGTTAAATTAACTGCTTTGTAGTTACTGTAACTAATTCTATAGTTTTCTTAATATAATATCCTAGGTTACTTTAACAGTGAACATATAATGAAATACAACCTTAGCTATTTTTTTTATAGTTGGTGCAACTTTATTATTGTAATTTCAATGACCATTTCAAAATTGTTAAAAAATTTCTCAAAGAATACTATGCTTATAATTATGTTTTCCATGAATAGTATGTCGCATCTATTGCAAAAATTTCAAAACAATATACTTTTTGTTACTATAACTATTATTAATTGTTGCATTGATTATAAATAATTAGTACAGATAACTTTTTTGTAATAGCTAAGGTTGTATTTAACCATAAATTAATAGTTACCAGTATCTTTTATTTCTCTCTGTGAAGAAATGGTATGTGCAACTCGTGTGAAAATAACCTACTTTACGCACTTGCACTGTTAAAAATCTACGGTGTCAAACGCTGCTGGTGTGGACTTTTTCCTGGTGTTACTTATTACAGTGTTAATATTAACACTTTTTACGGTGTTAAATTAACACCAGCCGTTTCGTTAAATTTTCTCTGTGTTACCGACGAAGCATTATAAGACTTTTTGCTTTAAAGGCATGAATGCAGGTACCATGTGTGATTTTTTATTATCTCGTGAATAAATTAGTCGCTTTTCTCAGTTTTTATCGAAAAATTGAAGAAAAAAATCGATTTTTTCATTACAGATTTCTCTACCGGGTAATTGATCTGTAATTTTTCTTATCGAAAATCAAAATTCTAACTAATTCATTAACGAGATTCACATCACTGGCGACTGTGTTTCAATTTTCGCTTCGATCCGTTGATAATTCGCGAAAAACGGGACTTCTGACTTTTTGAGGTGAAAGTCGGTATTTCAGACTCAGTTAACACCGCTCATTATCACCGCGATTGGTGTGGACCTATATAGACACCGACTTGGTGTTGTTTTTAACACCGGATTTTTAACAGTGTGTTACACAATATACTACGTTCTTACACTCGAATTTCATCTGATCTGATCCTGAATTGAAATACCAATAGGTACCACGTCGGAGCTCTCTCGAGATGCGTCAAAGACTGCGACTACCTGATGACCCTGCGCACCGGAAGCGGTCACTCGTCGAGAGAAGAAATGTCGCAGATCAACGACGACCGAATCGAGTGCGCGGCGCTCCGAGCCAAATGTTCCGAGCGTGCGAAGCGCACGAGCAAAAATTCCTCGAAAAATTCCGTCAAAAATTCGCCGACGCTGCCGCGAGTCGACGGAAGGCAAAATGCGAAGCTGAGGAGCTGCAGCGACGCCGTCGCCGTGTCGTACGATCGACGGAGAGGACGACACCTGGTGGCGACGAGAAACATCAGAGCCGGAAGCGTCCTCATTGTCGATCGGCCGTTCGCCTTCGCCACCGACGCTCACGCCCTCACGACCAACTGTCTTCACTGTCACGTGTCGCTCGACCTCGAGGACAACGTCGCGATTCCCTGTCACAACTGTCGGACCGTCGCGTTTTGCTCGGATTCCTGTCGACAAAATTCCTGGGACAAGTATCACAAATACGAGTGCGCGATTTTGGATTATTTCTACGAGACGAACGTGCGCGACATCGATCAGGCGCATCAGCAGCGATCGCATCTCTTGCTGGCCTGGCGAACGACCGTCGCCGAGGCCGTCGACAAATCGACGAATCGGCTGAGCGACGAATTTTTAGGTATGTCTAGAGGCACCTATCCGTTCTATTAAGGATGTCATACAGCTCCACAGTTGTCAAATGAGTGCTGACTTTAAAATAATATAAGGTAAACGTACCAATGGCGGGACAGGTCCCAGTTGCGGGACACTAAGAAGATATTTGTAAATAATAAAAGTTTGATGGACAAAATATAAAATGTAACTCTTACAATAGCATCTGTTATATATCATTGACGCACATGAAAAAGTTTCACATTTTTCATCGTCAATTGAATATTTGCATCAAAAGTATTTTTGCGCCCACGCCAATATGTGTCCACAAACTGGGACGAGACTGTCATCTTGATAAGAATGTTGGGTTATGTGGCAGCTACTTGGATAACGAGAGCGTAAGAATATCGCAAGGATTCCGCGATAACTCATAAACCGTCACCATACACATAAAACATGTTTCAGCAATTGTCCCCAAGCAGATGAATTCAAATTTACATATTTCCAGCGGTACGTACGTTTGATGTCCCGCCATCGGGACATGCACAAAAATAGCTGTCCCGACACAGGTACATGTGCACTTTTCAGCATTTTATTCGATAAATATATTTAAAAACATCCGAAACATGTTTATTCTATGGTTTTCGGGAACAAGAAACTCCAACCTTGCAATTCGCTACCGCTATTTCCTAAAATAATCAATATAAGCGGACGAAAATTGACATACAAAACAGACATTGTCTTAAACGTCCCGCCATTGGTACGTTTACCTTATTTCGATACAAGTGCGAAAAATAATTTCGACAATTTTAAGCATCCATTCATTGTTTTTATAGTGATTTGTATTGTCAGGTATGTTTTTGACCTGGGAAAAACTTAATTGCAATCGATTTGCAATAATATAGGTACTTTTCGTTCCGGTTTTTTAAAGAATAAACCGTGTTTTTTGCCCGATTTGGATGTTTCACGGCTCATTGTCCTCTTTAAAAGATGCTTAACGAATTTTCCTCATAAATAATTTGTAACAATTTCCGTAGAAAAATTACAGCTGTTAGTGTACAAAATATTTTTGTTGATGGTTTAACAAAAGGTTGTCATTTTTTAACGGAGAATGTTATAAATTATTTGCGAGGCAAAGTCATAAATCATCTTTCAAGAAAGACAATGAAAGAACATACCTGCCAATACAAATCACCATTCAAAATAATCAACAGATACTTAAAACTATGCAAAAATTATTTTTCAGGCACGAGTGCGTAAAGTAAACGGGAGTGCGTAAGGTAAAACTTTTCGCACTCGTGCCGGAAAACGAGTACTTTACACACGCGAAATCGCCTCGAAGGAATTTCGTTTACGCACCGCTATTACAAAAAATAGTATGTGCAGCTCGTGCAAAATTAACCTACTTTACGCACTTGTTGCACAATATACTATTTTTTTAATCAGCACTCATTTGACTAGTGTGGAGCTGTGTAACATCCTTAATAGAACGGATAGGTGTCTCTAAACACGCCGCGAATATTTTTAGGTTATCAGGAAGTGATGAGCAACGAGGAGAAGGGAAAGCGCGAGATCGACGCGACGATCTGTCCGTACGATCCGCTCGACTATCGGACGGTCTTCGCCCTGGAAACTCACTGCACCGATGCGCCCAGCGTCGTCAGTCTGGCGAGAGCCCTCAAAGCCATTTTTCTCGCCAAGTGTCTGGGCTCGGTTCTCGCGAGACTTGACGGCTCCGACGACGATCGGATCGTCGACGATAAGGAACTGATACTTGTGGCCGTCGGGATGCTCAGGCACATTCAGGCCGTCGATTGCAACGCCTACGAAATCGTGGAGAATCAGAGGGACGAGAAAACGAACGTCTGGGAGCCCAGGAACGTCGGCGGCGCCATCTACACGACCGTCAGTCTCGTCAATCACGGCTGTTATCCCAACGTTGTCCGACATTCTTACCCCGAAGGTCAGCATTTTTTTTGCTAATTTTTTATATTAATTTATGATTTTTTAATGTATTTTTGGTTTCTCATAAAGGAAGCTGTGTTTTTATGAAAAAAAAAAAAAAAAAAAAAAAAAAAATGTCGAGATTTTTATGCCAGTTTGCTTAGAATTGTCCAAAACTTCGAGAATAGTGGTTTAGAAAAAATCATTCTGAAATTTTTTATATATTTAGATTTTCGCTCTAACTTCAACAAAAGTTAGTAATGTGGGACAAAACTTTGTACTCAATGGAAAAGAGGATGTAAAGTAAAACTTTGCACATTGCTTCCTCATTAATTTTCATTTTTATCAAACTTCAAAAGAAATTCTGAAAAAATTCATAAGTATTAAGAAAAATTAACAAATCATTTGCATGAAAAAAAGTTGGCTTGACGAGTAATTTGTTAAACAAGTTTTTTTCCATCAATTTTTTAATAACTTTTTGTAATTATTATTACGCAAAATCAATATTTCAAACACCTTCAACGTGCTTGATTTTTTCTGATTTTTATTTCATTGGGAAACGTTTAAAATTCTCTCAAAATCTTAAAATTTTTTGGACTATGCCGCTGATGGAATAATTTGGCCTTGCGATCATTTATTTAAACTAGAGTGTTATGTGGCTTGCGAGCTTCGCGCGCTCGCATTGCCGCGAATTATGATTTCCATAGTATGGTTGCCACGGTATGGTTGCCATAGTATGGTTCCCATGCTATGGTTATCATGGTAGCGGTTGCCATAGTACCGGTTGCCATGGTATGGTTAACATGGTAACGGTTGCCATAGTATGGTTGCCGCGGTAACGGTGGCCATAGTACCGGTTGCCATGGTAATGGTTGTCATAGTATGGTTGACATGGCAATGGTTTTTATGGTATGGTAACCATTGAAACGGTTGCCATGGTAACCATTGAAACGGTTGCCATGGTAACCATTGAAACGGTTGCCATGGTAACCATTGAAACGGTTGCCATGGTAACCATTGAAATGGTTGCCATGGTAACGGTTGTTATGGCATGGTTACCATGGAACCGGTAGCCATGGCCCTCTTTGGGTGTGTCATTAGACCCCGGCCAGCCTCGATTCTTGACACGGCGGCGGCGAGATCTTTCTATAATATAAAGGGATAATTACTTTCAGGCAAAGTGGTCGTCCGAGCGTTGAGATTCATCCCCAAGGGTTACGAGATTCTGGACTGCTACGGACCCCACTTCGTGACTGATTCCTGCTCGTCGAGGCGTCGATATCTGCTGGAGAAGTACCATTTTTCCTGCGCCTGCGACGCCTGCACGAACGACTGGCAACTGCCGGACGACGCGACGATCGCGTACCGATGCTCGTCCTGCGGAAGTTCCACGCCGTCGGACGTCGCCCGATGCGCCAAGTGCGGTAAGGCGATCGACGCGAGGAAGCTGGAGTCCCAGCTCGCCAAGTCCGTGAAGAAAAGAGTCGCCGCTGTCGCGCGAATGTTCGACGGAAATTACGTCGACGCGCTGCCGAATCTTTTGGAGCACGCGGCAGTCGTCGACAAGATTCTCGCGGAGCCGAGTCTCGAGGCTATCAAGACGCAACAGTCGATCGTTCAATGCTACAACAGCCTCGGGTCCATCTGTCCTTCGAGCAATATCGCCAATTGATCGATGTATAAATAAATGTACATTATAAAAAATTAAGGCATCATCACAGTTTCACCCTCGAAAAACAGCAGATTTTCGCTTTTTTTTTTGTTCTATGGTTAGAATAAGCTAATCAGTCCGATTCTTTTTTTTTTTACTAATTAAAGCACTGATGGAGAATACAAAATGATTTTTTAAAAATTGATTTGTTGATTGTTTAACATTGTTTTTATTTATCGAAAATCCCGATGAAAAAAGAGTCCCGCATGGTGGCCAGGATTGTGTCTGCAAATTTGATCAGAAAAGCCGCTATGGTGCTATTGGGGTTTTTTTAGTCAAATTTGAAAAAATGTTTTTGTAACAGAAAAATAGGAAGGTAAAAAAAAGCTTCGGTAGCACCATAAAGAATGACGCAAAAAATGTTCTGGCAACATTTCAAAGGGGGAGCTTGAAAAGTCTTTGAGAGTGGCTACCATTTTGAAAAACACTATTCCGAGAAAATCGCGGTTGAAATTTGGTCAAACTCCAACTTCTTTCTCTAAAAAAGGTTGTAGCGACCGAAATAATTCGAATTTCGATTAAAAAATTGGAGACAATCCCTATAACCGTGTATATTACCACAAAATACAAAAAAAAACGGATGTGAAAAATTTCAAACTGTGATGATCCCTCAAATCTAACGAATTTAAATCCTAGCCGGAGCTCAATTGTATCGTGGAAGCTCGAACGTTGAATTAGGAAATAAATTCTTTAAAATCAATGTTCCTCAGCGAGGAACGACACGAATTTTGTCCTCTAAAATCACTACAGTATTTTGATACCTTCTTCATTTTTTTTTCTCATTTTTTACTTTGCCAGTGCCGTCAGCAACGCTTTCTTCTTTCCAGCGTGATTTTATTGTCATTAAAGTGCAAGTGGATATCCGATTATCACAACGACCCTTAACAACTAGGTAACAGCTAGAATGTGTAGGGTAGATGTACCGTTAGTGGCCACTGTACCTATTGTGGTCATTTTTATTATTTTATTCTTCAAATTATTTTTTCCCCACAATCGCACGTTGATTTTTTTAACAAATTCATTTCAATTCACTGATTGACTTACCCGACGTTCTTTTTTATTCGATTAAGGTAGTTATGTCGCTATAGTTCGATTTCGCATAAATTCGAGAAAATTGAAAGAGAATTGGAAGCACTTCTCGATGGTGTAAAAATCTCAAAAAATTCATGCACATTATAGGTACTGAAAAGATTAATTTGGCATAATAATAATTCTAAAATGTTATTAACAAATTGATTAAAAAAAAACATTGTTTAACAAATAATTCGGTGACTTAAGTTTTTTTTCGATGAAAATGATTCTTTCGTTTTCCTGAATACAGATGAATTTTTTCAGATTTTTTAAATAACTTTGGAGTTTTCATATAAAAAAACACGTAAATTCCAAGTTATTTAAAAAATCTGAAAAAATTCATCCGTATTCAGGAAAACGAAAGAATCATTTTCATCGAAAAAAAAACTTAAGTCACCGAATTATTTGTTAAACAATGTTTTTTTTAAATCAATTTGTTAATAACATTTTAGAATTATTATTATACCAAATTAATCTTTTCAGTACCTTTAATGTGCATGCATTTTTTCAGATTTTTGGACCATCGAGAAGTGCTTCCAATTCTCTTTCAGTTTTCTCGAATTTATGCGGAATTGAACTATAGCGACATAACTACCTTAAGGGGGAATATACACCTGGAAACGAAAAAAAAGGTAACTTTCGAGAATTTTTTTCAGGGAAATTATTGGAACTATCGGATCGGAGTTTTTTCTAGTTAAAAAAATACTTTTTCAAGAATGTTTTGAATTTGTTGCACTTAAAAAAGTTGCAAATTTACAGAGTACTTCAATCGTGTGCAGAGCGGCGTAAAATAAACTGGTTCCCAAAATATCTCAAAAACCACTGAGCCGATTAACTTGACATTTTTTGTAGTTATTGTATACATAATTATCTAGTCTTTGTCATAGGATTTTTGTTGCGATTCTTAGTTTCTTTTTGTGCAAAATACGAACAAATTTTGTCTTGAAAATCGCTACTGTGAGTCGAAGTGGCCGCCATTTTGTCAAAAATCGATATTTTTTTAAATCGGCTATGACAAAGACTAGATAATAGTATCTATTTTAATATCCTATTTGATGTTTTCGTCTCAAATGAATTTTGACGAAACGTCACTGGGTACGGTTTGGGAACAAATTTTGTTTTGAAAATCGCTACTGTGAGTCGAAGTGGCCGCCATTTTGTCAAAAATCAATATTTTTCAAATCAGCTATGACGAACGAGCTTCAATGAGCTATTTCAAATGAGCTATGACTAGATAATAGTATCTATTTTAATATCCTATTTAATTTTTTCGTCTCAAATGAATTTTGATGAAACGTCACTAGGTACGGTTTTTTTACGATGCTTCGTACACGACTCAAGCACTCCGTCAATTTGCAACTTTTTTAAATGAAAAAAATTGAAAACATTCTTAAAAAAGTATATTTTTAAATAGGAAAAACTCCGATCCAATAGTTCCAAAAGTTTCCCTGAAAAAAATTCTCGAAAATTACCTTTTTTTTTTCGTTTCTAGGTGTACATTCCCCCTTAAATGTTTTGATTTATTCCTTTGAATGTGATGGCCACAATTGGCCCTAAGGTGGCCAAAAACGGTACGTCTACCGTAATTAGCCCCCGACCGCAAGGACTCTTCTTATTTTCATCGCCCGACAGACACGACACGCATTTCTCCGCGCGGTCGCCGCGCGAATTATCCTCGCGCGCCGCGCAAGATTTTTCTTTTCGTTTTTTTATTCACACAAATGGGAATACGTGCAATAGCAGTAGTACTATGTATAGATCGATTGCCACAAATTTATAATATATATAATATACTTTTAACGGATAAACACACGTTAGACACGAACAGCTTCTTTTTCATTTTTTTTTTGTCATTTAATGGATACGCTTACGACTAGATATATATATATATTTATTTATTTATTTATTTATACGTATATATCGTCCGAATACTGCATTACGACAAGCACGGGTTGATGATTACGCACAACTTTCCCTTCTCGTAAAATAATACTCTCGCGTGATAACCGCATGACGTGTCGCCAGCTCTCTTTTTTAAATTGTACTTCGAATTTAATACGTACGTTTTACACAGTACTCGTGAAAAAATTGACAACCACATTGCCGAGCGCGCGGCACTCGTAGACATTTTTTTGTATTTTTTTTTTATTTCCCTCTCGGCGCTTTCGAATGTACCGCGAGGACCTCCTCGAATCACGCGATTCGTCGGATTTCAAACTGCATCTTCACTCGTAGACATTTTTTTGTATTTTTTTTAAATTTCCCTCTCGGCGCTTTCGAATGTACCGCGAGGACCTCCTCGAATCGCGCGATTCGTCGGTTTTCAAACTGCATCTTCGAAATTTCCCGCTTGGTTCTCGCGTTGCACTCGTCATATAAATCGAATATTGTTTCTCTTCGTCTTTTTTTTTTTTATCGTGAATACAAACCACGACTCGGTTCCTGAAAGCCGAGATGTGTGTATATATATATATATTGTTTTTTATGTATATAATACAAGCCCTCGTGGCAATCAGCACCACATTCCGATAAGGCATTATTTACTTAACAATAGTATACTTTGTATACAACATATAACTCTCTGTGTGGCATGCAAACGTCAATACAACGCCCTCCAATCGGGCTCAACAAATCGAGATGCTATTACAGGGTAGATGTACCGTCAGTGGCCACTGTACCTTTTGCGGCCATTTTTATTATTTTACTCTTAAGGATTTTACACAGCTCCACACTAGTCAAATGAGTGCTGATTTAAAAAAATAATTTATACATAGTTTTAAGCATCTGTTGATTATTTTTAATGGTGATTTGTATTGTCAGGTATGTTCATGACCTGGGAAAAATTGTATTGCAATCGATTTGAAAAAATATTAACCGATTTACGCAAAATTTTCGAAAAGGTACTTTTCGTTCCGTTTTTCTAAAGAATAAACCGTATTTTTTGGTCGATTTGGATGTTTTACGGCTCATTGTCTTCCTTAGAAGATGCTTTACGAATTTGCCTCACAAATAATTTGTAACAATTCCCGTTGAAAAATTACAGCTGATAGTTTGCAAAATATTTTTGTAGATGGGTTAACAGAAGGTTGTCATTTTTAAACGGACAATGTTATAAATTATTTGCGAGGCAAATTCATAAATAATCTTTCATGAATGACAATGAGACGTAAAACATCCAAATCGAACAAAAAAAACACGGTTTATTCTTTAAAAAACTGAATGAAAATCACCTTTTCAAAAGTTTACGTAACTCGATTAATATTTATGCAAATCCGTTGCAATTAAATTTTACAATACAAAAAACCATTCAAAATAATGAACAGATACTTAAAACTATGCATACATTATTTTTTTAAGTCAGCACTCATTTGACTAGTGTGGAGCTGTATAACATCCTTAATATGTTGTTTTATTCCTTTAAATGTGATGGCCACAACTGGCCCTGAGTTGGCCAAAAATGGTACGTCTACTCTACTTCTTTTTTTTATTATTTATTTTTCTAATTCTTCGTCTCACTCTCGTTTTCTTTTTTTTTTTCATATACCTATCTCTCACTTTCGTTCTACCTCCGTGCTTTATCGAACTTGCCACGCGACCTTGATATTAAGTGGATACGTAGGGGCGACACGTAACGATAGTGTAATGAGTTTGTCGAGACGATCGAGTTTCGCAAATTCGACTTTGTACAATTAGCAGCACCGAGATAAAAGCAACACCATATACGAAATTTTTATTCGCGTCTCGCTTAACGCGGTTCAGCAATTTATCTACAAAACTATGTGTGCGTCATTTTTTTCGCAATACGCTTAATTAACGTATTTCTTTTTTTTTAATACGTTAATATTTTTTTATTTATCATTCGGCGGCGTTACTTTCGTCGTCGAAATTTGTATAAATACTTTTAATACTCGTCAATGACTTTTGTTCGTAAATTTAAGTATATTTACATCATTGACCTTCGTGGTAAATGTCTCGAAAATAAAATAATAAAAAGTTGGTATTTCAGTCTCGATCGCGACGAGGATGTTTCGCTCCTCGATTGAAAAAGAATTTAAAAAAAAAAAGAAAAAATATTCTGCTGAACCACCTTAATTCGCGATATGAAATAACGAGATCCGTTTCGGCGGCGGGTGAATCGCTTTTCGATCTCGTTGCCGTTTGCGGTTTGGTTTATGGACCGAGGGAAGAAGCGTGCACATCGCGGCTCTCCCGTCGCAGTCGCACCACCTTATTTTAATTAAGGTAGTCCTTGCGTTTGGTGTCAAGTTCGCATAAGTTTTCGAAAAATGAGAGGGGACAAACACTCCTCGTTAATACAAAAATCTGAAAAAAAAAATTATGCACATTAAAGGTGTTGGAAAGATTAATTTGGCATAATAATAACTCCAAAATGTTATTAACAAATTGATGGAAAATCATATTGTTCAACAAAACTTTCGACAACCCAATTTTTTTGTTTCGATGAAACTGATTCGTCCATTTTTCTGTATACGTATGAATTTTTACAAATTTTTAAATTCCTTTTAAATTTGTTGTTTTTGACATGGGAAAAATTACAAAAATTTGGCATAATAATAACTCCAAAATGTTATTAAAAAATTCATGAAAAATCAAATTGTTCAACAAAACTTTCGACAACCTAATTTTTTGTTTCCATGAAAATGATTCGTTCATTTTTCTGAATACGTATGAATTTTTTCAAATTAAAAAATTCATTTTCAATGTTCTGCTTTTGACATGGGGAAAATTACAAAATTCAAAAGTGAATTAAAAAATTTGAAAAAATTCATACATATTCAGAAAAAAGAACGGATCATTTTCATCGAAACAAAACAATTAGGTCGTCGAAAGATTTATCGAACAATTTTATTTTTCAACAATTTGTCGATAACATTTCGGAATTATTATTAGGGGGAGTTAATCTTTTCAGCACCTTTAATATGCATGATTTTTTTTCTTTTTTCAGATTTTTATATTATCGAGAAGTGTTTGCAATTCAGTTCAGAGAAGTGTTTGAATTCTCTCGAATTTTTGAAAAAACTTATGCGAAGTGAGCCTGAAGCGACAGAACTACCTTAAGTGTCGAGTGCCAGAACGAAGCAGCACACGTAGAATGAAGAATCACGTGACGGCTGATACCTCATCGCTATTGTTGACTAGTCAGACTTTTTCCGCGGCACTTTCGGCGGCAGCTGCCACGGTCGCGGCTGTCATTCCGCTACTCTCCGCGGCTTTGCTCGCTGCTCTCGCCGCACTTTGCTCTTGGCTCTCGGCTCGCTCCTTCTCCCTTTCCCTCTCCCGCTCCTTCTCCCGTTCCTTCTCCCTCGCGGCTTTTCGCTCCTTCAGGAGCTCCATTCGACGCGCGCGATGCAAGCTTCCTGAAGGAAAAGTTGAATCCTCGACAGCTGCGGCTGCGGCGGCCGTCGCCCCTCGTTCCACCGCGCTCTGCCGAATCTGTGGCCAAAAATAGTTGGCAATGTTGAAATATTAGCATGAACATTCGGCGCGGCGAAATTACACGCATTGTCTTATTTTTTTCGTGTTAAGGCAGTATGAGCCTTAAGGGGGGAAATACATAGAAACGACGACTAATTTCGGGATTTCTTTCAACGAAACTACTCGACCAATCGTTTTGACATTTTTAGGGCATTTTATGGTACATTAGAAGGTATGAAAAGGTATCAGAGATTTTGATTTTTCTGTACCCGAAACTTTAAACGCGACTTACTCAAAACTACATTTCCGAAATTGGCGGACGCGATAAAAAAAAACGATTCATCCGATTCATAAACCAAAGGTTTTTAGATATATCAGTGCAATCCATCGTCGATGCCTCCTAATTCAATTTAAAAAAAATGTCACAATCATTTTTTGCATAAATGCAAAAAATGCAAAAAAATTATTGTAACCATTTTTTTTACTTGAATTGGGAGGTTCATCGACAAGGTATTTTTTGCATACATACAAAAAAAAGTGCAAAAAATGCAAAAATGCAAAAAACTGATTGCAATTTTTTTTTGTTTTATGAATAGTTTTTTTTTATCGCGCCCGCCAGTTTCAAAAATGGAGTTTTGAGTAAGTCTTGTTTAAAATTTCGGGTAAAGAAAAATCCAAGTCTCTCGTACCTTTTTATACCTTTTAATGTACAATAAAATACCCCAAAAATTTCAAAACGATTGTTCTTTTCGTTGAAAAAAAATCACGAAACTTGTCGTCGTTTCTATGAATTTCCCCCTTAAGGGGACTAGGCAGCAAGAAATTTCGAATTTATTCATATTTCTTTTTCGTATTCTTATACAATTCTTTCCGCACATTTTGGTGCAAGGCAAACTTAAAAATTGGCAAAATTAAACGCGTTTTTCTCGAAACAGCATTTTTCAATAGTTTTGCCATGATTACTGAGTTTTTTTTTGCTGAATACTTTTTTAACTACTTTTTTTCAAACGTATGGAATTTTCTGAATGCTCTCTGAATTTTACATTTCCTCGGAGCGCACTGCTCATACTACCTTAACGAACGTCTAATTATCGTTTAATTTAAGTAAAATACTTTTAGGATGAAACTGGCGGTGGAGGTTTTGGCGTTTGGACTCTGAGCAGACCAGCTGCTGCCCGGGGTGCTGAAATAACCGCCGAGTTTCGGCTTTATGTGCCTGTTGTGCATCTCCATGTGAACGATCTTCATGAACTCTATCTGCGCGGCGAGCTTTTGAATTTCTTCCTGCGGCAGAAAGACCGAGAGAATTGAGCGAGGATGTTGAATGCCGACTCTGAGAGTCTCGAGGGGCGAGATATGGCCGTACCTTGAGCTCCTCGTTCTCCTGATAAAGATCGGTCGTTTCCTCGGCGACGAGTCCCCGGATACCATTCAAGGAGAAGCTCGCCGTGATACCGCGCGCCCTTGCTCGGCTGTCCCACTGGTCGCCGTGGCCTCGCAGCACTCGCAGCACCTGCAGCACATTGCGTTTATTTATCGGCCTGTTACGATCAATCGTGTTACGCGCGTTAATGATGTTATAGGGTGAAGGCACCAGTAAATGAACAGTCACCAGTGAATGAACAACAGCGTTTTTCAGAGTTCGTGACCAATTATGACAACTTGGCTGAACATTAGATTCCTAATTTGTTAATTTTTTAGTTATCCACTGCTATTATTTTGTCGCTGAAGCTAATTTCCGATCAAAACTGCAGGTTAGATTGGCTCGTTCATTTACTGGTGTTTTTCGATTTTTGGCTTTTAGTATTTATTTTGATATATTTTGCGATAAAAATACGAGATTTTTTTTAGCTGTTTCACATATTTTGACATTGTGGTCAACGGTTAAATTTTTCGCAAACTGTTTTAAAATATTGCATTTCATAAAAACTCATGATAAACAAATCGTTCTGCTTAACCGTTCATTAACTGGTGACTTTACCCTACAGCCCCACGCTAGTCAAATGAGTGCTGAATTAAAAAATAACGTATGTATAGTTTTAACTATCTGTTGATTATTTTGAATGGTTTTTTGTATTACCAGGTATGTTCTTAACCTGAGAAAAATTTCATTGCAACGGACTTGCATAAATATTAACCGATTTACGCAAACTTTTGAAAAGGTAATTTCCCTTCAGTTTTTTTTTAAGTATAGACAGTGTTTTTTGTTCGATTTGGATGTTTCACGGCTTATTGTCTTTCTTGAAAGATGCTTTATGAATTTGCCTGGCAAACAATTGATAACATTCTCCGTTTAAAAATGACAACCTTTTGTTTACCCATCTACAAAAATGTTTTGTAAAGAAACAGCTATGATTTTTCAACGGAAATTGTTAAAAATTATTTATGAGGCAAATTCGTTAAGCATATTTTAAGGAAAATAACGAGCCGTGAAACATTCAAATAGAGCAAAAAACACGGTTTATTCTTTAAAAAAACGGAACCAAAAGTACCTTTTTGAAAGTTTGCTTAAATCGGTTAATATGTCTACAAATCGGTTGCAATTAAATTTATCCCAGGTCAAGAACATATCTGAAAATACAAATTACCATTAAAAATAATCAACAGATAGTTAATACTATGTATAAATTGTTTAAAAAAATCAGCACTCATTTGTCTAGTATGGAGCTATATAACATCCTTAATTGTCTCTTACCTTGGGACCAAAGACGAGGAGAACAGTGACGGAGGTCGAGAGTTGAGTGCGTAAAAAGCCCAGAGAATATTTCATATCTGGTCCGGCGTGAGGGAATATGAAGAGGCTGTAAAAACGAAACAAGTGCGCCCGTTAAAAAAACATCAATGATGACCTACTTAACGCTAAAGGAGATACGAAGGTATTAAGGAGGTCGTCAACAAATTAAGGGTGAGTTGAAATTTTATTGGTGATAATCGTATTTGAACTTTTAAACGCATTTTATTGAAAACTGTATTTGTCAAACTGGTGAAAACGATATCTAAAAGTCTACCGGGCGAATTTCTTTGAAATTTTATTGAATTATTTACTACTCATGTAGGCAGTTTGGAAACTGGGATAAGCAATATGTAGAGACGTTTTTATATTTACGAATTGAAACGTTTTTTTATTTTTTTAAATGATGGAAAAATCGCTTTTGTCAGCTTCATGGCTGCGTATAGCCCCTTAAGGGGGGAAATACATAGAAATTACGACAAATTTTGGGATTTTTTTCAACGAAACTTCTGAAACAATCGTTTTGAAATTTGTAGGGTATTGTATTGTACATTAGAAGGTATGAAAAGACACCAGAGACGTTGATTTTTCTTTACCAAAAATTTGAAACGCGACTTACTAAATACTACATTTTCGAAATTAGCAGGCGAGATAAAAAAAAACTGTTCATCCGATT
This sequence comes from Itoplectis maculator, assembly GCA_964034905.1. Lineage (NCBI taxonomy): Eukaryota > Metazoa > Arthropoda > Insecta > Hymenoptera > Ichneumonidae > Itoplectis > Itoplectis maculator. The sequence goes on along the minus strand of OZ035855.1, from coordinate 2,239,083 downwards.
CATATAAACCAAAGGTTTATACATAATTACAAACCCTCATCGATGAGAACCTCCTAATTCAATAAAAAAAAATGTAGAATTATTTTTGCATAAATGCAAAAAATGTAAAAAATTTAAAAAATGCGGAAATGCAAAAAAAAATGATTGCAATTTTTTTTTTATTGGATTAGGAGGATCATCAACGAGGGTTTACAATTATGTATCTAAAAACCTTTGGTTTATATGAATCGGATGAACATTTGTTTTTAATCGCGCCCGCCAATTTCGAAAATGTAGTTTCGGGTACGTCGCGTTTCAAGTTTTGGATAAAGAAAAATCAAAGTCTCTGGTGCCTTTTCATGGCCTAAAAATACCCTAAAATATTTTACCCTCAAATACCCTAAAGATTTAAAAACGATCTTCAAAACGATTGGTGGATTGGTAGTTTCGTTGAAATAAAATCCCGAAATTTGTCGTCGTTTCTATGTTCTTCCCTCCTTAATAATGTAACGAGAGTCTTCGTTCGGACCTCAATATTCTGTCGGTGTGCTAATTTTAATAGCTTTTCGTTCGAGTAATAGCCAACCATAATACGACTAAAGTAGGTGATAAAATAAACATACTGAATGGCGATCATAGTAGTATTAACAGCGGCGATGTTGTATATGGCGTAGCTTATGAGTCGCGCCTCATTGAAGAGACTTTCGGCGTTTCTTACGTTGTAGCAGACTCTGATGCCCCAGGCGAGGAAGAGAATTTCTCCTGTGAGAATAATAAGGCGAATATTCCGTCGTATTATAAAAAAATGGTTTGAGAAAGTCGGTTATACAGAGAGATAATGCATCGTGACGATTTTTTTCCCGCGAATAGTTGTATTAATTAAGGATGTATCAGTAGTACAATTCGGCTAATCATGAATTTCAGAGAGATTCACAGAACATTTTGAATACTTCTTGATGGAATAAAAATTTGACAAAAATCAAGCATCCAAAGCTGAAGAGATTGATTTTGCGTAATAATTCTAAAATGTTATAAGCAAAGTGGTGAAACAGTTTGACAAATCCCCGGACTGTAACGTTCCTACATCCTCATTATGTTGAGGTTTGCATCGTTGGAAAGCAACGAAAATAAATAAAAAAAATATTGTTGTAATGAACCCAAATAATTATACTGGGTATGAAAAGTTATTATAACGATTGATCGTTATAATAACTTTTTTACTATAACAATTGATCGCTATAGTAACTTTAAAAAATTATAACGATTGTTCGTTGTAATAACTTTTTAGAATCACTAGCATCGTTTCAGAATCGCTAGAATAATTTTTTCTTTTTTTTTCGTTACACTCCAACGATGCATATTTCAACATAATACATCCTCAATATCGCATCTGTGAATCTTGCGTAGTAATGTGAATTTTTTTGATGGCCAACGAAGTCGGATAAACTCACCGATGGCGAGACTGTGATCCCACCAGTTGTAGGAGCACTGATAAAACTCAAGACCGTGACTATCGGCGATGACTTTGGCGTGCGGCGGAGCGCTCAGCGTCCACGTGCCAAGGTAAATCAACATCACCAGCAGAATTGGCACCATCCACTGTAGCAATTGTTTGTCCGTTAGTTTCACTTTGTGAGCACTTTTCACGCGATAAGTCAACGAAACCCTGAAAATCGAAACCAAACAATTATTGCTTGATGTTTTATTGTTTTTTTTTTTAATTCGGTCCATTTGAAAAAAAATGTACCTCCAGGTTTTCATCAGAAGAGCTGTGTAAGATATGCAGAAGCCAAAGTGCCTCGTCCACTTGGTCGCCACGCAGGAGTACAAATCCAGAACGGGAAATATCGCTGCCATCTGCGGACCAAAAAATGAAATATAAATTTTACTGTCTTCGAGATATCTTCCCGTATGGCGTATGACTATCATGATTACTCGCAAATTTCAAGGGTATGGGAAATACCATTTTTAGAGTCTGTAAGATTGATGAACGATGCTTGTTATTTTTTTTTTTAATTATAAATGGGTCTTCTTCGTCCTTTATTGGTAAAGTGTCGCTCAATGTTCCTCAAAGAAGTGTTCGTCAGACAACGTCTAGACTTTTTTAGCAATGAATGATTCGCGCAAATTATGTGAGAAACTCTATCGTACAGCGTTTGGCGAGGTTGGGAAACGAGTTCCCGACACTAAATTATAAAGGAGTACCGTATAGTGCATTCTATTCTCAAGCTCGAGTTGACATTCTTCGATACGAATGAATGCATCGAATGAAGGCAAACATATTATTGTCATGTTAGGTTAATCGAGGAATTGTCTATAATAGGCTCTCAATTAGTAGTGAAAATAGTTCATGTACTTTTTATTGTTGTTTGTATAACCTGGAATTTTCACGCTGTGACTATCCGTTAATAATTTTTTTTTAATTAAATAATAATTTAAATTAAATTAAATCTTCCAATTAATTCTTAAGACTACAGCGTGGGTGAGGCCAGATTGGAGTGATTTACTCGCCTCGAGATACATTATCGCGCAGCCGAGTAGAGTGATTGAGAGAAATATCGGCGAGGCGACCTTGAAGACCTTGAGCTTCCGGTGCTGATAGACGTAAGCCACGAGAAGTACAGTACCGCAGGCGCAGAACACCGATACCGACAGTAGCGTGACCCTGTAACACCAGTTTTCCCGGTATTAATACACTCGTCGAGCGTGGCCATTTCTCAACGCTGTCTAGCGAGTGAAATGGCAATAAAATAGGAAAGTAAAATAGGGACACTCGATTCTAGGTATGAGTGCCCCTTAAGGAGGTTGGAGCACTCCACACAAGTTAAAAGAGTGTTGATTTTTTAAATAATTTATAACACAGTTTTAAGCACCTGTCGATTATATTTACTGGTGATTCAAATTGCTAGGTATTTTCTTGACCAGGGGAAAATTTAATTGCAACGGATATGCATAAATATTAACGGATTTACGCAAACTTTTGAAAAAATATTTTTCATTTAGTTTTTTCAAAGAATAAACCGGGCTTTTTGTTCGGTTTTGATTTATCGCTGCTCATTCTCTTCCTTGAGAGATGCTTTACGTCTAGATATTCGACAGTATTTACCGTTTAAAAATTACAAATGGTTGTTTACGAAGAAACTTCGTCGATAGGTAAACAAAAGACTGTAATGTTTAAACGGTGAATACTATCAAACATCTAGACGGTGCGATATATCAAAATCGAACAAAAAACACGGTTTATTCTTTGAAAAAACTGAATGAAAAGGATCTTTTCAAAAGTTTGCGAAAATTAGTTAACGTTTATGCAAATCCATTGCAATTAAATATTTCCCTGGTCATGAACATATATTTTTATATAAATCACCACAAACTATAGCCAATTGATTCATAAAGCTTGTGTAAACGTTTTTAAAAAATTAACACTCATTTGACTAGTGCGTAGCGCTCCTATCTCCTTAAAATCCAACAAGGGATTCATCATTTTTTACCATTAAATGGAATTTTTATTAAAAAAACGAAAATTAGTGACATCGTTTCATTCCTTCCCTCAACAAATTTAGGTTCGCGTCTACCGATAATTAATTTTAGATCGTAAATTTTTTTTCCTAAATAATATGACCCTGAAGATTTCTGCATCTGCAAAAAAAAAAAGTTTTCACGCCGCCACGGCGCAACGCTGCGGCCGAGAATTTTTTCGCTAAGTACTTTTTGTACCTCTCACGATTCTCTAGTGGTGTTATTTTTTATTTTTATTTTTTTGATGATTTTGTATAATTGGCAGCGATTTTAGTCCCGTTTTTTCAGTTTTCCAGCTGTACCGCTTCACCAGTGCCTGATAAAAAATATTTTTTACGGTACATTTTTGCGTTTTGCAATTCTCTAGTGGTGTTATTTTTTAGTTTTTTTTTTTGGTGATTTTTTAAAAATGGCAGCGATTTTAGTCCCGTTTTTTGCAGTTTTCCAGCTGTACCACTTCACCAGTGCCTGATAAAAAATATTTTTTACGACACATTTTTGCGTTTTGCAATTCTCTAGTGGTGTTATTTTTTAGTTTTTTTTTTTGGTGATTTAAAAAAAATGGCAGCGATTTTAGTCCCGTTTTTGCAGTTTTCCAGCTGTACCGCTTCACCAGTGCCTGATAAAAAATATTTTCTACGGCATATTTTTGCGTTTTGCAATTCTCTAGTGGTGTTATTTTTTAGTATTTTTTATCAGTAAAAAATATTTTTTATCAGGCACTGGTGAAGTGGTACAGCTGGAAAACTGCAAAAACGGGACTAAAATCGCTGCCATTTTAAAAAAATCACCAAAAAAAAAAACTGCGGCTATCTATTTTTATTGTATGCCTTATATATTATATATCATGCATTACCAAATAAACATGAAAAAGGAAATGACAAGTGAACGTTACCTGAATGGCCAGTTATAGGTGGCCAAGCAGGGCTCGGGTCCTTTGCACCTGACGCATCCGGGCGCGCACTTCAAGCACCGGAACATCTCGTCGTACCGCTTGCTCTCGTTATTCAGCATTTCTTTCCACGCCGCTGCAACGGAAATCGATCGCGCACACCGGATAAGCTCCAACTTCGTCGATCGTTTCGCGCGTTTCGCGCGTTCCACGTGTTCGCGCGCCCAACTCGGGTGCGGGAATAATGCGGGATATTAATTATGCATTCGAGTTCGACGGAAGGGTAATCCCCTTGCGACTCACCTTCGACGAGAATTCCATCGAACGCCGGTGTCTCCTCCGTGCCGGAAACTCCGTCCCCGGTGCTCAGGCTGTAAAAGCCTTCGCGACATCTGCAGACGTAGGCGCCTTTCACCCATCCCGGCGCCACCGAACCGACTGCGCTCTCGATTATCCTGCGCGTGCTCGGCCCTCTGTACTCGCACTGAAATGTTTCATTTTTTTTCTTTCTTTATTTTATTTTCCGAATAATATTCCCATCGGCTCTCCAATCTGTACGCGGGAAGAAAACCATTGGAGGAACCCAGCAAACACAAAAATCGGTTTCGTTGCAGCTATATTACAATTTCCTACTCAGCAATGTAATTGTTATGTAACGGTTACTTTGCTGAGTAGGAAATAATAATATAACTGCAACGAAAACGATTTTAGTGTTCACTGGGAAAATACCCACGGAAAAAATACTCCCGGTAAAATACCCCTTGGTAAAAATGTTACTCGAAAAAAATAGCCCTGGAAAAAACACCCTCCGTATAACAAGTCGAAATTATCCGTTTTCGATAGACTTTAAGGATTGTTATATAGCTTCACCCTAGTCAAATGAGTGCTGATTTTGTAAAATAATTTATACATAGTTTTAAGCATCTGCTGATTATTTTAATGGTGATTCGTATTGCCTGGTATTTACTTGAACAGGAAAAATTTAATTGCAATGGATTTGCAAAAAAATTAACCGAATTATGCAAACTTTCGAAAAGATACTTTTGGTTCATTTTTTTCACGGTTTCAAGAATAAACCATGTTTTTTGTTCGATTTAAGTGTTTTATGGCTCATTGTCTTTCTTGAAAGATGCTTTCTGAATTTGCCTCATAAATAATTTATAACATTCTTCGTTTAAATATAGCAGACTTTTGTTTACCCATCGATAAAAATCTTTTGTAAACAAACGGCTGTAATTTTCCAACGGAAAATGTTACAAATTATTCATGAGGCAAATTCGTAAAGCATCTTCTAAGGAAGATGCTTTACGAATTTTCTTTACAATGAGCCGTGAAACATCCAAATCGAGCAAAAAACACGGTTTATTCTTTAAAAAAAACGGAACGAAAAGTACCTTTTCGAAGGATTGCGTAAACCGACTAATATTTTTGCAAATCGATTGCAATTAAATTGTTCCCAGGTAAATAGCATAGCTGACAATACAAATCACTATAAAAAATAATCAATAGATGCTTAAAAGTATATCTAAATTATTAAAAAAAATCAGCACGCATTTGACTAGTGTGGAGCTGTATAATATCCCTAAAATTAAAAAATCTAGGGAATGGGACAGCTGCGATGGAATTGAAAACTGCTTTTTTCGTTTATGTAAGATCATGGATATTTTTTCCAGTAGTAATTAATTTCATTCCCACACATATACCGTGTTAATAAAAAAAATGTTTGCCTTTCTCCGAAGCCACGCATCGACCGCATTGCCGACTATCGTCGGTTTTTTTCCAGGGGTATTTCTTTCCAAGGGAATTTTCGCCAAGGATTATTTTCTCCAGGATGATTTTTCCTAGTCGATATTATTTTGCGGTATTCCTCTAAACGAACAACAGAAATGAAATGAATTGTTTCTGTCTATTGAAATTAGCGTTTACTTGCGTGGTGTCGTCGTGGCACTTGTGTGAACCTCTGAACGCGGCTATCTGATTGTTCGACGACTCGGCGACGGATTCGGAGCCCGAATCATTGCCGGCGATCGCGTCGCCGTCGCACTGATTCACCTCCAGGCCGCCGATGTCAATGTCGACGCTGAGAAAGTCGCGTATCCTGCGAGATCATTGCAAACAATCATTGCACATTGTGGTATATTCGTTAATTGACCCGAATTCGCGAGTCCGCGTCCTCGATTAGTTATCGGTGCATCAATTATTCCGTCAATGAAGAACAACTGACCCGTGACGCGTGTCCGACGGACGAACGTAGACGCTGTACGAGATGAGCCACTGGAAATTTTTGCACGCGAGATACGGCAACGTCCACCAGCCCATGTACGACTCGATTGGAGCCGATTGAACGAACTTCGGTGACCTACTAATTTAAAAAAAATGTATTCATTCGTTTACCCGCCACAGTCACGAATACAGCAAATATGCCAATCATGACATGAAATGAACAGTGTAATAAGCGGATGGGGGTAAAAATAGCAAATGGCTAAAATAGCGAATTTCAATATAATGAACGACTGAATCTAGAATAGCCATCATTATGAAATTTGCTATTGTAGCCATTCGCTATTTTGATCATTTGCTATTTTAACTGCATTTTAATAAAATAGGGGGTCAAAATAGTGAATGATTAAAATAACGAATGGCTTAAATAGTGAATTCCGTACTGATGACCATTTTAGATTCAGACGTTCATTATTTTTCATTTCGCGATTTTAGCCATTCACTACTTTGGTCATTCGCTATTTTGACTCCCACCCTAATAAGCGGCCATGCAAGATGAATACATCATTCGATGCCGATTGTATGTGGCTCCAATTCGGCCAATTCCGATATTTTCAGCAGTATTTGATGAGGGGTATGACATTATGCCTCAATTTTTATTATGATGTTTCGGTCCTCGGTTGGAACCTTCGTCAGACGAGCTTATTTCACACCTGTGGAGTGAACAAAACAAAAAAAATAGAAAAAAGAAATTTGTGTAGTAACAAAAATAAATTAATATAATAAACCGAAAGCCAAGTGGCGTACCTAAGGAAGCACCAATATAAAAAACCCACAATCACTCAATCATTCATTCATTGAATTCATTGAACTGAATTCTGCATCACAGGTGTGAAATATATTCGTCTATAATCGTCTGATTCGACGAATCGAAGCCGCATATACTCGACATCATTTGCCAATGATAACGTTGCATTCGGCGACCGAGAACAGCGGGAATAAAAATACGGCAGACCTAAGCTGCGAGCTGGAACCGCTGGCGTTCTCGAACCACGGTAAGCTGGGATCAGGCCGCGCGTCCGGCTGAAGGGCCTCGCTCTCGATCTTCGTAGGCTCGCCCATACTTCCGGGCGCCCGGGTGAGCCACGTGGCGGCGAGGACCGTTTCCGTCGACGCGTTGAAGACGACCACTCGAGTGCCCACGGCGTTCGACACCGACGACAGCAGAGACTTCGCCACGGCGTCGAGAAGCGCTAGAAATTCGACAATATATTCTGCCCTTATTGTCTATTTTTTTAATTTCTTTTTTTAAGTTAACTTTTTTTATTATTTTATTTTTACTTGTATAAAAAATCGATTAATTTAAATTCTCGAGGAGCGATGTAAAAATCGAGAATTGTTAAAATTATATTTATCGCTCATTGTATATCTTGCATAAATTTTTTTCATTCAAGCTATTGTAAATGTACCGTTAGTGGTCACTGTACCTATTATGAACAGTGTTATTATTTTATACTTCAAATTGTTTTGCCCCACTATTGCATATCGACGTTTCGAACAAATGCATATAAATTCACTGACTGATCTAGTTCATGTTTTTGTTATACTATCAAATGTGTTGTTTCATTCCTTTCAATGTGATGGCCACAATCAGTCCTAAGGTGGTACAAAAAGGGTACTCTACCCTAATTCATTTTTTTTACCTGTGTAAAAAAAAGTCGATTTAAGGAGGTTGGAACGCAACGCACTAGTCAAATGAGTGTTAATTTTTTGAAATCGTTTCCACAAATTTTATGAATCAATTAGCTACAGTTTATGGTGATTTGTATAAAAATATATGTTCTTGACTAGGGAAAAATTTAATTGCAACGGATTTGCATAAGTATTAACCGATTTACGCAATCTTTTGAAAATGTAATTTTCACTCAGTTTTTTCAAAGAATGAACCGTGTTTTTTGTTCGATTTTGATTTATCGCGGCTCATTCTGTTCCTTGAGAGATGCTTTACGTATATTCACCGTCTAGATATTTGATAGTATTCATCCTTTAAACATTGCAGTCTTTGGTTTGCCCATCGACGAAATTTCTTCGTAAACAATCACCTGCAATTTTTAAACGGTAAATACTGTCGAATATCTACACAGTGGATACGTAAAGCATCTCTCAAGAAAGAGAATGAGGCGCGATAAATCAAAATCGAACAAAAAACACGTTTTATTCTTTGGAAAAACTGAATGAAAACTACATTTTAAAAAGTTTGCGTAAATCGGTTAATATTTAAGCAAATCTGTTGCAATTAAATTTATCCCTGCTCAAGAAAATACCTGGCAATACGAATCACCATTAAAATTTATCGACAGGTGCTTAAAACTGTGTATCAATTATTAAAAAAATCAGCACTCTTTTGACTAGTGTGAAGCGCTCCAACCTCCTTAAATTCTCCGGTTTTGAAAATACCAACACGTGTGTCTTGTGGAGCCGAGATTTTGCAGCATCATCGCTGCCATGTCGGTTTTTTGACGAGCCACGTCGTAGCGACGGGGATCGAGAGCCGCGCCGGCCGGAAGCGATTTGTATCCTGCCATTGTCGCGCAGTCCTCGCCCATCGAGCCCGTCGAAGCCGCTTCGATCACGTCGAGCGCCTTCTCCACATCGATCTGCATGGAAATACACGTTAAACCCGTGTGATATACTCCGTGCGCCGCGTGTCTGACTCGCGCTTGCAATTATTGCTGCTTGTCTAGCAGGAGAGCGATAACGGCTTCTCCCGATTGATTCGCGATTGATTTATTGTCTCGTATTCACCCTTCGAGCGTCGAACGCCGCGTCCACTCCGCCTCGGGGAATTCGGTCGGTCCCGGTGGGCGACGCGGGCGGCAACGACGACGCTCTCGACGAGCCGGACGAACTGGCGGACCCAATTGTCGCGTGAACGTACGCTATCACGGCTATCGTCGTCCACGTCGTGGTCGTCAGGTGCAATGCCGTGGCGTGCCAGCTTCGACCGCTCTCCATCCCTCGATCGAATTCTGCAAAATTGGGAAAATTCATTAACTAAAATTTGCATCATCGAATTATTGAAATTGAAAATCGATAATTAATATTGCGCGGCTAATCGTTTTTGTATTTTTTATTATTTTTTATTTCAAGGACATTGATGGGTGTTTCGCAATATCAGGAAAATGAAATTGGTCGAAAATTGTATACAGAAAAGAATACAAAGAAATGTGTGTAGTAACAATCAAGGAATTATTGAAATTGAAAATCGATAATTATTATTGCTAGGTTAATAATTTTTGTAATTTTTTTATTTTTTTCTTTTAAGAACATTGAAACACTCGATAGGTGTTGCGCAAAATCAGGAAAACGAAATTGGTCGAAAATTATATACAAAAAGAATACAAAAATGAAAGTTATGTAGTAACAATAATTGAATTATTGAATTATCGACATTGAAAATCGATAATTAATATTACACGACAATATTTTTTTTTTTCCCCAAGACCATTGAAATACTCGATTGATTTTTGCAAAATTGGGAAAATTGAATTAGTTGAGAATGAATATTACACGGGAAATAATGTTAATAAAAGGCTGAAGGACCGCGGTCGATGGCCAACTGGCAATATAAAAGGAAAAATGATATATTATAGGGTACAAAAAAGTATTATATTGTTTAAAAAACATTACTACTACTAATATTAACAAATATGTTTTTGCAAGGACATTGAAACGATTGATTTTTGCAAAGTCACGAAAATTGATTCTGTTGATAATATAGCTAAAGTCCAGTTTAGTTGTAAATATTGCTAATTTATTATTTTTTCAATGGCACTAGAACACTAACTGTACTAAGATTTTCGAGTGCAGAGCAAAAATTACCTCAACGCCAAAAGCATAAGAACGGTACTCTAAACATTTTGTTGCGAGTCTGTTGAACTTTCGGATGGCCCGAATCAAAGTGCTGAGTCACTTGGTCAACTGGCAATATACAAGCAAACATTATAATTTATAGGGTACGAAAACATAGGGTTGTACATAGGGTAGGGTTATAATTTAAAGGATACAAAAAAAGTATTATATTGTTTACAAAACATTACTACTACTAATATTATTAAATGTATTTTTGTAAGGACAATAAACGATTGATTTTTGCAAAGTCAAGAAAATTCATTCAGTTGATAATATAGAACGGTAAATATTGCTAATTTATTATTTTTTCAATAGCACTAGAACACTACCTGTACTGAGATTTCCGACTGCAGAGCAAAAATTACCTCAGCGCTAAAACCATAAGAACGGTACACTAAACATTTTCCTGCGAGTCTGTTGAACTTTCGAATGGCCTGAATCAAAGTGCTGAGTCGCGAGGCTCTCGTGGCAAATAGCCGCGCGTGGAACGCGGCAAAACTATTTTTGCTAAGCCGTGCATGTTGCAATGCATTAGCCGAAAGTGACGTTAATCGAATTAGCGCTCGGATTGCGCGACCGAAAAATGTCAGAATCGCCGGGAACTTTTAACCCGACGGAAGTTCCGAGAGAAGTTCGCGTCGGTTTACCGTGAAGTCTCGCCGCGTTCTTGTGCGAAACGCGCCGGAGAGATTCGTGCGGCGAGAGGCTCTTCACTCGAGTGCCGCGGCAAGTAAGTAAGTGCAGTGGGCGAATCTGTGTGGATCTACCGCAAGTGAATCATGGGTAGCAGCAGTCAGTGCAATTCTCGCTACATTCTTCATTCTGCTTCAAAGCTGACAGTATGAATTGTGGACGGGACATTGTGCAGCGCCAATTCCTATCTCTTTCGGGACAACACATACACCAAGTTAAATCGTATTTGTACGGCTTTCTCGTAATGTTCTTTAAGATGTCTGAAACCATCGGCCTAATTTTCATCTCCCAACTCGGCCTCACTAGCACTTTGAAGTAGTCCTTGCGCCTGGTGTCGAGTTCGCATAAGTTTTCGAAAATTCAGCGGGAATTGCAAACACTTCTCGATAATATAAGAATCTGAAAAAATCATGCATATTAAAGGCGTTGAAAAGATTAATTTTGCACAATACAAACTTCAAAATATTATTAACCAATTGATGAAAAATAAAATTGTTCAACAAATCTTTCGACAACAAAATTTGTTGGTTTTAATGAAAATGGTCCGTTCATTTTTCTGAATATGTATGAGTTTTTTCAAAATTTAGAATTCGCTTTGAATTTTGTGATTTTACCCACATAAAAAAAACGCAAAATTCAAAATGAATTAAAAAATTCGAAAAAATTCATGCGTACTCAGAAAAATATCTTAATCATTTTCATCGTAACAAAAAAATTAGGTTGTCGAAAGATTTGTTGAACAATTTGATTTTTTATCAATTTGTTAATAACATTTTGGAATTTTTACTATGCAAAATTAATCTTTTCAACGCCTTCAATACGCATGATTTCTTTCAGATTATTATATCATCGATGAGTGGTTGCAATTCCCTCTCCATTTTCAAAAACTTATGCGAACTCAGCTTAATGTGCAAGGATTACCTTAAAAATCCGAACCCTGATTAGAATCACACTAATAGTTCGTATGTTTCTCATCATACTGGCAACTTGCCATAATGTCACTTACATTGTGACTTATCATACTGTCAGTATGATTCTTGTTACATTCATACTAACTTAAAGAGTCAATAGAATTAATAGACTCATCGAAGAATCATACTGACAACAGCTAGTATGCTTCATTCAACGATAAAGCTGACAATATATAGGGTGAACATGCCAGTGGATGGACACCTGCCAATGAATAGACGGTCTACCACAATTAACTGTTTATTACCCTAGCAGTCACGACGACTTTCAAAGTGACTATGAAAATAACGCTCAACAGCAGTTGTTTTTTGCACAGAAGTAACTTTCGGAAATTGTAAAAATGACCTTCGAAATGACAAAACAAAAAAAATGTGATAGTTACATTTTCGTTGCTAGAACCAATATCTTACCGTCAAAACAACGTTGCCGTCAAAAGGGTCATCAAGACGGTAAGTTATTGGTTCTGCTGACGAAAAAGCAACTGTAAGATTTTTGGGTTTGGTTATTTCGACGGTCATTTTGATCATTTCGAAAGTTTTTTCTGTGCAAAAAACAACTTCTGTTGATCTTTATTTCTATAGTCACTTTGACAGTTTTTTGAGGTAAAAATGAAAGTTATCGTGATTGCTAGGGTTAAGAATGTGGTGGATAATGTACCAACGGCAGGTTTATTTTTAGTTTCCTTGTACATTTAGAGAGATCACTTACTCATTAGATGATCTTTCAATGTTTACTATTTTGAAGAAAAGATACAAATTCTCGCGCTCGAGCCCAGTCGTCTCGGAACACCAAACCAAGCAGTGAGGTGCGTCTATAATCATCGGTTCCAAAATAAGACTTTCAAAGCGAATGTTATTAAATTCTTTGTTGAAAATTAGTCTATTACAAAAGAAATTCCAGAGAATCATTTCCGCGTGTCGAAAGTCGAAATCGGCACATGAAAAGACTGATTATCACGCGTCCAGACATTGGCAAGAACGTCCATTTATTAGCAAGTCGTCCATTCACTGGGGTTTTTCACATTTTCGTGTTAAAACTGTGATATAAACTCTATCATGAATCAAACGCCGTTTATATTTATACGAATCGAAAGAGAAAATTCTAACGAATCCAATAGTCCAAAGTACTTTCGAATCTGGGCAAAGATTACAAAGATACGGATGACTGAAGTGGTAGAATTGCTTAACCGTCTCTTCACTGGCGTGTTCACCCTATTGCAGACAGAAAATTCGTGCAGCGCCAATTTCTGTCTCTTTTCTGCACAACAAGTACACGAAGTTGAAACGTGTCAACAGTCTCCTCTTCATACCCTTTAAAAGGTCTCGAGCTGCCTCAATTTTTATCTCACAACTTGCCCTTTCGAACACTCCATAAAATCTGGTCCCCTACATTGGGGACCAGATTATACCACCATAGCTGACCAGATTATACGAGTGAAAATCGCACCGACAATATTGTCAATACGATTTTTGCTACATTTTCCATTCTACTTCAAAGCTGATAGTATAAATTACAGAAAATTGTGCACGAATTAAGTGCATGAGCGCGAATTTCTGGCGCTTTCGGGACAACAAATATATGAAGGAAAATCTGATCTACAGTCTCCTCTCGATGCCCTTTAAAGTGTCTCACAAACCAGCCCAATTTTTATCTCCTAACTTGGCCTTTCGAGCATCCATAAAATCCGAACTCCTGTATTGATTTTTCCTTCCACCCGTTCAATCTCGTCTCCGCAGAGTCATTTTCTCCTGCGAGTTGTCACAGTTGTCTGTCTCAAAAAAAAAAAAAAAGAAAAAAAAAAAAAAATAGTGCCCTGACATAAAAATCTCCAAAAAGATTTGTTTACGAAAACAAAGCTTTGTCTATGAGGCAGCAACAGAAATTTTAAACTTTTTTTTTAATAATCACAAACGAAGGGGTTGCTGCCCAATGTGTGTTCCAAATTTCAGCTCGATTAATAAAGCTGTACTTTAGGTATCTATATTCCAATTTTGCATGCCAGCCACACACACATTTTTTCTAAACCAATTTTCTGCACGTTTCGTACCATTTCATGCCCATTAAAATCTTGACATTTTTTTTCCTCAAACAAAGCTTTCCCTACGAAGAAGCAAAGAGAAAAATAAACCCCCGTTGAAAGTATCGAAAACGTATTTTCCGATTACGCAGAGAAGCTCGGAAGAGACAAAGCGAAAGAGAGAAAAAAAAAGCCGAGAGAGAGAGAGGGATAGAGAAGCGCGTGTCATCCCTTGACGACAGGAATTCCGAGGGCAGCGGAAGTCGCTGGTGGGGTCTGGTGGATAATAATCGCGAAGAGCCGAGAGGAAAGCGTTAGCCGCGAGGATAGGTAAAGAGAAAGCTCAGAGTAGCAGGTGGTGCCTACACATATACATTACATATACACAATGTACACGATATCTCTATACACCGAGGGCCCCTGAGGAGACGAGAGGAGACGGAAGTACATAATCTCGCGCGACTCACGTGTGCGGTCAGGAATACACGGTGTCTCAAAAGCTTTGAACTTCCGGTTGCTTAAGGGGCTGCTGGAGTAGATTGTTTTTACCGACATTGGTCGGTAAAACTTCAATTCCGCAATTTATGCTTTACGACGTTATAACGCTACAGATATACTTCAAATTTGACAGAGATGTTATATGAACAACAATGGTTCGGCGTAGATGCGATTTTCAGCCGAAAACTAACAAGAAATAGGAAAAATTGTATATTTGTAAATCTCCGAAAACCAATATGGCCGTTTGAAATGTCAACAACGCATTTGCTGTAAGATATAATCGTTTGAGGAACGCAAACGTTGCCAAATCCGTATCTACGCCAACTCTTTGATGTTTTCTGAATATTTCAGAACTGGCGAAATGTCGATTATAGAAACTGAATCCACGTAAAGCGTAAACTGCGTGCACGTGTTTTTGGTTAAACTTTCAGCCGATAAAGAAGATCTCTATCGACTCTAAATATACGTTTTTTCTATTTCTTGTTAGTTTTCGACCACAAATCGAATCTACGCCGAACCGTTGTTGTTCATATAACATCTCTGTCAAATTTGAAGTATATCTGTAGCGTTATAACGACGTAAAGCGTAAATTGCGGAATTCTAGTTTTACCGACCAATGTCGGTAAAAAATCTACTCCAGCAGCCCCTTAACCCTGTTCGTTCAACCCTATATATGAACAGGGTTAAGCAGCTGAAACTTCATAACGTTTGGCCTTGTTAACCTTGTTCGCTTAAGGAGGTTGGAACGCTACGCACTAGTCAATTGAGTGTTAATTTTTTTTAATCGTTTACACAAGTTTTATGAATCAGTTGGCTATAGTTTATGGTGATTTGCATAAAAATATATGTTCTAGACCAGGAAAAAATGTAATTGCAACGGATTTGCATGAATATTAACCGATTTACGCAAACTTTTGAAACGGTAATTTTCATTTACTTTTTTTCAAATAATAAACCGTGTTTTTTGTTCGATTTTGATTTATCGCGGCTCATTCTCTTTCTTGAGAGATGCTTTAAGTATTCACCGTCTATATATATTTGATAGTTTTCACCGTTTAAACATTACAGTCCTTTGTTAGCCCATCGACGAAATTTCTTCTTAAACAACCATCTGTAATTTTTAAACGGTAAATACTGTCGAATATCTAGAACGGTGAATACGTAAAGCATCTGCACTGTTAAGCGAGCAGGGTTCGCTTAACACTGCATATGAACAGGGTTCGCTTAATTCAAATGCGAAGCCCGATCGAACGATCGTGGCTTATTTGCTCCAGCGATCAAAAGTTGCCCATCGATTGAACTCCGGCGAAAGTTGCGCAACGATTCAACTCGGCCAAAAATTGCGCTAGTCGGACGAGCCAGAGCTTAATCGATTCTGCACAAGATTCTGCAACTTAATTCAAATGCGAAGCCCGATCGAACGATCGTGGCTTATTTGCTCCAGCGATCAAAAGTTGCCTATCGTTTGAACTCCGGCGAAAGTTGCGCATGGATTCAACTCGGCCAAAAATTGCGATAGTCGGACGAGCCAAATCTTGATCGATTCTGAACAAGATTCTGCAACTTAATTCAAATGCGAAGCCCGATCGAACGATCGTGGCTTATTTGCTCCAGCGATCAAAAGTTGCCCATCGATTGAACTCTGGCGAAAGTTGCGCATCGATTCAACTCGGCCAAAAATTGCGCTAGTCGGACGAGCCAGAGCTTAATCGATTCTGCACAAGATACTGCAACTTAATTCAAATGCGAAGCCCGATCGAATGATCGTGGCTTATTTGCTCCAGCGATCAAAAGTTGCCTATCGTTTGAACTCCGGCGAAAGTTGCGCATCGATTCAACTCGGCCAAAAATTGCGCTAGTCGGACGAGCCAAATCTTGATCGATTCTGAACAAGATTCTGCAACTTAATTCAAATGCGAAGCCCGATCGAACGACCGTGGCATATTTGCTTCAGCGATCAAAAGTTGCCCATCGATTGAACTCCGGCGAAAGTTGCGCATCGAAGATGCGATCGAAAGATCGTGGCTCATTTGCTAAAGCGATTAAAAAGTACGCAAAAACCGCTTAAATCAAAGTCACAAAGTGTATATTTTCAAAATATCGACTTCTAACCTATACCATCATTCTCAAGTCGCGTATTCTACCCCTGAAAACCCTGGTTACAACCCTTTTTTAGTTGATTTTGAAAAAAAAAAAATTTGGTCGAACAGTTCGTCAGAAATCGTAGATCTGGCCGCCTGGCCAAAAACAGCCCAAATCGGGGTCACGAAATTTATATTTTCAAAATATCGACTTCTAACCTATACCATCGTTCTCAAGTCGCATATTCTACCCCTGAAAACACTGGTTACAACCCTTTTTTAGTTGATTTTGAAAAAAAAAAATTTTGGTCGAACAGTTTGTCAGAAATCGTAGATCTGGCCGCCGGGCCAAAAACCGCCCAAATCGGGGTCACGAAATTTATATTTTCAAAATATCGACTTCTAACCTATACCATCGTTCTCAAGTCGCATATTCTACCCCTGAAAACACTGGTTACAACCCTTTTTTAGTTGATTTTGAAAAAAAAAAATTTTGGTCGAACAGTTTGTCAGAAATCGTAGATCTGGCCGCCGGGCCAAAAACCGCCCAAATCGGGGTCACGAAATTTATATTTTCAAAATATCGACTTTTAACCTATACCATCGTTCTCAAGTCGCATATTCTACCCCTGAAAACACTGGTTACAACCCTTTTTTAGTTGCTTTTGAAAGAACAAATTTTCGTCGAACAGTTTGTCAGAAATCGTAGATCTGGCCGCCTGGCCAAAAACAGCCCAAATCGGGGTCACGAAATTTATATTTTCAAAATATCGACTTCTAACCTATACCATCGTTCTCAAGTCGCATATTCTACCCCTGAAAACACTGGTTACAACCCTTTTTTAGTTGATTTTGAAAGAAAAAATTTTGGTCGAACAGTTTCTCAGAAATCGTAGATCTGGCCGCCGGGCCAAAAACCGCCCAAATCGGGGTCACGAAATTTATATTTTCAAAATATCGACTTCTAACCTATACCATCGTTCTCAAGTCGCATATTCTACCCCTGAAAACACTGGTTACAACCCTTTTTTAGTTGGTTTTGAAAAAAAAAATGTTGGTCGAACAGTTTGTCAGAAGAGTTGCGCATCGATCGAACTCCGGCGAAAGTTGCGCATCGATTCAACTCGGCCAAAAATTGCGCTAGTCGGACGAGCCAGAGCTTAATCGATTCTGCACAAGATACTGCAACTTAATTCAAATGCGAAGCCCGATCGAATGATCGTGGCTTATTTGCTCCAGCGATCAAAAGTTGCCTATCGTTTGAACTCCGGCGAAAGTTGCGCATCGATTCAACTCGGCCAAAAATTGCGCTAGTCGGACGAGCCAAATCTTGATCGATTCTGAACAAGATTCTGCAACTTAATTCAAATGCGAAGCCCGATCGAACGACCGTGGCATATTTGCTTCAGCGATCAAAAGTTGCCCATCGATTGAACTCCGGCGAAAGTTGCGCATCGAAGATGCGATCGAAAGATCGTGGCTCATTTGCTAAAGCGATTAAAAAGTACGCAAAAACCGCTTAAATCAAAGTCACAAAGTGTATATTTTCAAAATATCGACTTCTAACCTATACCATCATTCTCAAGTCGCGTATTCTACCCCTGAAAACCCTGGTTACAACCCTTTTTTAGTTGATTTTGAAAAAAAAAAAATTTGGTCGAACAGTTCGTCAGAAATCGTAGATCTGGCCGCCTGGCCAAAAACAGCCCAAATCGGGGTCACGAAATTTATATTTTCAAAATATCGACTTCTAACCTATACCATCGTTCTCAAGTCGCATATTCTACCCCTGAAAACACTGGTTACAACCCTTTTTTAGTTGATTTTGAAAAAAAAAAATTTTGGTCGAACAGTTTGTCAGAAATCGTAGATCTGGCCGCCGGGCCAAAAACCGCCCAAATCGGGGTCACGAAATTTATATTTTCAAAATATCGACTTCTAACCTATACCATCGTTCTCAAGTCGCATATTCTACCCCTGAAAACACTGGTTACAACCCTTTTTTAGTTGATTTTGAAAAAAAAAAATTTTGGTCGAACAGTTTGTCAGAAATCGTAGATCTGGCCGCCGGGCCAAAAACCGCCCAAATCGGGGTCACGAAATTTATATTTTCAAAATATCGACTTTTAACCTATACCATCGTTCTCAAGTCGCATATTCTACCCCTGAAAACACTGGTTACAACCCTTTTTTAGTTGCTTTTGAAAGAACAAATTTTCGTCGAACAGTTTGTCAGAAATCGTAGATCTGGCCGCCTGGCCAAAAACAGCCCAAATCGGGGTCACGAAATTTATATTTTCAAAATATCGACTTCTAACCTATACCATCGTTCTCAAGTCGCATATTCTACCCCTGAAAACACTGGTTACAACCCTTTTTTAGTTGATTTTGAAAGAAAAAATTTTGGTCGAACAGTTTCTCAGAAATCGTAGATCTGGCCGCCGGGCCAAAAACCGCCCAAATCGGGGTCACGAAATTTATATTTTCAAAATATCGACTTCTAACCTATACCATCGTTCTCAAGTCGCATATTCTACCCCTGAAAACACTGGTTACAACCCTTTTTTAGTTGGTTTTGAAAAAAAAAATGTTGGTCGAACAGTTTGTCAGAAGAGTTGCGCATCGATCGAACTCCGGCGAAAGTTGCGCATCGATTCAACTCGGCCAAAAATTGCGCTAGTCGGACGAGCCGAAGCTTAATCAATTCTGCACAAGATACTGTAACTTAATTCAAATGCGAAGCCCGATCGAACGATCGTGGCTTATTTGCTCCAGCGATCAAAAGTTGCCCATCGATTGAACTCCGGCGAAAGTTGCGCATCGATTCAGCTCGGCCAAAAATTGCGCTAGTCGGACGAGCCAAAGCTTAATCGATTCTGCACAAGATACTGTAACTTAATTCAAATGCGAAGCCCGATCGAACGGTCGTGGCTTATTTGCTCTAGCGATCAAAATTTGCCCATCGATTGAACTCCGGCGAAAGTTGCGCATCGATTCAACTCGGCCAAAAATTGCGCTGGTCGGACGAGCCAAAGCTTAATTGATTCTGCACAAGATACTGAAACTTAATTCGAATGCGAAGCGCGATCGAACGATCGCGGCTTATTTGCTCCAGCGATCAAATGTTGCACATCGATTGAACTCCGGCGAAAGTTGCGCATCGATTCAGCTCGGCCAAAAATTGCGCTAGCTTAATCGATTCTGCACAAGATACTGCAACTTAAGGAGGTCCAGTCATATAGAGTCCATTTCGCATAAATTCGAGAAAAACGAGTAATAATTGCAACCACTTCTTGATAGTATAAAAATCTAAAAAAATTCATGCACATTAAAGGTACTTAAAAGATTAATTTTGCATAATAATAATTGCAAAATGTTATTAACAAATTGATGAAAAAAAAAAATTGTTCAACAAATTTCTCGGAAACCCGAATTTTTTTTTTTAATGAAAATGCTTCTATTATGTTTCTGAGTACGTATGAATTGTTTCAGATTTTTCAGTTCAGTTTGATATTTGCGTTTTTTTCATACAAAATTCAAAGTGAACTTAAAAATCTGAAAAAATTCATACGTACTCAGAAAAATAAACAAAGCATTTTCATTGATAAAAAAATTTGGGTTTCCGAGAAATTTGTGCAACAATTTTTTTTTTCATCAATTTGTTAATAACATTTCGCAATTATTATTATGCAAAATTAATCTTTTCAGTACCTTTGATGTGCATGCATTTTTTCAGATTTTTATATCATCAAGAAGTATACGTAATTCTTTCCCATATTCCTCGAATTTATGCAAAATGAATACTATACGTCTGGAATACTACGACTGAATACTACTCCTTAACCCTTGTCGTCAATGCCCTTCAGCGGCCTTGACGACATTTGACGTCATGCATTTTCCGATTATTTTCCGATTGATCTGATTAATTTACGTGAAATTTGGTACAAAATGTGGGTACTATTGCGTCTGCCGCTGGTTAACCCTGCAAAGGGGTTAACCCTGCCGGAACTTTATGACTTTTGGGACACCCTGTATACTACGTGCTATGCCCCGACACCGAGACCAAGAACCCTGGTTGCTATTGATGCTGCTGCCTGCCGAGGAACGCGCGGTGGGCTCGGTAGCGAAACGAACCAAGGAGAAACGACGTCGAACGAACCTCTGCGGGCTTCCGCGTGTCGGTGTTCAAATATTTGATCCCCGTTGCGGATAAAGGGTAGCGCTTCGGCGGCTGGGGCGGCCGCTGCCGCTGTCGCACGCCCCGGGCAGTCTCGTCTTCATTGCCACCGTTGGATTGCCACTCCGATGAGCCTCTCCCTCTCGCCGATCCTGCCGCTGATGACGACGCTCCAAGATCCGAGAGCCCGGCGCCCTTAATTATTTATAGAACTCTTTCCGTCCATACTGCAGGCGTGGGAGCGGTCACACTGCGAACGAGAGAAAACACACAATGGAAATAAAACGAGTACACTGTAAATATATCAAGCCTATCGAGAGAGGTCAGGTCGGGTGGGGATCAAAATAACGAATGACCAAAAAGCGAATGGCCAAAATAACGAATTTAAAACTTAACGAACGACTAAATCTAGAATGGTCATCATTACGGAATTCGTTATTTTAGTCATTCGTTATTTTGATCATTCGGTATTTTGACCCCACATTTTATTAAATTGCAGTTAAAATAGCGAATGATTAAGATAATGAATGATTAAAATAGCAAATTTTGTAATGATGGTTATTCTAGATTCAGACGTCCATCATTTTAAACTTCGTTGTTTTGGCCATTCGCTTTTTGGTCATTCGTTATTTTGATTCCCACCCGTCAGGTCGAGGTGGAAGGAGGAGTCGGAAGATGAGACAACGTCGGATCGTTCCTGGCTACCCGTGCAATCTTGACCACCGTCGTTTCCAGCTGATTCACCGTAAAAACCACCGTCAAACAACCGGGTGGTTTTTTCCAAAAAAATAAACCGGAAATCGATCGTAACCACCGCGGAAACAACCGCCCTGAAAATGTTATTCGGTTGTATTTTTGGTTGTCCATGGTAAATCGACAAAAACAACCGCATAACATTTTTTAGGGCAGTCGTTTTAGGGTCGTTACGTCCAACTTTCGGTTTTTTAATTGCAAAAAACCACCCGGTCGTTTTTACGGTAAAACAGTGATATTGCTAGGGTACTCTGGGGTCCGGGACGATTAATTCCTTAGCGAAATTTACTAGCGCGATTGATATTTTAATTTAGTGCGATAGTTTTTGTTTTTAGGATCTGAGGTGAAAGTTCCTGTATTATATCAGTTCCTATATTAGATTTAACCCTTGGCGGCCACACCTCAGCCAGGCCACATCGCGGCCACATGGAGTAACTCATTACCCCAGGCTGAACAACCTAGTTGTACAAGACATATGAGTGTTTTAAGACTTCTAACCGATTGTTTAATGTTTGCTGAAGAGTTCTTCAACATTTGTAATGATTTTTATCGGTCAATTTATAGATGGCGATCTAAAAACTGCGAAACTGCGAAAACAGGGCTCCAATTTTAGGATTGTACGCACAACATATACCAATACCATAAAAATAACAGTATTCGTCGATCATTTAAAAAATATATTTATTTTGTAAAATTACTGGAGGGAAAAATGGAAAAAAAAAATACAAATCATACAATTTCTAATTTCTAATCACAAATCATAACATTTCTAATTTGTAATTTTTATTTAATTTTTAATTTTTTTTCCGAGTCTGGGGTAACTGATTACCCCGTGTGTCCGCTAAGGGTTAAGTTACGCGAGGAACAAAACTGTGTTATATACGTTGTTTCAATTTATGCGATAATCTGTAAAGATATCCTATATTATATTCTTAGTCGGTCGGTAAGGTTCGCCATATTATACCAGCGGCTAGATGAGGAGTGGTCCCAAAGCCATCTATTTTTGTACGATTCTCAATTAAAAAATAATAATAAAAAATAAATAAAAAAATGGAAGACGAGAACGAGAGCGAGAGAAAGACATATAGATAGATAAAGAGGTAGAGAAGGAGGAAAAAAAAACGAGGTGGATCACCAGGGTCGAGTACGCCTGGAGCCAAACTGGGATAATTTTTGTTTGTAGGATTTAATGTGAAATTTCCTGTATTATATCAGTTTCTATATTATATCAGTCCCTATATTAGATTTAAGTTACGCGAGGAACAAAACTGTGTTAGATTTGTTGTTTCAATGTACTATGCGATAATCTGTAAAGAAATCCTATATTATGTTCTTAGTCGGTAAGGTATAGAAGTTCGCCATATTATACCAGCGGCTAGAGTGGCAGTGGTCCCAAAGCCATCTATTTTTGTACGATTCTCAATTAAAAAATAATAATAAAAAATAAATAAAAAAATGAAAGACGAGAACGAGAGCGAGAGAAAGACATATAGATAGATAAAGAGGTAGAGAAGGAGGAAAAAAAACGAGGTGGATCACCAGGGTCGAGTACGCCTGGAGCCAAACTGGGATATTTTTTGTTTGTAGGATTTAATGTGAAATTTCCTGTATTATATCAGTTTCTATATTATATCAGTCCCTATATTAGATTTAAGTTACGCGAGGAACAAAACTGTGTTAGATTTGTTGTTTCAATGTACTATGCGATAATCTGTAAAGAAATCCTATATTATGTTCTTAGTCGGTAAGGTATAGAAGTTCGCCATATTATACCAGCGGCTAGAGTGGCAGTCATCCCCAAAGCCATCTATTTTTGTACGATTGTTAATTAAAAAATAAAAAGGAAAAGAAAAAAGCGGAAGACGAGAACGAGAACGAGAGCGAGAAATATAGATAGATAAAAAGGGGAGAGAGGGAAGAAAAAAACGAGGTGGATCACCAGGGTCGAGTATGCCAGGAGCCAAAGGTACAAACGAATGTAATAAAAACGAAACCGTTGAAAGCAATATTTTCTCCACCCCCCCCCCCCCCCCCCCATCCCACCTTTTGCGAACCTTTGCCGCCTCGGCTTTTAGCTTTCAACCGAGTAATACAATTTGTCCGATGGCTTGTACAATATTATTGATGAAGCTTCGAGAGGTCGCCGCGCGCGTTGTTGTAGCTTCAATAGCCTTCCACTTCGCGTGCCAGAATCTACTTAGAAACACGACGGGATAGGTATATCAAGCTGCGGTGTATCCACCCTATTCTCCTCGCTCGCCTCGTCTCGTCTCCTCTCTGTGTGTGTATGTGTGTTTGTTTGTATCGCGTGTCTATTGGATAGCTATATAGCTATGCGTGTATAGCCGGGGCTACGGAGAGGAGAGTAGCGAGAAGCCAACCAGTGGATGGATGCTTCGGCGGGGTGCTATTAGCGATACTCAGTGTGTTCGAACGATAGTTCCTATTTAACGTCGGATAGTCTGCGTTACGAGCGCTGCATAGTGTGCGACTCGTCCGTGTGCATCGGTGTCCCGCTGCTTCGGTGTATTAGTCGTGTGCTTGCGACTTTGCGGGCAAGTTTGTATGGGAAACGCACGCGAAGGGTATACGCTCAATTTCACGAGTCGCTTGTCAAAGTTACCGAGCTTCTGTAGTGGGGGAAGGGGTGGGGAGGGTCGCGTTCTTCGACGTTCCCGGATAATATAGACAAACTGTCGGTCGCAGCGGCAGACGTTGCTCCCTCGTGGGAGACAACACTGTATACAGTGTCTCTCTCGGAAGAGAGGAAGAGAGGAGAGCTCTCTTTCTTGTATCCAACGGGGCAACGCAACGACAGCGGCAGACTCGAGACACGCGCGTCTCGGTGCGATTAGCCGCCTGCAGCGGTAAATCAACCCGGGAAAAATAATTAAGGGAAAACGTCGCCCAAGTCTTGCGGCTTTGGAAGGTACATTTTTGCAGTTTCCTGGACGATCCGTTACCGAGCGCATACTCTTTTCATTATCATACTCTTTTCAGACCTTTTTGTTGCGCGGGACAGGTACCATAATGCAGTGCTGGTTACTGCTACGTACGGGCCATTTGTCTATCCTTGTTTTATCAAAATATTAATAATTCATCTCTCTGCAATTCCCACACTCCAATCCCAGGCAATGCCCTCTACAAATCACCCAATGTGGAGACTTCGACCGCATCGGATGTTCACCTGCACTCGTCAGCATTTTTGGGCCTGACGACAACCGCCTGATACTTCCCCACCTTACACCCACCTAAGCCTTCCTGACTATCTCCATCAAAGCAAGCAATCAGTCTTCAATCAACCGCACATCAAATATGTCTTAAATATATTAACTCCGTTTAAACTTAGAGTTTAAGTATAAATACGATACTATAATTATTAATTGCCATAACTGGTGGCATATAAGAAGTTCTGCCCTGTTCAATTCGTGTTTTACGGATGTTAAATAAGTTTGGTCAATTAATCAACATAAACAACTCGCGAGATAATTCAGAATATTGATTTCAGTCATTAATCGAACAACGATCCCAAAATAAATATTTAAATTACGTTTCGTTGAATCGATTCGTAACAGTTACATTAATTATCATCGCGAAAACCATAAAAGCATCGTTGTCCTCTCAGAAAAATATGTCGTACAGTCCGACCATACATTTTTCTGAGTGTGTGCTGCTGTATAACATCCTTAATCTTCTTTGTCCAGTAATCCTACTGTATTTCAAGACAAAACGTCCTCTTTCCCTCCCTCTCTCTCGAAAGAGACAAACATTACTGTAGAAACGGTGCTCGGCATTGTTGCCCCAGCCGTAATGGATTCTGAGATAACTGATTTTAATTACAAAAGTAGTTGAATCGCTTTTGTCGTTAGCAAACGGTTGCCCCGACATTGTCGACGCGATACAACTCATTCGGAGGGTAAAACGCGCTCTGCAGAAATGTACAGCTGCGATAGTTTTCAAGATAAACTCGGCAAGCAAAAAAAAAGGTCGAATCACATTTATCTCGTGACCGCTTCATCCCACCTTATTTCGCAGGAGAACATCCTTTTTTTTTTTATTTTTTTTTTAATTTAAGAGGAACGAATTTCCCGCGGTAATTGTGCCCCGAGCATATTCCGCCCCACGTGCCGCGACCGCTTCCGCGAGATAAACTTCGCAAACAAAGCGCAAAGTTAGATCTCATTTGTCTCATAGACGCGTCATCCTACATTTGTTTCGGTAAATTTCCGTTCTTTCTCGTTACCTTACGTTTCATTTCGTTGCGAACTTGTTCGGTGTATTGCGCACCTGGCACACCGATGGCTTCCGCGACGAAGTTTGCGAAACGAAGCGCGGAAGTTAAATCCCATTTATTCCACGAACTCTTCAGTTACTTTGAAAGTCCTCGTCGCGATGACAACTACGTTTAGCGTAAAAAACGGTGTTATCCATCGAGTTGAAATTTGGAACACGCTTTAGGCAGGTAAACCCCTTTGTTTGTGATTATTTAAAGAAAGATTCAAACGTAAGATTATTTTTTATTTAATTTTTAATTTCTAGATAATTGTCCGTACACTGTTAAAAATCCGGTGTTAAAAACAACACCCAGACGGTGTCTATATAGGTCCACACCAATCACGGTGTTAATTAGCGGTGTTAACGCAGTCTGAAATACCGACTTTCACCTCAAAATGTCAGAAGTGCCGTTTTTCGCGAATTATCAACGGATCGAAGCCAAAATTGAAATACAGTCGCCGGTAATGTGAATCTCGTTAATGAATTAGTCAGAATTTTGATTTTCGAAAATAAAAATTACAGATCAATTACCCGGTAGAGGAATCTGTAATGAAAAAGTCCATTTATTTCATCAATTTTTCGATAAAAACTGAAAAAAGCGACTAATTTATTCACGAGATAATAAAAAATCACACATGATACTTGCATTCGTGCCTTTAAAGCGAAAAGTATAATAATGTTTCGTCGGTAACACAGGAAAAATTTAACGAAACGGCTGGTGTTAATTTAACACCGTAAAAAGTGTTAATATTAACACTGTAATAAGTAACACCAGGAAAAAGTCCACACCAGCAGCGTTTGACACCGTAGATTTTTAACAGTGTATGTTCCTTAGATTTCGCAAATCTGTTACTATCGAGCTTAATAATTTTTTTTACGAATAAAGCTACGCTAAAGGAGGATCGGTATTGAACTAAGGATGAATAAAAACGGTCTACGTGAGATAAACTTCGTAAAAAAGGGCAAAAATTGATCTAATTTGTCTCAACGCGTTATTTTAAACGACATCGTCGCGATGACAACTACCTACGTTTCGCGTAAAAAACGGTGTAATCCATCGAGCTGAAATTTGGCACACGCTTTAGGTAGGTAAACCCCTTTGTTTGTGATTAGTTAAAGAAAAATTCAAACGTAAGATTATTTTTTATTTAATTTTTAATTTCTAGATAATTGTCCGTATGTTCCTTAGATTTCGCAAATCTGTTACTATCGAGCTTAATAATTTTTTTTACGAATAAAGCTACGCTAAAGGAGGATCGGTATTGAACTAAGGATGAATAAAAACGGTCTACGTGAGATAAACTTCATAAAAAAGGGCAAAAATTGATCTAATTTGTCTCAACGTGTTATTTTAAAAGACGTCGCGATGACAACTACCTACGTTTAGCGTAAAAAACGGTGTTATCCATCGAGTTGAAATTTGGCACACGCTTTAGGCAGGTAAACCCCTTTGTTTGTGATTATTCAAAGAAAAATTCAAACGTAAGATTATTTTTTATTTAATTTCAAAATTTCTAGAGAATTGTCCGTATGTTCTTTAGATTCCGCAAATCTGTGACTATCGAGCTTAATAATTTTTTTTACGAATAAAGCTACGCTTAAGGAGGATCGGTATTGAACTAAGGATGAATAAAAACGGTCTACGTGAGATAAACTTCGTAAAAAAGGGCAAAAATTGATCTAATTTGTCTCAACGCGTTATTTTAAACGAAATCGTCGCGATGACAACTACCTACGTTTCGCGTAAAAAACGGTGTAATCCATCGAGTTGAAATTTGGCACACGCTTTAGGCAGGTAAACCCCTTTGTTTGTGATTATTTAAAGAAAAATTCAAACGTAAGATTATTTTTTATTTAATTAAAAAATTTCTAGATAATTGTCCGTATGTTCCTTAGATTCCGCAAATCTGTGACTATCGAGCTTAATAATTTTTTTTACGAATAAAGCTACGCTAAAGGAGGATCGGTATTGAACTAAGGATGAATAAAAACGGTCTACGTGAGATAAACTTCATAAAAAAGGGCAAAAATTGATCTAATTTGTCTCAACGTGTTATTTTAGAAGACGTCGTCGCGATGACAACCACCTTTCCCGGGGCGCCTCGATGGCTTCCGCAACGAACTTCGAGAAACGAAGCGCGGAAGTTAAATCCCATTAATTCCGAGAACTCTTCAGTTATCTTCAACGTATTATTCTGAAAGTTCTCGTCGCGATGACAACTACGTTTCGCGTAAAAAACGGTGTTATACATTCAAACGTAAGATTATTTTTTTGTTCAATTTTGAATTTCTAGAGGATTATCCGTACACTGTTAAAAATCCGGTGCTAAAATGAACACCAAGACGGTGTCTATATAGGTCCACACCAATCACGGTGTTAATTAGCGGTGTTAACGCAGTCTGAAATACCGACTTTCACCTCAAAAAGTCAGAAGTGCCGTTTTTCGCGAATTATCAACGGGTCGAAGCAAAAATTGAAATGCAGTCGCCAGTAATGTGAATCTCGTTAATGAATTAGTCAGAATTTTGATTTTCGAAAATAAAAAATACAGATCAATTACCCGGTAGAGGAATCTGTAATGAAAAAATCGATTTTTTCATCAATTTTTCGATAAAAACTGAGAAAAGCGACTAATTCATTCACGAGATAATAAAAAAGCACACATGATACTTGCATTCATGTCTTTAAAGCGAAAAGTATTATAATGTTTCGTCGGTAACACAGGAAAAATGTAACGAAACGGCTGGTGTTAATTTAACACCGTAAAAAGTGTTACTATTAACACTGTAATAAGTAACACTAGGAAAAAGTTCACACCAGCAGCGTTTGACACCGCAGATTTTTAACAGTGTATGTTCTCTAGCTTCCGCAAATCTGTGTCTATCGAGCTACCCTGCTTATAAATTCCGATTCAAATATATAGAAACCGATCTAATGGACAAAATTTCGATTGAGAAATAATCGGTTCTAATAGGATTTAATTGGATTTTTGTCTGTTTTATTGGTTCTAATCGGATCGTTTAACCAGGGTAAATAATTTTGTTACAAATAATGCTACGCTAAAGGAGCATCGGTATTGAACTGAGGATGAATAAAAATGGTCTACGCGAGATAAACTTCGCAAACAAAGCGCAAAAATCCATCTCATTTGTCTCAACGAGTTATTTTAAAAGACGTCGTCGCGATGACGACTACTTTTCCCGGAGAAATAGTCATTAGAATTTCTTCCCTCTCGTCGCGGCATTTTCCAAGAAAAACATGATGAGAAAAAAAAGAAAAAAACCGTTAGAGCACCATTATCGGTGTCGAGGGAGCCAGCGCCACGTCCTAACATTATTTTTCCGCGCGACGTGTTTCGAAAAGAAAAAACATTGCCAACTGCACAGAGAGCTGACCCCTAGCGCAGAGTGTCCCCCATCGCAGCGTTAGTGGTTTCCAATATAAACAAATGCATTCGTCGCCCGAAAAACGAGCAATCTCAGCCAGAGAGACAGAACGAGAGGCAGAGGATAAATTCTTTCATATATTGTTAGTTGAGCAAATTGAGCAATTTGGTATCAATGCAGATGATTTTCTAAAAAAAAATCCTAACTGAGCGAAAATGAAGATAACGTAAGCTTACTAAACGGCAAATTGAAGAGGAATAATGCATTTTTAAGAAAAAAAAAAAAAAAAAAAAAAAAAAATGTACATTTTATTTATTTGAAATGAAAGAAACCCGTTAAGGATATTATACAGTTCTATCTAGTCAAATGAGTGCTGATCTAAAAAATACTTTTTGCATAGTTTTAAGAATTGGTTGATTATTCAGAATGGTGATTTGTATTGCCAGGTATGTTCTTAACCCGGAAAAAATTTAATTGCGACGGATTTGCTTAAATATTAACCGATTTCCGCAAACTTTTGAAAAGGTAATTTTCATTCAGTTTTTTTCAAAGAATAAACCGTGTTTTTTTGTTCAATTTGGATGTCTTACGTCTCATTGTCTTTCTTGGAAGATGATTTATGAATTTGTCTCGCAAATAATTCATAACATTCTCCGTTTAAAAATGACAACCTTTTGTTTACCCATTTACAAAACAATTTTATAAACTAACAGCTGTAATTTTTTTACGGAAATTGTTAAAAATTATTTATGAGGCAAATTCGGAAAGTACCTTCTAAGGAAGGCAATGAGCCGTGAAACATCCATATCGAGTAAAAAACATGGTTTTTCCTTTGAAAAAAACTGAATAAAAATGATCTTTTCAAAAATTTGCGTAAATCGGTTAATGTTTTTGCAAATCGATTGCAATTAAATTTTTCCCAGGTCAAGAACATATCTGACAATACAAATTACGATTCAAATAATCAACAGATGTTTAAAACTATTTATAAGTTGTTTTTAAAAATCAGCACTTATTTGACTAGTGTGGAGTTGTATAACACCCTTAAAGCGCTATTATCGGTGTTGAGAGTGCCAGCGCCACGACCCACAATTATTTTTCCGAGCGACGTGTTTCGAAAAGAAAAAACATTGCCAACTGCACAGAGAGCTGACCCCTAGCGCAGAGTGTCCCCCATCGCAGCGTTAGTGGTTTCCAATATAAACAAATGCATTCGTCGCCCGAAAAACGAGCAATCTCAGCCAGAGAGACAGAACGAGAGGCAGAGGATAAATTCTTTCATATATTGTTAGTTGAGCAAATGGAGCAATTTGGTATCAATGCAGTGATTTTCTAAACACAATCGTAACTGAGCGAAAAATGAAGATAACGTAAGCTTACTAAACGGCAAATTGAAGGGGAATGATGCATTTTTAAGAAAAAAAAAAAAAAAAATGTACATTTTATTTATTTGAAATGAAAGAAACCCGTTAAGGATATTATGCTGTTCTATCTAGTCAAATGAGTGCTGATCTAAAAAATACTTTTTGCATAGTTTTAAGAATTGGTTGATTATTCAGAATGGTGATTTGTATTGCCAGGTATGTTCTTAGCCTGGGAAAAATGTAATTGCAACGGATTTGCATAAATATTAACCGATATACGCAAACTTTTGAAAAGGTAATTATCATTCATTTTTTTAAAAGAATAAACCGTGTTTTTTTGTTCGATTTGGATGTCTTACTTCTCATTGTCTTTCTTGGAAGATGATTTATGAATGTGTCTCGCAAATAATTCATAACATTCTCCGTTTAAAGATGACAACCTTTTGTTTACCCATCTACAAAACAATTATGTTAACTAACAGCTGTAATTTTTCTACGGAAATTTTTAAAAATTATTTATGAGGCAAATTCGGAAAGTACCTTCTAAGGAAGGCAATGAGCCGTGAAACATCTATATCGAGCAAAAAACATGGTTTTTCCTTTGAAAAAACTAAATAAAAATGACCTTTTCAAAAATTTGCGTAAATCGGTTAATGCTTTTGCAAATCGATTGCAATTAAATTTTTCCCAGGTCAAGAACATATCAGACAATACACATTACCATTCAAATAATCAACAGATGTTTAAAACTATGTATAAGTTGTTTTTAAAAATCAGCACTCATTTGACTAGTATGTGTATAACAGTTGTATAACACCCTTAAAGCACTATTATCGGTGTTGAGAGTGCCAGCGCCACGTCCCACAATTATTTTTCCGAGCGACGTGTTTCGAAAAGAAAAAAACATTGCCAACTGAACAGAGAGTTGACCCCTAGCGCAGAGTGTCCCCCATCGCAGCGTTAGTGGTTTCCAATATAAACAAATGCATTCGTCGCCCGAAAAACGAGCAATCACAGTCAGAGGGACAAAACGAGGCGCAGAAAGAGACAGAGAGAGAGAGAGAGAGAACTAAACCGCACACATACGGCTGAGTCCCCAATTTCGCTCGTTTCACCGCACATACAGAGTGCGGGATAAACGCAAACCGGTCACCGATATTTCGTATAAGCATCAACAATTGAATATCGATTGGTTTGCATTGTACTCGGGACACAGTGCGGAATCCACGCGGCGCTGGAATCGACCGCAGCAGCACAGTGGATGGACCCCCCGACGTCGGTATCGGTGTGTGCTGCTATTGGTTCAGGATTCAATCGCATATTGAATTACGAGATTGAGTGCATACTACTCATCGGGCCCGACTGCGTCGATAAGGACCGATGTACGCGCGCAGAAGCGAGATAAGCGATTTCTTATCGAATCTTACCCGTGTTTATCGTCCAATTCGGATGATCCTATCACTTTTGCCCCGGCGATCTATCCATATACAGCATATGTATATTAGGGTGGCCCAAATTTCAGGTGTATTCTTTTGTTTGGTCTCACCCAATAAAATTGTTTTTTTTTTTTTTTTTTTTTTTTTTTTCAGTGAAAAAACAATTCTCACGAT
This sequence comes from Itoplectis maculator, assembly GCA_964034905.1. Taxonomy (NCBI): domain Eukaryota; kingdom Metazoa; phylum Arthropoda; class Insecta; order Hymenoptera; family Ichneumonidae; genus Itoplectis; species Itoplectis maculator. The sequence goes on along the minus strand of OZ035855.1, from coordinate 2,206,737 downwards.
AAAAGAGCTTGTAAAAAATTATTTGAAGGTCGCTCAGCAATTTTGAAAATTAAAAAAAAAACTTTTTTTTGTAATCTTTCACCCCATATATCATCTTGTTATTTCATTCCAAGTTTCTGGTTGAAATTTTGAAAAAAAAAAAAAATATTATCATTAAAAGGTTGCTCAACGACAGAATACATTTTGAAATAAATTAATAAAAATATATCTGAAATTTGGGCCACCCTAATGTCTATATTGCGATGGAATTGATATTTATAATGTTCTTCTTCGATCTCACGTGAATTGAAAATGATTCGGTCGCATCGGATGAGACGATTGACAGCAACGTTTGCCAACGATCGTAGCTCCACAAACAATCGATACTGAGACTTCAGACAAATCGGACATGTTAAAATTATCGCCAAAAACTTTGTCTGTGTGTGTGTTTTTTTTTAACGCGCGGTTTAATTCATTCGGCCGTTCAGTTCGAAAATTCTATCAAATCTGAATCGCTTTACCGATTTCGTCGAAATTCAATACCAAACAACATTGGACGTATCTTCAGTTATAAACAATTATTTAGCTACGTTGCCGAACTTTTACGAAAATTACAGCGATCACGTGATTTTTTTTTTTTTTTTGGAAAATTAAAAATTCTACAAATTTATTATTTTACTCTTCAAATTCTTTTTTTCCCATAACCGCATGTTGACCTTTCGAACAAATTCATATCAATTCTCCGACTAATCCGCTCGATGTTTTTTATACCATTTTTATACCATCAAATGTGTTGTTTTATTTTTTTTAACAATTTTTTCAACGGATCACCCGGACGGGTATCCACAGCCAAAAGAAAGCTACAAAAATGACACCGGATTATCGTATCCGGGGGATAAATACGCGGAAAGATCTCTCGTCTTTTTTTCTCGTCGAGGGTGACGAGCGAGGGAAAGATACAATACACGACCAGCGTTGCCGCGCGCGCCGCGGATCGTATATACAACCCCGAAATCCCACAGGACGCGCCGAGCGCGGTAGAGTCAACGGATATGATCCAAGCGAAATAGTCGGGAGAGCGAAATGCGGAGCAGAGGCGAGAATGCTCGCGCGAGAGCGAGAGAGACAGAACGGAGGTTCGCGAGAGCGCTCGTAGGTCCGATCGATGCAGCAAAACGTACAACCTGCGAGCGAGGAGTCTCCTCGCTGGCACGACCCTCTGCAGCAGCAGCAGCAGCAGCAGCAGCGGCAGCAGCAGCAGCGTTGATGGTACACTGTTAAAAATCTGCGGTGTCAAACGCTGCTGGTGTGGACTTTTTCCTAGTGTTACTTATTACAGTGTTAATAGCAACACTTTTGACGGTGTAAAATTAACACCAGCCGTTTCGTTAAATTTTTCCTGTGTTACCGACGAAACATTATAATACTTTTCGCTTTAAAGGCATGAATGCAAGTATCATGTGTGATTTTGTATTATCTCGTGAATGAATTAGTCGCTTTTCTCAGTTTTTATCGAAAAATTGATGAAAAAATCGATTTTTTCATTACAGATTCCTCTACCGGGTAATTGATCTGTAATTTTTATTTTCGAAAATCAATATTCTGACTAATTCATTAACGAGATTCACATTACTGGCGACTGTATTTCAATTTTGGCTTCGATCCGTTGATAATTCGCGAAAAACGGCACTTCTGACTTTTTGAGGTGAAAGTCGGTATTTCAGACTGAGTTAACACCGCTAATTAACACCGTGATTGGTGTGGACCTATATAGACACCGTCTTGGTGTTGTTTTTAACACCGGATTTTTAACAGTGTACCTGCTACGGATAGTCACTTCTATCCGACTGACCCATCGATAAACAGCCCACCCTACAACCGCCCCATTCGTCGTCGTCGTCGTCGTTGTCGTCCTGCTTCGTCCGCCGTCGCCGTCGTCGCCGCCCGATATTACGTTTTCTCCTCGGCTCCTCGGCTTTGTACACCGTGGCCGTTCGCGAGGGATCAACTTTTCACAAATGTCCTCCGTACACTGTTAAAAATCTACGGTGTCAAACGCTGCTGGTGTGGACTTTTTCCTAGTGTTACTTATTACAGTGTTAATAGCAACACTTTTGACGGTGTAAAATGAACACCAGCCGTTTCGTTAAATTTTTCCTGTGTTACCGACGAAACATTATAATACTTTTCGCTTTAAAGGCATGAATGCAAGTATCATGTGTGATTTTGTATTATCTCGTGAATGAATTAGTCGCTTTTCTCAGTTTTTATCGAAAAATTGATGAAAAAATCGATTTTTTCATTACAGATTCCTCTATCGGGTAATTGATCTGTAATTTTTATTTTCGAAAATCAAAATTCTGACTAATTCATTAACGAGATTCACATTACTGGCGACTGTATTTCAATTTTGGCTTCGATCCGTTGATAATTCGCGAAAAACGGCACTTCTGACTTTTTGAGGTGAAAGTCGGTATTTCAGACTGCGTTAACACCGCTAATTAACACCGTGATTGGTGTGGACCTATATAGACACCGTCTTGGTGTTGTTTTTAACACCGGATTTTTAACAGTGTACCTGCTACGGATAGTCGCTTCTATCCGACTGACCCATCGATAAACAGCCCACCCTACAACGCCCCATTCGTCGTCGTCGTCGTCGTCGTCCTGCTTCGTCCGCCGTCGCCGTCGTCGCCGCCCGATATTACGTTTTCTCCTCGGCTCCTCGGCTTTGTACACCGGTGGCCGTTCGCGAGGGATCAACTTGTCACAAATGTCCTCCGTACTTCTCAGCTCCTCGGAAACGTCGCGAAAAGTCTTCACAATGCACCATTTTCACCACCCTCACATTATTTTCCATGATAATATTACATAAACATAATATTATTATGCTATGTATTATAGACACAAACACACATATCTATATGGATACGGTGGGTGGTGACATTATATCCAATAATAATATTACATTATCATAATATTATTATGCTGTGTATTATACACACAGACACAGATATCTACATATATGCATTTTTGCGTATATACCTTTATGTGTATTAAAGATTTCATGGGCGACACTCACGATCACATCCTTCGATGTATGTACGTCGACAGTACGAGCAACGGCCTTTGCATCGGTTATATATATGTATCAAAGGTTTCATGGGCGACACTCACGATCATGTCCTTCGATGTATACATCGACACTACGAACATCGACCCTTGGATCGGCTATATGTCCTGATAACACCGAATGGAAGGTTATACGTAGTTACCATGTGGGACTCTAAAAGTACCCTTTTCAATGATTAGTCTAACTTTTACAGGCGTTATGCTGAGATTAGCATTCAATAACGATTGCTTTTTTGGACATCATAAGCGTGAAAATGGAAACCCAAGTAGGGGACTTTAGTGCACTAAATGGTCACAAATGGACCCTTTGGTGTTGTCAGGGATGTTAGTACGTTACGATACGAGTGCGAGTTTACAGCACGAGTAGACAATTTTATGCCACTAGTACGGGAAGTGCCTATTTCACGCACGCTGTGGCATAATAGTAGATTGTAATACTACACTGCGAAAAATTAATAGTTGTGATTACCAATCCTTGGTCAGAGCTACTAATATTTTAGTAACTGCAACCAATATTTTGGTAGATCTAACCAATGGTTGGTAGCCGCAACTACTGATTTTTTTCAGTGTAATGCGAGAAAGCGGCCGTTATTGCGCGGAGGTTAGGAAGCGGCACACTCGCCAAATCGAGTGCTACAACGACACGAGCTGCGAAGCCGAGTGTTGTTTGTAGCACGGGAGGAGCTATAAACAATACCCCGCGCGATAACGGCCGCTTTCTCGCACTAGTGTCACAATCTACTAAAGTGCGGTTGTTTTCGCGGTTGTAACGACTGATCCCCAGTTTATTTTGTTACAAAAAAAAAATCACCCGGTTGTTTGACGGTGGTTTTTACAGTCAATCAGCAGGAAACGACGGTGGTCAAGATTGCTAGGGCATTTATATGTATCAAAGGTTGCACGAGCAACACTCACGATCACTTTCTTCGGTGTATAAACATCGACACTACGAGCAACGGCCCCTGTATCGGCTATATACATGCATTTACGTATATAACAGCCCTTGCATCGGCTATATATATGTATTCACGTATATGCATTTATGTGTATCAAAAGTTGCACGGGCGACACTCACGATCACGTCCTTCGGTGTATAAACATCGACACTACGAGCAACGGTCCTTGCATCGGCTATGTATATATGTATTTGCGTATACACATTCACACATATACACATACACGGCTATATATATATGTATTTGCGTATACACATTTATGTGTATTAAAGGTTGCACGCGTGACACTCACGATCCTTGCATCGACTATATACACGTATTTACGTATATACATTAACGTGTATCAAAGGTTGCATGGGCGACACTCACGATCACATCCTTCGGTGTATCAACATCGACACTACGAGGCAACGGCCCTTCCATCGGCAATATACAATTTATGTGTATCAAAGCTTGCTGCACGAGCGACACTCACGATATCACATCCTTCGGTGTATACATCGAACACTACGAGGCAACGGCCCTTCGGGCGCTCATTTTGCATCGAATTTAGTACGCGTAACCGCGACGGCGGTTTCCTCCGTTCGCCTTCGTAGCGTCGTTATCGTCCAAACAATATAGGACATGCGTGGATGTGTGGATGTGTGGCGGGGTCCGGAGAGGACGAGAAAAAGAGCAAGCGAGAGAGGGAGAGGGGGGAAGGCGAGAGAAAGAGAGCGAAGGAGAGAGTAGGAGTGAGGAGAGCGAAGGAGAGCGAAGGAGTGAGGAGAGCGAAGGAGAGAGAAGGAGAAAGAGGGAAAGGAGACGAGAGAAAGAGAGAGAAAGAGAGAGGAGGAGGGACAAGGAGGGAGAAGGAGAGCGAAGGAGAGAGAAGGAGCAAGGTGGGCTACATAGCCGTAGCCCAGTGCACACGAGCCGAGGATTCGAGGCTGTTGCTGGCCCGTTGAGACGGTGAGCGATAGCGCGAAAGCTCTGAAAGCTCCTCGCAGTGTCCGCGCGCGTTTCCGAACCCGCGTCGCGCGTATCGGCGTTCGGGGGTGTTGATGCTCGACCACTCGTGAAATTGAATGGAAGATAGCAAAATCCTGTTGTGTCCCGTATTTATCTCCCGTCCGTTGTTATATATATATATTTTTTCCCCTTTTTTACGCACAGTTTACTATGTAATATATATATACGTATATTTTATGTCCTTTACTGTGCACACATCCGACGACACTACCTGCGCGCTCCACGATGATTTGGGGTCGAACTGACCCCAGTGTGCACAGAGAGGGTTATGTATGTGTGTGTGTATGTGTTTTGTGTGTGTGAGTGTGTGTGTGGTCTATATATACGGTCTAAAGACGTACGAGATCCGTCGGCAAAGCCCGGAGAGTGTCCCGGGCGGCGTTCGATTCCATGAACCACCCCAAACGAAAGCTCGTTCGTGACTGCTTCTCGCAGCAGCTGAGCTTTCCCAGAGCTCGTCGTCTCTCCCTCTCGCCGACGATGACGCATATGGCTGTCTCTCTTTCTCTCTCGCTCGCCCTCGACGAGTTTGCGCGCGCGAAGCGGGCGGCTATGGGGCGGCGCGCGCCCCCAGTCGCCACCACCATGAAACTTCCCCCCCCCCTTCCCTTCCCCTCCCACAACCCTCCCCCCCCCGTTTACCTTGTTGGCTCGCGCGCCGCGTTATACACAGCGGACTTTATGCGCTTTATAACCGCCGCTATGTGCAACCCCCGAGACGCCCACGGGCTCGTAACATTCCGCCGGTGCAGCGGCTTAAGGAGGTTCGAGCGCTGCGCACTAGTCAAATGAGTGTTAATTTTCGAAAATCGTTCACACAAGTTTTGTGAATCAATTGGCTATTGTTTGTGATGCGTTCATTTTTCTGAATACGTATGAATTTTTTCAAATTTGTTTGTTGGCTTTTAACTTTTTGTTTTTGACATGGAAAAAATCACAAACTTAAAAACAAACATATGCATGATTTTTTTTCAGGTTTTTGTATTAGCGAGAAGTGTTTGCAATTCCCTCTCATTTTTCGAAAACTTATAGGAAGTGAGTGTGAAACGACCTTAAGGAGGTTGGAGCGCTACGCACTAGTCAAATGAGGGTTAATTTTCAAAAAGCGTTTACACAAGTTCTGTGAATCAATTGGCTATACTTTATGATGCGTTCATTTTTCTGAATACGTATGAATTTTTTCAAATTTGTTTCTTGGCTTTTAACTTTTTGTTTTTGACATGGAAAAAATCACAAACTTAAAAACAAACACATGCATGATTTTTTTCAGATTTTGGTATCAGCGAGAAGTGTTTGCAATTCCCTCTCATTTTTCAAAAACTTATAGGAAGTGAGTGTGAAACGACCTTAAGGAGGTTGGAGCGCTGCGCACTAGTCAAATGAGTGTTAATTTTAAAAAATCGTTTACACAAGTTTTGTGAATCAATTGGCTATTGTTTGTGATGCGTTCATTTTTCTGAATACGTATGAATTTTTTCAAATTTGTTTGTTGGCTTTTAACTTTTTGTTTTTGACATGGAAAAAATCATAAACTTAAAAACAAACATATGCATGATTTTTTTCAGGTTTTTGTATTAGCGAGAAGTGTTTGCAATTCCCTCTCAATTTTTGAAAACTTATAGGATGTGAGTGTGAAACGACCTTAAGGAGGTTGGAGCGCTACGCACTAGTCAAATGAGTGTTAATTTTCAAAAATCGTTCACACAAGTTTTGTGCATCAATTGGCTATTGTTTGTGATGCGTTCATTTTTCTGAATACGTATGAATTTTTTCAAATTTATTTCTTCGCTTTTAACTTTTTGTTTTTGACATGGAAAAAATCATAAACTTAAAAACAAACATATGCATGATTTTTTTCAGATTTTTGTATTAGCGAGAAGTGTTTGCAATTCCCTCTCATTTTTCTTCATTTTTCCCTCTCATTTTTTTTTAATAGTATTCACCGTTTAAACATTAAAGTCTTTTGTTTGCCTATCGCCGAAATTTTGTTGTAAACAACCGTCTCTAATTTTTAAACGGTGAATACTGTCGAATATCTAGACAGTGACTTCGTAAAGCATCTCTCAAGGAAGAGACTGAGCCGCGATAAATCAAAATCAAACAAAAAACACGGTTTATTCTTTGAAAAAACTGAATGAAAATTACCTTTTCAAAAGTTTCCGTAAATCGGTTAATGTTTATGCAAATCCGTTGCAATTACATTTTTCCCTAGTCATGAAAATACCTGGGAATACGAATCACCATAAAAAATAATCGACAGGTGCTTAAAACTGTGTATAAATTATTTAAAAAATCAGCACTCTTTTGACTAGTGTGGAGCGCTCCAACCTCCTTAAGGCGATGTGAAATACCGACCCTCACCTCGAAAACGCGGATACGCTTTTTTTCGCGAATTATGAACGGATCGAAGTGAGAATTGAAATACAGACGCCAGTAATGTGCATCTCGGGAATGAATTAGTCAGAATTTTGATTTTAATAAAAAAAATTGATGTCGGTAACCGATCTGTAATTTTTTTTTTCTAAAATCAAAATTCTGACTAATTCATTCCCGAGATTTTCATTACTGGCATCTGTGTTTCAATTTTCACTTCGATCCGTTCATAATTCGCGACAAACCGCACATCCGGAGATTTTCGGCGCTCACTGTTTCACATGCCCTTAAGGGGTGGCTGCGGCGGCGGCGGCGGTGGCAGCGGCCTTTCCCGATATGCGAGGCTCGCATCGCCGCCTCGTTCGTCGCGGTGGCCGAGAAAAGCTACTGAGTTATGATTGTCAAAGTAAGATAAGAGCATTGTGCGAGTACTTTATCATCTCATGGCTCTGGTTTTCCTCAAGGGAGTGAGAGAGAGGGAAAGAGAGGGAGAGAGAGAGAGAGGGATATGGAGAGGGTTTCTCTGTCTCTCTCTTTGTCCATGTCGCTCCTTTATCTATACAGGAAAGTGGTAAAACACAAGTTTAACGACCGTCAGCTACGTCGTCGTTGAAAGCGCATAAACATAAAAGCCTGCCGCGCTGTAATTGTTTTCGAGGAAAGAACACCGCGATGTTGGTATTTCCGTTTTTTCCCTCTCGCTTCGTCTCACTCTCGTTTTTTTAGCATAATGGGCGAAGGAGAGTTATGTCGGGAAAAATGTGTCATGGCTCGTTATAAATGTTAATACCAAATTGATGAAAAAAAACATGAATTTAATGAATGATTGATGTTATTACCAAATTGATGAAAAATAAAACTGTGATGATGGTTGTTTGTGATGTTGTGTTGTGATTTGTGTGTGTGGTAATGATTGATGATTGATGAATAAATAAATTATTGATTGGTGTTATTAACAAATTGATGAAAAATAAAATTGTTCGACAAATCGTCCGACATCCCAATTTTTTCCGATAAAAATGATCCGTTAATATTTCTGAATACGTATAGATTTTTCCAATTTTTGCTTTGTTTTGAACTGTCATTTTTTTTACATGGGAAAAATCACAAAATTCAAGCAAAGAAAAAAAAATTGGAAAAATTCATACGTATTCAGAAAAATGAACGAATCATTTTCATTGAAACAAAACAAAAATTAGGTTGTCGGCTGATTTGTTAAACAATTTTATTTTTAATCAATTTTTCGAAAACATTTTGGAATCATCAATACAGATTAATAATTCCACATTATTATTATTATTTACAGATTCATTTTGCATTATTGTGCAAAATATTGTCATATTGTGTACAACGCCTTCAATATGCATGATTTTTTTCAGATTACATAATTTCACGAATTGCAGATTATAGAATTGTTTTCTAGAAAAGAACACCGCGATGTTGGTATTTCCGTTTTTTCCCTCTCGCTTCGTCTCACTCTCGTTTTTTTAGCATAATGGGCGAAGGAGAGTTATGTCGGGAAAAATGTGTCAGGGCTCATTATTAATGTTAATACCAAATTGATGAAAAATAAAATTGTGATGATGGTTGTTTGTAATGTTGTGTTGTGATTGGTGTGTGCGGTAATGATTGATGATTGATGAATAAATTAATTATTGATTGATGTTATTAACAAATTCGTGAAAAATAAAATTGTTCGACAAATCGTCCGACATCCTAATTATTTGTTTCGATAAAAATGATCCGTTAATATTTCTGAATACGTATAGATTTTTCCAATTTTTGCTTTGTTTTGAATTGTCATTTTTTTTACATGGGAAAAATCACAAAATTCAAAGCAAAGAAAAAAAAAATTGGAAAAGTTCATACGTATTCAGAAAAATGAACGAATCATTTTCATTGAAACAAAACAAAAATTAGGTTGTCGGCAGATTTGTTAAACAATTTTATTTTCAATCAATTTTTCGAAAACATTGTGGAATTATTAGTACAGATTAATAATTCCAAATTATTATTATTATTTACAGATTCATTTTGCATTATTGTGCAAAATATTGTCATATTGTGTACAACGCCTTCAATATGCATGATTTTTTCAAAACATTTTGGAATTATTAATACAGATTAATAATTCCAAATTATTATTATTATTTACAGAATACTTTTGCATTATTGTGCAAAATATTGTCATATTGTGTACAACGCCTTCAATATGCATGATTTTTTTCAGATTACATTATTTCACGAATTGCAGATTATATAATTGTTTTCTAGAAAAGAACACCGTGATGTTGGTATTTCTGTTTTTTTTTCCATCTCGCTCCCTCTGCTTCTCTCTCTCTGTCTCTATCTCTCGTTCTTTAGCATAATGGGCGAAGGAGCGTAATGCCGGAGAAAATGTGTCAGGGCTTCAGCGAAGTCCTCACGATAACGCATTCCCATTTGTTAAATTACAAGGAAAATAAAAAAGAGCAATAATGATTATCAAAGCGGTTGGAGAGTTCTGTCGTTTCAATATATTAGATATTCGTTCATATACAATATACATATAACTCTTGTGCTAGTCGTTAATTACATTAATATTCTTCACGCCGTATAAATAACAATAACTTACGCAATGTATATCTCCTCCAGGATCCTCTAATCTTTTTTTCTTTTCTTTCGTTTTTTTTTTTTTAGTTTACTTGTGTGTAAAAGTGGTGCTCGGGTTGGGGAAGGTCGCCCCGAAGGCGGAATTCCTCACCGAGTTGTGCGAGAAGGAGACGAGATTCCAGCGCGGAAAACTCGCGTCTCAACGACGACGAGGAGACGCGGGGACGCTCGTCTCGTCGGCGTGTCCCTCCTTGCCGAGATTTTTCGCGTTTCAACGAACGGGACTTTGGGTTAAGGAACATTTAAGACTCGATATATTGTATCTTGCACTGAGGAAAAAAAAATGCTGAATCCAATAAAACGTGCGGTTAAGGTAGTCCTTGCGCCTGGTGTCGAGTTCGCATAAGTTTTCGAAAATTGAGAAGAAATTGCAACCACATGTCGATAATATCAAAATCTGAAAAAAATCATGCATGTTAAAGACGTTGAAAAGATTAATTTTGCATAATAAAAATTCGAAAATGTTATTAACAAATTGATGAAAAATAAAATTGTTCAACAAAAATTTCGACAACCTAATTTTTTTGTTTCAATGAAAATTATCCGTTCTATTTTCTGAATATGCATGAATTTTTTCAAATTTTTGAATTCACTTTGAATTTTGTGATTTTCCCCATGTTAAAAAACGCAAAATTCAAAGTGAATTAAAAAAATTGAAAAAATTCATACATATTTAGAAAAATGAACGCATTATTTTCATTGAAACAAAAAAATTAAATTATCGAAGGATTTGTTGAACAATTTTATTTTTCATCAATTTGTTAATAACATTTTGGAATTTTTATTACGCAAAATTAATCTTTTCAACGTTTATAACATGCATGATTTTTTTCAGATTTTTATATTATCGAGAAGTGGTTGCAATTTCTTGTCAATTTTCTCGAATTTATGTGAAATGAATACTAGACGCAAGGACTACCTTAAGAGCGGCGAAATAAATATTTTGCAGATTGGTCAAAAGATTCGGCAATGCTAATCGAATTTATTTAATTCTATCACCAGTTGCTTCGATCAATTAAATTTTTTGTCCAATTAAAAAAATATTTATTTTGCCGCCCGCGATCGCACGTTTTGTTAGATTTGCCATTTTTTTTCTCAATGTGACGCGACGATTGTCGCGCGCGCGTCGACGAAATGCCCACCGTGTGTGGCTGTAAGGAATCTAGGCAAAAATGGCCGGAGAAAGAATGGCCGAAGGAAATAATGTCCGGGGAAAAAATGGCCGAGAAAAAAATGGTCGCGTGTAAATTGCATATTTGTGTGTGGGGGAAACTTGTGTCGGGGGCTATTTTTTCCCCGGCCATTTTTTCCCCGGCCATATTTTCCTAATACCGGCTGTAAGGACAGAGAGCTTTTTTTTTACTGCCGACACACGAAACGCGCGTGTTTGTTTCTGCCTGTTTTTCCGATTTTCTTTTCTAGGTATAACGATGAAAAGACGTGTGTGTATGTGTGCCTGTGTTTATACTGTCGTTCTGTTTCGAGTCGTAAAAACTCACTCATTTTGTCGTTAAAGGCTTCTGCATATCGCCAGGAATAAAAACACCGTATTCCTCAACAGCGAATTAAAAAAAAATGTTTTTCCAATTTTCAGCTGACCACCGAATTAATTTTTTAAGTTTTAAGATGATTTTCTTCTTTTGTCTGTTATTTTGCTTTTTGTTTTCTAGGTATACAACTATAAAACGACTTAACGTGTGTGTGTTTATACCATCGTTCTGTTTCGAGTTGTAAAAACCTACTCATTTTGTCGTTGGAGGCTTTTGTATATCGACTAGAGATAGAAACACCGTATTTCTCAACAGCGAATTAAAACAATGTTTTTCCAATTTTCAGCTGATCACCGATTAAAGTAAAAAAATACTGTAGCCGAAATGGAGACGTTTGGATTTAGAAAAGACGAGTTTAAAAATGATTTTCTTCTTTTGTCTGTTATTTTGCTTTTTGTTTTCTGGGTGTATAACGACTCGTAAAAACCCACTCATTTTGTCGTTAGAGGCTTCTGCATATCGAACAGGAATAAAAACACCGTATTTCTCAACAGCGAATTAAAAAAAAAAATGTTTTTCCAATTTTCAGCTGACCAGCGAATTAATTTTTTAAGTTTTAAGATGATTTTCTTCTTTTGTCTGTTATTTTGCTTTTTGTTTTCTAGGTATATAACTACAAAACGACTTAACGTGTGTGTGTTTATACCATCGCTCTGTTTCGAGTCGTAAAAACCTACTCATTTTGTCGTTGGAGGCTTTTGTAAATCGACTAGAGATAGAAACACCGTATTTCTCAACAGCGAATTAAAACAATGTTTTTCCAATTTTCAGCTGATCACCGATTTAAGTAAAAAAAATACTCTAGCCGAAATGGAGACGTTTGGATTTAGAAAAGACGAGTTTAAAAATGATTTTCTTCTTTTGTCTGTTATTTTGCTTTTTGTTTTCTGGGTATATAACGACTTGTAAAAACCCACTCATTTTGTCGTTAGAGGCTTCTGCATATCGAACAGTAATAAAAACACCGTATTTCTCAACAGCGAATTAAAAAAAAATGTTTTTCCAATTTCCAGCTGACCATCGAATTAATTAGAAAAAGCTGTAGCCGAAACAGAGACGTTTGGATTTAAAAAGTCCAGTTTAAAAATGATTTTCCTCTTTTGCAGACGCGAAATTTGTGTGGGCCGACTCGCTGCACTTCATGTTCCTTTTTGTTTTCTAGGTAAAAACCGACTCATTCCATCTGAATTGGCCATCGAATTAATTAAACAAGACTCTAGCCGAACCAGAGAAGTTTGGATTTAAAAAGTAAAGTTAAAAATGCTTTTCCTCTTGTGTCTGTTATTTTGCTTTTTGTTTTCTAGGTATATAATGACAAAACGACGGTAAGAACCTATTCATTTTGTCGTTATTAATTAAAAAAAGACTCTAAGCCGACAGAGACATTTGGATTTAAGGTAGTTATGTCGCTATAGTTCAATTCCGCATAAATTCGAGAAAACTGAAAGAGAATTGGAAGCACTTCTCGATGGTCCAAAAATCTGAAAAAATGCATGCACATTAAATTTACGTGTTTTTTTTATATGAAAAATTCAAAGTTATTTAAAAAATCTGAAAAAATTCATCCGTATTCAGGAAAACGAAAGAATCATTTTCATCGAAAAAAAAACTTAGGTCACCGAAATATTTGTTAAACAATGTTTTTTTTTTATCAATTTGTTAATAACATTTTAGAATTATTATTATGCCAAATTAATCTTTTCAGTACCTATAATGTGTATGAATTTTTTGAGATTTTTAGACCATCGAGAAGTGCTTCCAATTCTCTTTCAATTTTCTCGAATTTATGCGAAATTGAACTATAGCGACATAACTACCTTAAAAATTCAAGTTTAAAAATGATTCTCCGCTTTTGTTGACGCGAAATTCGTGTTTTTCTGTCGCTGACGTCGTTAGGAACGACAGTACGGGTTTCCCCCTCTATCCGTATAAAAACTAGAGAGTGCAAACAAAGTGCAACGTCCGCTGGTCCCGTAGCCATCCGACCATTGCTTCGTGTATGTGTATATCTATGTGTGTCTGTGTGTGTCTGTTTGTATCATTATCATCAGCGCGAGCTTATCGCGATTGGGAAAATGAGCCGCGACTCCCGGTCGCGACGATCGATATGCCGCCGCCGCCGCCGTTGCGCTCCCGCGCGCGCGGTTTCATCACAATCAGTCTTTTACATATCGATGTTACGCGTGTTGGTCACAATCGCGGGGCTTTTAACGACTCCCCGACTGACAGCTCACGGTCGGCGGAACCCACGCGCGGCTCTCAACGACCGCTGACTCTCTCACTATCGTCACTCTTCGCACTTAGGTGAAAATCCCCGTCACTGAAGCGTTAAGCCAGCGGCTGGACTTCTAATTAAAAAAACAAAAAGAACCGTGAAATGCAGCTCAAGGAAAAATCCATACGTAACATATTCCTTAGAAAATACGTAAAGCCTTTCCACGCAATCGTTGAACCGCATATCCGACGAAATACATTCGTTAAAATTGTAAAAACATTTCACTCTGGTCGCTCAGTGACTAAAATATTCTCCTAATAGGATGTTGAAGTTTGCATCGTTGAAACGCAACGATCATAAAAAAAAATTATTCTAACGATTCTAAACTTATTTTAAAGATTCTAAAAACTTATTACGACGAATTGATCGTTATAATAACATTTTGAACCCAATACGATCTTTTGGGTTCATTAGAATAATTTTCTTTTTCTATTTTCGTTACATTTCAACGATGCAAACTTCAATATCGTCGCCTAATCACATCTGTGTCTTTCTCTCTCTCTCGCTCGCTCTCTCTCTCTTTCGCTCTATCTCTCTCTCACTCTTTCTTTCTCGTAATCTCGCGATTCTCATGGATTTGGTACTTGGAAAAAAAAGAAACGCTTTAATAATATAGTATACGCTTTGGTATGCAATTGTCGATTATTCGCTAGCCGACACCGTCGAAATCGCGAGACACGAATGAAAGTCTTGGATCCTCTTTGGCACTTGCGACTCCCGCTCAGAGATGTCAGCGGTTCGTTACTTCTGAAACCATACTTTTTAAAATTGATCCTTTAATTCGCTTATCATTAAAAGTTTAGTAAAGGTGCCATATACGTTGTATAACTCAATGTTTTTACTTTATAGAAAATCCTTAAGACACACTTTCGGCAATAAATTTCACGAAAAAAATAATAAAGAGTATATGTAACGAGCAAAAGTAACAATCGCTACTTTCATCGTTACTCGTTACTCGTTACATTTACTTTTTACATATTTTTATATTAAAATCAAGGCCAAAAATATGTTTTGAGAATTTTATGTGAAGTTAAAACATTGAGTTACATAACGCGTAGGCCACCTTTGCTAAAATGTTAATAAAAAGCGAATTATAGGATAAATAAAGGATAGTGTGTGTTTTGAAGTAACGACCAACTGACGTCTCTGCTCCCGCTCGTATTTCTCTCTCGTCGCGTTGACCCGTCGAATCGGGCTGCGAATCGAACGAACGAGCGTCGTTCGTCATCTTGGTCCTCTGTTGTCCATCTCCTCGCGTTTTTCTTGCCGCGCGTCACCGTTTCTCGATCGGCGCCCAGCGCGTCACGGTGCATCGCTGCAATCGCGATGCGAACATTTGCGTCCAGCTGGAGTCCCGCTCGCGCCGTCTATTCAACGCTGGATTCACTCTTCGGCTCCTCGGCGCCGTCGCTGCTCTCCGTCGGAGTCGCGGCCGTCGCCGTCCTATCGTGGTTCGTGCAATTCTCCGTTACGCAAGTCGTCTCCGCGATTTCCAGCCACCGTTTCTTATTGTCCTGGACTCCGTCCACGAGCGGCTTCAGTTTGTCCGAAAGTAAGGCGAAAGCCTGCAATTCCGAGGGTAAAAACACGATTAGGGTAAAAACAATAATAACAACAATTCAACCACGCGCCGAATTGATTTCTACACTGTTAAAAATGTTTTTGAATTTACTTTACTGGGCATTTGATTCGTCGTCTGGTATACTAAATTTAATGCAGGAGTGTCTTAAACTCCCAACTTTTTAATTCTTATTTTTTATTTTCGAATTTTTATGGGACTCGGAAGAAAATATTGTAATTTTTACATTCCACTTGTATGTCAAGATTAATATACCAGTTTATGTAAACATGCTTCCTTTACTCGTAATGGAAATTTAATAACGTAACGGAAATTTAATACAGGCGCGTATTAAAATCCCAAATTTTTATATTCCATTTCCTAATTTTTGTATTCATTTTTCTAATTTTTATAGGATGCAAAAGAAAATATTGTAATTTTATATTTCACTTGTGTCTCAAATTTAATAGGTTTATGTAAACATGCTTCCTTTACTCGTCATAGAAGTTTAATAATTTTAAGGAAGTTTATAAAGTAACGGAAATGTAATACAGGCGCGTATAAAAATTCCAAATTGTTATATTCAATTTCTTAATTTTTGTATTAAATTTTATAATTTTCGATTCGGAAGAAATAGTACTTTGTGATACAAGGGCGAGAAAGCGGCCATTACGCGCGGAGGTTAGGAAGCGGCGCACTCGCCAAATCGAGTGCTACAACGACACGAGCTGCGAAGCCGAGTGTTGTTTGTAGCACGAGAGGAGGCGAGTGCACTGCTTTCTAACCTCCGCGGGATGGCCGATTTGTCGCCCATGTATCGCATACTACTTTTTGTAACGAATGTCAACGTGATGTCGCACATCTTCGTGCCTGCAAAGCGTGCGTGAGATCATCTTGTAGATAGTTTCACGCACGCCAATGTGTGCGTCAAGTAATGTAGATAACTTCACGCACCAGATGGCGTACGTGAAATTATCTACGTTGACATGAGCATAATACGCGATCTCACGCACGCTTTGCGGGCACGAAATGTGCGACATTACGTGCATGAGTTACAAAAATATTGTAATTTTACGTTTCACTTGTGTTTCAAATTTAATATACCAGTTTATGTAAACGGGCTTCCTTTACTCGTATACACTATTAAAAATATTTTCCATGAGCTTCCATTACGAGTACATGAAACCTGATTACATAAACTGGTATATTAAACTGAACATGCATACATGAGCTGATGAATCAAATTTCTAGTAATGTAAATTCACAAAAATGTTTAACAGTGTAATAGAAGCTAATGCGAAATATTTTTAACCGTGTACGATCGACGGAGAAGCACAGAAAGGCTCTCGCGTAACTCACCTCGTAAATAGGTAAACAGATGGAATCGATGAATCCCACTTGCATCATCGGCAGTTGGTCCTCTTTTTCTCGATTCATTATGTCCTGCGGGGTAAAAAAAATGACGATAAAATCACCGCGCGCCGCGAATGATATAAAACATTGTAATTTCGCAACGACTGTACTAACGATCGGTGTGATATTGAGCGTTCGCCTCTCGATATCGCCCTGCTCGAAGAACTCGCTGCTCACGAGCTCGGCGACCCGCTTCTCGATCTCCCAGGGCTTCGTTATGGCCGCGAGATCGCATACGGTCATCAGCATTCCGCGCAGGAGCTCGCGATGATCGCCGTAAGCCCAGTTGTAACTTTGGCCGCGCGCGATACTGAGAAAAGCGCCGCGTTTGCGAAAGTACACCGCGAGATCGGTCGACAGTATCGCCTCCTCGAGCACCTTCACCACCCTCGAGTACTCCTCGGGCGAAAGATTCGACAGTATCTGATTGCCCTGACTGCTGAGGATCATGAGGCACTGATCGAAGTGATGGTGCTCCATCGTCGAGGTGGAATACAGCTGAGCCAGTGGCGACGAGGCTCTGCGAATTAAAAGCGTATAACAAAAATTAATAAATCGCAATCGATACCTGTTGAGGTTTTGAATTTTTTTTTATACATATTTACGGGCAAGACCCATTTACTAGTTGACTCAGTGGATATTTCCACTGGACCATCTCAAATACAATAGGTGATGTACAAAGACTCGGTAACTTATCTTAAATAATATTGTAACAATTTGCCACATAATTCATCTCATTAATTAAAGTCGCTTCACGATCACTTCGTATAAGTTTTCGAAAAATGAGAGAGAGAATTGCAAACACTTCTCGATAATATACAAATCTGCAAAACAATCATGCATATTTTTGTTTCGAAGCTTGTGATTTTTTTCATGTCAAAAACGAAAAATTAAAAGCGAAGAAACAAATTTGAAAAAATTCATACGTATTCTAAAAAAATGAACGGATCATTTTCATTGAAACAAAAAAATTAGATTGTCGGCAGATTTGTTGAACAATTTTATTTTTCATCTATTTGTTGATGACAAAAATTTAATTGCAACGGATTTGCATAAATATTAACCGATTTGCGCAAACTTTTGAAAAGGTAATTTTCATTCAGTTTTTTCAAAGAATAAACCGAGTTTTTTGTTCGAGTTTGATTTATCGCGGCTCATTCTCTTCCTTGAGAGATGCTTACGTAGTTACCGTCTAGATATTTTATAGTATTCACCGTTTAAACATTACAGTCTTTTGTCCGTCCATCGACGAAATTTCTTCGTAAACAACCATCTGTTATTTTTAAACGGTAAATCCTGTCGAATATGTGGACAGTGAATACATAAAGCATCTCTCAAGGAAGAGAATGAGCGGCGATAAATCAAAATCGAACAAAAAACACGGTTTATCATTTGAAAAAACTCAATGAAAATAACCTTTTCAAAAGTTTGCGTAACGCAGTTAATATTTATGCAAATCCGTTGCAATTAAATTTTTACCTGGTCAAGAACGAGTCACCATTAAAAATAATTGACAGGTGCTTAAAACTGTGTATATGTATATTATTTAAAAAATCAGCACTCTTTTGTCTAGTGTGGAGCGGTTCAAGCTCCTTAAGGAGGTCCAGTCATATAGAGTCCATTTCGCATAAATTCGAGAAAAACGAGTAATAATTGCAACCACTTCTTGATGGTATAAAAATCTAAAAAAATGCATGCACATTAAAGGTACTTAAAAGATTAATTTTGCATAATAATAATTGCAAAATGTTATTAACAAATTGATGAAAAAAAAATTTGTTCAACAAATTTCTCGGAAACCCGAATTTTTTTTTAAATGAGAATGCTTCTATTATGTTTCTGAGTACGTATGAATTTTTTCAGATTTTTAAGTTCAGTTTGATATTTGCGTTTTTTTTCATACAAAATTCAAAGTGAACTTAAAAATCTGAAAAAATTCATACGTGCTCAGAAAAATAAACGAAGCATTTTTATTGATAAAAAAATTTGGGTTTCCGAGAAATTTGTGCAACAATTTTTTTTTTTCATCAATTTGTTAATAACATTTTGCAATTATTATTATGTAAAATTAATCTTTTCAGTACCTTTGATGTGCATGCATTTTTTCAGATTTTTATATCATCAAGAAGTATTCGTAATTCTTTCTCATTTTTCTCGAATTTATGCAAAATGAATACTATACGACTGGACCTCCTTAACAAAATAAACCTTTGATTTACTCACTTGATTTGAAAAGAATTGTTGGTGCCCCGATGATCGAGATCGTGACACAGGCACGCGATGATGAGAGCGAGGCACTCAATTTCCCCGAAAATTTTCCACCACTGAGTAGCCTGAAACCAGCAATTTTTACGGTCAAGGTCAGTCGGGTGCGTTGACTCCGGCGCGGCGTTCGACTTAAAGTTCACTCGCGTCATTCTGTCTCTCTCTCTCTCTCTCTCTCTCTTGCGCTTTTACGCTCGCTACTTTTGTCTCTCTCCTCCCCATCTCCCTCCTCCTCCTCCTGCGTCCGGCGAGCTTCGCGAGCTCGACGTTCGGAGTTTCCACGCTGACCCTCTCGACACTCACCGTCAGAATAGCAAACATCATTTGGGCGACGTTGAACGCGTGACGCCAATTGTGATAGGTGACGTTCCGATAGTTCTTCTTGACGCTGAGCAGCCACCGGCAGAGGACGTCGTAGTCGATGTGGAATCTCTCGACGAAATCGAGATCGAGAAACATTCTCAGGCAGGCGGTGAGAGTGTCGTCGTCCTCCATCCTTATGTCGTCGAATTTGAAGTCCTGAAGGTGAAAGTAGGCCGAAGACGGTACCCTTAAACCCTGCTGGGTCGCGCGACAATCGAAAATACGTCCATTAGCGAGCTTTGCACGTCGTGAAAATCTAAACTATGTATTTTTACACGCAGCGGGAATGACAGCAGAGTTGTAAATCCTCATTAAGGTAGTTCTGTCGCTTCACACTCACTTCGCATAAGTTTCCAAAAAAATGAAAGCGAATTGCAAACTCTTCTCGACAATATAAAAATCTGAAAAAAATCATGCATATTATAGGTGCTGAAAAGATTAATTTGGCATTATAATAATTTTAAAATGTTATTCAAAAATTGATGAAAAATAAAGTTGTTTAACAAATCTTCCGACAATCGATTTTTTTCTTTTGGGGAAAATGATTGGTTCATTTTTCTGAATACGTATGAATTTTTTCGAATTTTTGTCTTTGCTTTGAATTTTTTGTTCGTTTGCATTAAAAAAATCACAAAATTGAAAGCAAAGAAACAAATTTGGAAAAATTCGTCCGTATTTAGACAAATAAATGAATCACTTTCATCGAAATAAAAAAATTAACGTATCGGAAGATTTGTTAAACTATTTTATTTTTCATCAATTTGATAATAACATTTTGGAATTATTATAATGCTATATTAATCTTTTTGTAACTCATGCACGTAATGTCGCACATTTCGTGCCCGCACAGCGTGCGTGAGATCGCGTATTATGCTCATGTCAACGTAGATAATTTCACGTACGCCATCTGGTGCGTGAAGTTATCTACATTACTTCACGCACACATTGGCGTGCGTGAAACTATCTACAAGATGATCTCACGCACGCTTTGCAGGCTCGAAGATGTGCGACATCACGTTGACATTCGTTACAAAAAGTAATATGTGATACATGGGCGAGAAAGCGGCCATTACGCGCGGAGGTTAGGAAGCAGTGCACTCGCCTCCTCTCGTGCTACAAACAACACTCGGCTTCGCAGCTCGTGTCGTTGTAGCACTCGATTTGGCGAGTGCGCCGCTTCCTAACCTCCGCGCGTAATGGCCGCTTTCTCGCCCTTGTATCACAAAGTACTATTTCAGCACCTATAATATGCATGATTTTTGCCGATTTTTATAATATCGAGAAGTGTTGGCAATTACCTCTCATTTTCCGAAAACTTATGCGACGTCAGCGTGAAACAATAGAACTACCTTAATTTATGAAATATAGTTTACAGTACAATTTGTTTTGTATTCATAACTTCATCATAATAATGTGTAGTGATTATAAAAAAGAGTTCAAACTTCTGAATATGCATTAAGGCATCATCACAGTGTGAAATTGTTTAAAAATCGATGTTTTTTTGCATTTTCCGATATTATTATTATAAGATAAAAATGACAAAACAAATTGTACTGTAAATTATATTTCATGAATTAATGCGAGGACTTACGACTGTAAATGACAGAGGCGCGCGCGAAAACGGCGCCGATAACGACGAAAGAGAAAGTGAGTAAGTAAGTAAGGAGGCAAATAAAGAGCGAAATAGCGGACGTTACGACGGGCAATAAAAGTAAATAGATAAAATATACGAACAGCGGTGAGAAACTAACCCTCAGTCTTTGCGCATCCTCCAGCGATGCGGACGCGTGATAGCTCAGCACCTCGAGTGTTACGCTCTGCTTGGCCATCGCTATAACGGCTCTCTCGTACCTGTGGTCCGCGAGCGAGAATCGGTCATCCAGAAAACAAACGAGACAATAGAATATACGACAAACTTTGTGATATATATTTCAAAGCAACCATCGACAAATCTGTCTCTACGTATTTTTCTTCACCACGGATGAATGATATTCGAAGTAAAATGTCATAAAAATGCTATTTCATTTTGCAACAAATTGTGAATAATTATTAAGACATTTTTCAATGCAACCATTGACAAATCTGTCTCTACGTATTTTTCTTCGCCACGGATGAATGATATTCGAAGTAAAATGTCATAAAAATGCTATTTCATTTTGCAACAAATTGTGAATAATTTTTAAGACATTTTTCAATGCAACCATTGACAAATCTGTTTCTACGTATTTTTCTTCGTCACGGATGAATGATATTCGAAGTAAAATGTCATAAAAATGCTATTTCATTTTGCAACAAATTGTGAATAATTTTTAAGCCATTTTTCAATGCAACCATCGACAAATCTGTCTCTACGTATTTTTCTTCACCACGGATGAAATGATATTCGAAGTAAAATGTCATAAAAATGCTATTTCATTTTGCAACAAATTGTGAATCATTTTTAAGACATTTTTCAATGCAACCATTGACAAATCTGTCCCTACGTATTTTTCTTCACCACGGATGAATGATATTCGAAGTAAAATGTCATAAAAATGCTATTTCATTTTGCAACAAATTGTGAATAATTTTTAAGACATTTTTCAATGCAACCATTGACAAATCTGTCTCTACGTATTTTTCTTCACCACGGATGAATAATATTCGAAGTAAAACGTAATTAAAATGCTATTTCATTTTGCAACAAATTGTGAATAATTTTTAAGTCATTTTTCAATGCAACCATGGACCAATCTGTCTCTAGGTATTTTTGTTCACTACGGCTGATCGATATTCGAAGTAAAATGTAATTAAAATGCTATTTAATTTTCCACGAAACTGTGAACAATTTTTAACACATTTTTTAACGGGACCGTCGACAAATCTGTCACAATGTAATTTTTTTTTAACCTCGGACGAAAGATATTCAAATAAAAATGTTGAATTTAATTCGTTTTAATTTTTAATTACAAAAATTATTTTCAAATAATTTGCAATAATTTGCTTTCAATGCTACGAAACGTAAGTATTCACCGACTCACATGTTGGTGTTGTGAATGCCCATACCGCAAAAAATGGCAAAGGCCTCGACGAAGTTCTCGTCGTTCTTCGTGAACAACAGATCGTCGAATTTATTAACGAGCTGTATGACGCCGATTATCTGGCCGGACGAATTTTTGATCGGCATGCAGAGAATGGTTCGATGTCGAAATCCGGTGCCGTCGTCCACCGAGGCGTCGAATCTCGAGTCCTCGTAGGCATTCGGGATGTTGACCGTCTGTAAGAAGGAAACACGTGGGTTGTGCTCGGTGGTAGAGTCGATCGTCGACGACGAGGGAAAATTATCGCGTCAAAAAATCCACGACAGAATACCAAAAAAAAAAAAAAAAATGTCCAAACGACAAAATAACCACAATAAAAATTCCCAAACGACTAGATGACCCGAGCGACCAAAAACCCACGGTTCAGACAACACAAAAAAACGGAGAGATCGAAGAATCGAGAATCGGAGCCATCAATTATCTATAGCGGAAAATATCTATAGAGTTAGTTAAATATAGCGGAAAATATTCATAGACATATTTAACGAAAACGGAAAATGCCCATACAGTTTTTCAACTATAGCGGAAAATCTCTATATGATTTTTATCTACAGCAGAGAATATTCATAGAACTTTGTCGCGGATGATTATATTCCGAGTGCTATTTTTGCATGTTATTTTGACGCTGGAGATTTTTTTTATGGATATTCTGACATTGGATTTTTTCCCCCGGAAATATTTTGACGTTGGATATTTTAATTACAGGCATTTTGACGCTGGAGGTCTTTATTATGGATATTCTGACATTGGATTTTTTCCCCGGAAATATTTTGACGTTGGATATTTTTTTTAGACATTTTGACGCTGAAGATCTTTATTATGGATATTCTGACATTGGATTTTTTCCCCTGGAAATATTTTGACGTTGGATATTTTAATTACAGACATTTTGACGCTGGAGATCTTTATTATGGATATTCTGACATTGGATTTTTTTCCCGGAGATATTTTGACGTTAAATTTTTTTTCCAAGATATTATGACGCGGATAAAAGGACGGGGCACCAAATGATCACAACGATGGTTTTCACAACGACTTACCTCGCCCGTTGTCGCGGTATACCCGGTGATGCCTATGTTTATGGGGAATCTGCTCTCGAAAGGGCTGCAACGGAAAGAGACCAAGCGGCAGCGATCGTTAGATCCGGAATAGCGTCTCGCTCTGTCGTCGAACGAGAAGAGATGAGCGGGGTCAATGCCTTGTGCGTTGTGCTCTCTTGGCTTCGTTTATGCAATTGTCGGGCGATTTTTTTGTTTTCTTTCTTTTTTTTTTTTTCTCAACAACAGCGTTCTAATCAATAAGCAAGGAAAATCACCTGGTTCGCGAATCCGTGTCCTCGACGGCGAGATCGTTTGCCTCGAAGTCGAAGACTCGCGAGAAACTGCCCTTCGACGCTTTGTGCATCAAAAGTACCTGCGGGCAAAAAATACCGAACGGAGATTGTTTTTTATTTTCGGACTGTTTCGCGACGCGATAACGCGGCTGATAATACGCGGTTTATCTTTGTAGAGGCCACTCGAGACGCACCTGGACGCGTTGACACTGGATTAGCGATTGCGTGTGCGTCAGAATCCTGAAGACCATATGCTCGATCGTGCTCTGCTCTTCGAAGATCATTCTCGCGAGATCCAACAGGACCTATACATAGAAACAATGGAATATTCAGCATATATGCATCGATTGATATATATTTTTTTCAACCTTCTAAGGTAGAAGTGCAGTTTTTGGCCATCGTAGTACCCTTTGTGGCCATCAACTTGTTTCATTTGTGGCCACACTTATTACACGTAAATGACGGTGATGGCCACAAATGGTGCAAACTGCTTTGAACATTATTTATTGAACAATTATGTATTTATAAACACTGCATATTAAATGAAAAATTTGCTTCGATTCGTGTAAAATATATTTTTTTTATACTTAATTCTATTAATTTGAATAGATTGATAGTATGATGAATTAATATATCCATTTTTGATGAGGCCACTGATGGTACAGTGGCCACAAACGGTGCGTTTACCCTACGTCCCGCTCTTTAAAATTAACCCTTAGCGGCCACACCTCAGTCAGGCCACGTAGCGACCACATGGGGTAGGGTAGAAGTACCTTTTTAGCTATTTTAGGGCCGATTGTGGCCATCATATTCAAAAGAATAAAACAACACATTTAACATCTATCCTAACTCATGACCCCATGCTGAAAAACCTAGTTGTACAAGACATATGGGTGATTTAAGACTTTTAACCGATTGTACCATGTTTTTTTAAGAGTTCTTCATCATTTCTAATGATTTTTATCGGTCAACTTATAGATGGCGTTCTAAAAACTGTAAAAATTCATAAAAAATTGCTTTTTCGGAAAAAAATTCATTACTCCGCCATTTTTTAATATTAAGGGTAAACATTTTTAGATTGTACGCAAAACATATACCACTACCATAAAAAATAACAGTGTCCGCTGATCATTCAAAAAGTGTATTTATTTTGCAAAATTACTGGAGGGAAAAATAAAAAAAATTATAAATCATAACATTTCTAACTTCTAATTTTTTTAGTTATTTTTTTTATTTTCCGAGCCTGGGGTAACTAGTTACCTCGTGTGGCCGTTGAGGGTTAAGATCATCGACTTATATCTAGGTTCCTTAGTCTAAAATCACTGAGTTCCCTTCAAAACTATTTCCAAGCTTTTTTCTCTTTGGCTTAATAACTATTAAGCGTGCTTTGACTTTTTTTCTTTCTATCTTTCTATCTTTCTCTCTTTCCTTGACTTTGAATAAAAACTGGATTAAAAATTGAACAGCAGCTACACTTCTCTATTTTATTACTCTCCTTGATCTGTTTGATTTCCCATATTGTTATCTTTATTCACTTTTTTTCTTTCCATGGCGTATTTATCGAAGTCTTTAGGAATTTCCTAGAGACTTCGATATAGGAATTTCCTAGAGACTGCGATAAATACAGCGAGGAAATTGAACGTTGATGCCGGTTACCTGATTTCTCTTGACTTCCAATTGACTTTTCTCGTACAGCTGCGCGTTCCTTAGTCCTATACCGCAAAACTGCAGATAACTGGCGAATATCTTCTCATCCTGTGCGGTGAATTGCGCCTCGCCGCCGAGTTTATTGATCACCTGAGCCACACCGACGACGTCGCCGCTGCAATCCTTTATCGGCATGCAGAGCAGCGCTCGCGTTCGGTAACCGGTGAGGGCGTCGATCTCTCGATTGAATCTCGCATCCTGAATTGAATCGAGATGTGAGACATTAACAAAATGTATGAAAAATTTTAAAAATGGAATGGATGAAGGAATGAAAACAGACAAAAATCTCGGGTAAGTAATACGATTCTGAATCGCTTGGGAAAAACAAGAAATAAAAAATTATCGAAGTCATGACAGTTTGAGCCGCTTAATAAGATATCGGTATGAACAAAAAAAAAAAGAAAAGAACAATTATGCTTAATTATGAGAATTTGATAGATTAGTAGGAAAGAAAAATCTCGGGTAAGTAATTCGATTCTAAATCGCTTGGGAAAAATTCGAAGAAATTAAAAAATGATAGTAGTCATGACAGTTCGAAACACTGAATTTTGAGAATACAACAGATCGGTCGGAAGGAAAAGAAAAAAAAATCTCGGTTAAGCAATTCGATTTTGAATCGCTTGGGAAAAATGAGAAGAAATTGAAAATCATCGTAGTTTAATCCGCTTAATAAGACATCTGCATGTATAAAAAAAATCAGGAGAAAAGAGTAATTATGGTAGTAATGACAGTTGAAACCACTTAATGTTGAGAATACGACAGATCGGTCGGAAGGAAAAGGAATAAAAAATCTCGGGTAAGTAATTCGATTCTGAATCACTTGGAAAAAATGAGTAGAAGTTGAAAATCATCGTAAAAATAGGAGAAAAGAGCAATTATGGTAGTAATGACGATAGGAACCACTTAATTCTGAGAATACGACAGATCAGCCCCGGAGAAAGCATTATACCTTGTAGGCGTCCGGTATGTTAACGGGTTCCCCGCTTTCAGCCACGTAGCCGACTATTCCCGTACCCCAGGGTATCTTTATCTCGTCCTTCTTCTCCATCTCGACGAGGGTCGACCTCGAGCAGACGTCGAAGAGTTTCGAAACCAGACACCTGTTTCTCGAGCCTGGTTGCTGATGCTGATGCTGATGCTGATGCTGATGCTGTTGCTGCTGCTGCTGCGGCTGCTGCTGCTGCTGCTGTTGCTGCTGCTGCTGCTGCGGGCTCCTCGAGCTCGTCGAGTTCAGACTCTGGTTAGACGTCGGACGCGGATTTTCCGTGCGATAATTAGCGCCGACGTTGTTGCTCTGACTGTTGCCGGCGCACATTCTCTCGCCCTGCACGAGAAACAGCGAACCTCTGTCGGCGTGGAGAAGAGTGCTCACGTTCTGCAGAATCTTGTGGCACAGCGATCGTACCTCGAGCTCGTTGCAAATGTCCTTGACCTGAATGGCGAAAAATATAAAAAACCGGTAAAGTCTGTTCTTCTGGTAATTATTCGTTAATTAATAACAGGACCTTCGTTACATAAAAACAAAAACCAATTAATTACAAATATATTTCGTCTATAAATTTCTATTGGAGTTAAAAAGTAATTCTTTTAGTTTTGAATTTTTTTTTTAAGTATTGAAACCAGTGTTTTCAGGGGTGCAATATGAAACTTGAGAAAGATATTATAGAACAAAATTGATATATTGGACAAAATGTGTCAAATTGATAAATAATTTACAGAAATAATTTACAATATGCGACTTGGGAACAATGGCATTGGTTAAAAGTCGATATTTTGAGAAAAATATGCAAGAGTTTCATTTCGGCACTTTTAAAAATAGATGACGAAAATCCTATATTTCGAAGGAACATTATGAGGTACCTTTCAGTCGCTAAATATTTGTGAATTTGCGTTGCCAAAAATTTGATCAATCAGCTGATATATTAAATTTAAAACACGCTCGTGATAAAATTCCAAATTTTAATACCCATTTTCTTAACTTTCATATTAAATCTCCTAATTTTTATAGAATTCCATAAAAAAGACTGCAATTTGACATTTCACTTGCATGTCAAATTCAATACACCAGGTAAACAGTCTTTCTTTACCCGTAATTGAAGCTCATACGAAATATTTTTGACAGTGTGCAGTAAAATAAACAAAAGTCAAAGCCCCACTGAGCGAATTTCCGTGTTTTCATCTCGCTTTCAATGTCACAAATGCACGATGAAAAAAAATAAAAATAAAAAATGGAAAAGACTTTCTTCACCCGTAATTGAAGCTCATACGAAATATTTTTGACAGTGTTTGACAGTAAAATAAACAAAAGTCAAAGCCCCACTGAGCGAATTTCCGTGTTTTCATCTCGCTTTCAATGTCACAAATGCACGATGAAAAAAATAAAATAAAAAATGGAAAAGACTTTCTTCACCCGTAATTGAAGCTCATACGAAATATTTTCGACAGTGTATAGTAAAATAAACACTAAATCAAAGCCCCACTGAGTGTTTTCATTTTCAATGTCACAACTGCACGATGGATAAAAATGAATAAAAAATGGAAAAGCTGTGAACGACTGAATGAACGTAACGAGATCGAATTACGTGCGTTATTATTACCAGCTCGAAAATAAGATCCTTCTCGTCGAGATGCCGGAGCTCGTGTCTCGACCTTCTCTGCGGTCTGGTGGCACCACCGGACCCGACTTGCTGACCGCCGCCGGGCTGACCGGAGTCCTCGGGCGACACGCTCAGGAAGGTCGGCGTCCCGTCGATGGTGTTGACGATCGGCTTCAGCAGTCCGCCTCTCTCGAACTCGTGAGCCGAGATTTTCCGCACGGGCGTCGTCGCTCCGGAACCTCCGGTTCCACCACCGCCGCCACCGCCGCCGCCGCCTCCGCTTCCGGCGCCGCTGTTTCCACCCGCGTTGCCGCCGCCGCCTCCGCCGCTGGCTCCGCCGGCGGCCCCGGAGCCGCTTCCACCTCGTCCACCGGGCAACGACGCACCGGCTCCGCTTCCTCCCGAGCCGTGACTCATTATACTCGAAATGTCCATCATGCAGCCGCCGCCCGACGACGACGTCGGCGTCGTGTGGGTCACCAGCCACGCATCCACCGTCTGTCTTGTGGCCTTTCTGCGCAACAAAATAAACGCCGCGACGACGAAGATGCATTACTTTTCAGATTTGTCTGACGGACGATGATGTTGACGTTTGCATCGTTGTAATGCAACGAAAATAAAAATAAAATAAAATTATGATTCGGAAATTATTGTAACGATTCTAAGAAGTCAATATGACGGTTAATCGTTTTTGTTGCACAATTCTTTATTTCAGTAATTTGTGAATAACATTTTTCGTAGCCTTTCTGCGCAACAAAATAAAAGCCGCGACGACGACGACGACAAAGATGATGCATTAGTTTTAAGATTTGTCTGACGGACGATGATGTTGACGTTTGCATCGTTGGAATGCAACGAAAATAAAAATAAAATAAAATTATAATGATTCTGAAATTATTGTAACGATTCTAAGAAGTCATTATGGCGGTTAATCGTTTTTGTTGCACAATTTTTTATTTCAGTAATTTGTGAACAACATTTTTCGTAGCCTTTCTGCGCAACAAAATAAACGCCGCGACGACGACGACGACGACGAAGATGCATTAGTTTTAAGATTTGTCTGACGGACGAGAGAAGAATCGGTACTGTGCGGACAGAATTTCTTTTATGATGTTGAAGTTTGTATCGTTGGAATGCAACGAACATTTTTTAAAACCATTATTCTAACGATTCTAAAATTATTTCAACCATTCTAAAAAAGTTATTGTAAGAATTAATCGTTACGACATACTTTTCAACATACATACATACAACATCATTTCGTTTCAACATACTTTTCTTTTTGTTCTGAAAATAATTTGTTTATTTTTCTAAATAAGTATGCATTTTTTCAGAATTTTGGGTAATGTTTGAAATTGGCGTTTTTTTTTGTATAAAATTGAAAATTAGAAAAAATTCATACGTTTTCATAAAAATAAACAAATCATTTTTATGACAAAAGGAAATTAGGTTGTCGGGTAATTTATTGCACAATTATTTATTTCAGTAATTTGTCAATATGCGATGTCGGAAAAGACGGGGGAGGTAACTACCTTAAGGTCCCTCGTCTTTTTTGACATCGCATATTGACAAATTACTGAAATAAACAATCTTAAGGACGGTATACAACTCCGCACTAGTCAAATGAGTGCTACATTTTTTTAG
Organism: Itoplectis maculator; assembly: GCA_964034905.1. Classification (NCBI taxonomy): domain Eukaryota; kingdom Metazoa; phylum Arthropoda; class Insecta; order Hymenoptera; family Ichneumonidae; genus Itoplectis; species Itoplectis maculator. The sequence goes on along the minus strand of OZ035855.1, from coordinate 2,176,849 downwards.
ATATTTTATGCATAGTTTTAAGTATCTGTTAAGCATTTTTGATGGTGGTTTGGACCAGGTATGTTCTTAACCAAGGAAAAATGTAATTGCAACGGATTTGCATAAACATTAACCGACTTACGGAAACTTTTGAAAAGGTAAAAAGATTGGGGTAGATTTTCTTATGTATTTGAAGTGTACAAATAATTTTTTTTAACTAGATGCAATAATAAACAGCAGAGTAATGACGAAAATCCGAAAATAAAGGTCATATCGACTCAAACCAAAGTTTATTCCCTTTAGTATTAAATTATCTTCTCGGTGAACTAAGGGAAACTTGAAGTAATAATGAAATCGCACATTTTTTTCAGGTTTGAAAAAAATGTTTGTTTTTTTTTTCAATTTAAAAGTACCACTTTAACGTGCTGTAAAAGTTATTAACAAATACTGTTTTAACCATTTTTTTAGTTCACTTAGAAGATAATTTAATACTGAAGAGAATAAACTTTGTTTTAAGTCGATAGGCCGTTCAGTTTTTTTTTGCTATCATGCCCGCCAATTCAGAAAAATCGAAAAAATAAAAACTCGAGAAAACCCGGATCCCCCTCAATGTATTCAATTTGTACTTTAGTTATCTAAATCAACACAAACTCATCCAACTAGTGATTAGCACTGAAATAACTTATCGCATTTCAAGTGCTTTGCCTCCACTACGGAGACATGCGATTAAAAGGAAAGAACATTGCAAAGAGCGAACCTAAGGAAGTAGTCGTTGACGAATTCCGGATGCTCGTCGAGCCAGGCTTCCATTCTCGCGTACTCGGCATCGTAGACCGTCGACGTCAACGAGGTGGAGTTGGAATTGGCCGAGTTGGACGACGAGGCCGACGACGAAGAGGACGAGACGCCACTGCTGCTGCTGCTGCTGCTGCTACTGCTGCTGTTGGTGCTGCGATTAGTTGCGCCGGCCGCGTGCGATTTCGCGTGCTGCTGATGCTGATTCAGTGAATTCCCCTGGCCGACCATGACGCCGCTCTGGACGCTCTGTACACCCTGAACGAACGGAGCTGCCGTTTCCGCCGTCATCCTCGGCTCCTCGATGCTCCGCAAGTACAGCCCTGCGAACAAAAAAAAACACGTTCATTCCACAACCGTCGATAGACTGAGTGAATCAAGGAAGAAATGGACGAGAAAAAAATGGCAAACACTATTAAAAAATTCGTTGTTAAAAATTGTCCCTTCGCAATGTTGATTCTCTCTTGCGGCCACTTCCAAACCTTTCCATTTTCATTATGTTGAAGTTTGCATCGTTGAAAACTAACGAAAATTATTTTTTTTTTTTTTATTATTCTAATGAACCCAAAAAATCGTACTGGGTATAAAAAGTTATTATGACGATTGATCGTTATAACAAATTTCTAGAAAGGCTACAATAATTTTAGAATCGTTAGACTCTAAAAAAATATATATATATTTTTTTTTTCGTTGCATTCCAACGATGCAAGCTTCAACATCATCCATTTTCTGCATTTTCTGATATCATATTTCTGCGGTGTTTTTTTTGCAAAAAAAAAAAAAACACCGTTGGAAATATGATATCACATCTCAAGTTTGTTCATATATTTCGTAATTTTATAAAGAATATCAATTTTTATAATGATTGGTTCATTACTTTTTTCCGTCAGATTTCCCGCAAATGTGAATAAAGTCGTTTTGAGAAAAAAGCGTTTGAAGAACGCCTCGAGCCTGTAGCCTGTAGGGTAGACGCACCGTTTGTGGCCACTGTACCATTAATGGCCACATGAAAAACGGATATATTAATTCATCATACTATCAATCTAATCAAATTAATACATGACATTATTCTTCACGAACTGAAGCAAATTTTACATTGAACAATGCTGGGCTTGAAATACATAATTATTTAATAAATAATGTTTAAAACGTTCAAAGCACTTTTGCACCATTTGTGGCCATCCCGAAATTTACGTGTAATAAGTATGGCCACAAATGGAACAAGTGGTGGCCACAAAGGGTCCTAAAATGGCCAAAAATGGTACTTCTACCCTATACGACGAGCGCTCGGTTCGATGATCATAAAATCTGATTGAATGCGAATATCGCTCTGAAATTTTGGCAGCATATTCTTGGATAGTTAAGCTAACGATATAGGGTAGCTATACTCTTAGTGGACACTTTACCTATTGTGGCCATTTTTATTATTTTATTCTTCAAATTATTCCTTCCCCACAATTGCACGTTGATTAAAAAAAAATGCATTTTAATTCACTGTATGACCTACCCAACGATTTCTTTATTCGATTAAATGTTTATTCCTTTGAATGTGATGGCCACAATTGACCCTAATATGGCCAAAAACGGTATGTATATAGGGTAGATGTACCATTAGTGGCCAGTGTACCTATTGTGGCCATTTTTATTATTTTATTTTTCAAATTTTATTTTTCGAATTATTTTTTCCCCACAATTGCACGTTGATTTTTTTAACAAATGCATTTCAATTCACTGAATAACCTACCGGACGATTTTTTTATTCCATTAAATGTTTTGATTTATTCCTTTGAATATGATGGCCACAATTGGCCCTAATATGGCCAAGAACGGTACGTCTATACCCTATGCAAAAAAAAAAAAAAAAAAAAAAAAATTTAGAACCTCCTAACATGGGTTCTCCCTTCGAAAAAAAAATCAACGATTTATTTATTTTTTGTTCCCGGAACTTTTATCTCGGTGTATATATGGCAAATATCTTACGTAACATCGGTTCATTCTGGGGTTGCCGCGTTTGCCGCGGGCGAACGAGCTCGGCTTCGTTCGTAAATGAACTCGAACGCGGGTTCGCGAAGTCCGCCGCGCGCGTCCCGCTATGTATTCCCGGGTTGGAGCTTCGCTTTAACTTCGGCCTCGTCGCGGCTGCGAGTCTACGAAGATCTCGCGCTCGGCTCGCGTGTCTGCGCGTCTGGATAAGAGAGCGACCAGCGGCGCGCAGCATCAGCTCTCGCCGTGTGCTATACGCGATCGCATCCCGGATGCCACAGCCGGCGAACGCGTACTTAAGGGGCTGCTGGAGTAGATTTTTTTACCGACATTGGTCGGTAAAACTAGAATTCCGCAATTTACGCTTTACGTCGTTATAACGCTACAGATATACTTCAAATTTGACAGAGATGTTATATGAACAACAATGGTTCGGCGTAGATTCGATTTGTGGTCGAAAACTAACAAGAAATAGAAAAATCGTATATTTTGAGTCGATAGAGATCTTCTTTATCGGCTGAAAGATTAACCAAAAACACGTGCACGCAGTTTACGCTTTACGTGGATTCAGTTTCTATAATCGACATTTCGCCAGTTCTGAAATATTCAGAAAACATCAAAGAATTGACGTAGATACGGATTTGGCACGTTTGAGTTCCTCAAACGATTATATCTTACCGCAAATGTGTTGTTGACATTTTGAGCGGCCATATTGGTTTTCGGAGATTTACAAATATACAATTTTTCCTATTTCTTGTTAGTTTTCGACTGAAAATCGCATCTACGCCGAACCGTTGTTGTTCATATAACATCTCTGTCAAATTTGAAGTATATCTGTAGCGTTATAACGACGTACGACGTAAAGCGTCAATTGCGGAATTCAAGTTTTACCGACCAATGTCGGTAAAAAAAAATCTACTCCAGCAGCCCCTTAAGGGGAGAAATACCTTAGGAGCGTGAAAAATAGGTATTTTTCGAGAATTTTTTTGAAGGAGATAAAATAATCTGATCATTTTCGAAATTGCACATGAGTTTCTTATAACTGTCATGTTTTAAAAAGATTTTTTTTTGGGATGACTAACAAAATGGCGGCGTTATTAAGGGTCTTCGGACATCTGCCTTCCGCGATATCGAATAGTGCTGCAGTTGTCACTCTTTTTCTGACAATCGGAAAACGATTTAATGAGTGTCATTCATTTACTGACATATTAAGGGGAAGGATCTACCTAAAAAATGATGAAAAAGTTCGAAATTGAAAATTTGGGAGCTTTCTTACTCCAAAGGTCGACCATTTATTTCGACATATGTGACCCCAAAAAAATTATTTATTTACATGCTACCTGTCAAACTTTAGGTATATCCTTCCGATAATATTACTGAGAGTAACCTCCCAAAATTTCATTCAAATCGGTCAATAACTTTTTGAGCTACAACACGAGCAGTTTTTGAAAAAGTGGTTTCGAGATAATCGCGTTTGAAGTTTCAAATATTCTATATTTCGAGTTTTTCTTTGGTCAGTATATTCTTTGGGTATCATACTTTCGAAATATGTAAAAAAAAAAAAATCTATTTTTTTTTAAATTCTAAAGGTAATTCTAAAGGTATTTCTCCCCTTAAGGGACGACGCCACGGGGCGCGGTATGTTCACCGCTGCGCGAGACACAGCGACGCTGCTTTGCTATTAGGAGAAAGAGAAAAGGAAAAAAAAGAAGCATGGCACGAGTACGCGAGACAACGAAAAAAAAAAAAAAAAGAAAAAAGAAAATGGACGCTGCGGGATGCATCTGTTGTACAAAGTGATTTAGATGAATAGGGCGTAACTAATGCATACCCGACAGAATGCTGTCTGCTGTGTTTGGTACATTTAGCTCGATAGCCCAAGCGGAACACTTGGCTAATTTTTCGCCGAGAGCAGAATTTATTATCGCTGAGAAACTGAGGCTCGGCGCGTGATCGTGTCGAGATCGTGTAACGACGGCTATTTGTCGTTTTATCGAAAACCGAGAGTGAAAGTTTCATTGATTCAATGAAATTTCATTGAAATCCCATAGGTTATTTCATAACTTATGAAACAATTTCTTTGAAACCAATGATTATGAAATCAATGATAATGTACTTAAGGGATCGTCACAGTGTGAAATAAAAAAAAATCGTTTTTTTTTTTCATCATTATCGGATAGTATACACGGTTATAAACATTCTGTTAAATTTTTTTATCGAAATTCGAATTATTTCGGTCGCTACAGCCTTTCTTAGAGAAAGGGATTGCAGCGTGACAGTGGCGTGCGCAAACTTTAAACGCGTTTTTCTCGGACTGTTGTTTTTCAAAACAGTGTCCACTCTCAAATGAAGAGTTATGACGATATCGATTTCAAATTTTGAGAGAACATTTCTAACATCATTCTCTATCGCGCTATGGAAGCTTTTTTTTTTTTATTAAATCTTCCTATTTTTTTACGAAAAATCGTCGAAAAAAAGGGGCTAAATTCGATAATTTTCGTTCAAACCGCCGCCATTTTGTCAAATTCAAAAAAAAAAAAACTCCCATAGCGCGATAGCGAATTTCCTACAGATTAATAATCTTTTTGAAATTTTTGGTTCAGATCAAAATTGCGGTCACAATCGTGGACATAATGCAGGACCTTTTTTTTACACGAGCTATTTAAACAATTTATATCATTATTATACATTAAAGAAATGCACATAAAAAAAATCATTTTGTATTCTTCAAGAATGTACTTATTTATTGAAAAAAAAAAACCAGAGCAATTAGTTCATTACAACTTACCAAAAAAAATTCGCGAAAATCATTGTTTTTTCGGAGGGTCACACTGTGACGATCCCTTAAGGTAGTTCTGTCGTTTCACGCTCACTTCGCATAAGTTTCCGAAAAATGAGAGCGAATTGCGAACACTTCTCGACAATATAAAAAACTGAACAAAATCATGCATATTATAGGTGCTGAAAAGATTAATTTGCCATTTCAATTATTCCATAATGTTATTAAAACTGATGAAAAATAAAATTGTTCCATAAAAATTATTGGTTCTTTTTTCTGAATACGTATGAATTTTTTCAAATTTTTTTCTTTGCGCTGAATTTTTCGTTTTTTTTACATTGAAAAAATGACAAAATTCAAAACAATGAAAAAAATTTGAAAACATCCATACGTATTCAGAAAAAGAAACGAATCATTTTCATCGAAACAAAAAAATTAAGTTGTCGGAAGATTTGTTAGACAATTTTATTTTTCATCAATTTGTTAATAACATTTTGGAATTATTATTATGCCATATTAATCTCTTCAGCACCTGTAATATGCATGATTTTTTCAGGTTTTTATATTATCGAGAAGTGTTGGCTATTACCTCTCATTTTTCGAAAACTTATGCGAAGTGAGCGTGAAGCGACAGAACTATCTTAAGATAATATTATTTTTGCATTGATTCGAAGACACCGTTTTCTTGGATAGATAAAAACGTCTTCTTAGTTGTGTTGATCAATCAAATTATTTCTTCCAAATCAATGAAAGCTTTGATATTCAAAGAAAACATTTCATTGAATCAATGGAAGCTTTTCTCTCAATGAAAGCTCGAACCTTTTCGCTAATAGGGAGCCAAAATTTCAACCGGAACACTTGGCTAATTTTTTAAAGAGACTGAAGCTTGGCACGTCATCGTGTAATGGCAGCGATTACCATTTAACCGAGAGAGCTCGACCCTTTTCGCTAATAGGGAGCCAAATATTGGCCCGGGGTCTCGGCTACCGAGATAACCAATCGATTATATTTGGCATCGTTACAAATTGAATTGAGAATAAAAATCGACGTTGCCCAAAAGACCCCGAGAAGTTCGGTGGCTGTAAATCCGAGCCAAGCATCCGGGCTTCCGTGCCAGAAAATGGAGAAGATATAACTTCGAGAAGATAACGATTGGACCATTCGGTCAGCGTGAAATACAGTACATTTTCCATTCTCTTTATACAGACCGCGAATATGTTTGCTTCGCGTGCGGATTTATGTCGTCGTCCTCGGAAGTTTTCGAAAATTGATTTTTAATCCTCGTTCACCGACAGCCAATGAGGATCGTGCGCCGCGCTGTCCGGAATTTCGACCTCGCGAGCGTCGAGAGGATATCAAACGATTAAAGTTTGTTGGCACGCGACGATAGCGCGATTTCGACTTTTCTGAAACGTTGACCCAAATTTAGTTCCCAAGTATCGGCGAACAGATCAATTACCGTTTGGCCACGCGAAATCCCAACCTATCAAACATTTCATTGAAATCAATGAAATAATTTACTCAAGACAATATTATCTTTTCATTGATTAAAAGAGACACATTTGCTTCGAACAATGAAACAATGTAATTGAATCAATGAAAACGTTTCGTTAATTGCGGTGATCAATCAAATATTTTTTTGAAGTCAATGAAATGTCTGAAATTCAAGGGAAACATTTCACTGGATTCAATGAATCGTCCTAGACTTTCGAAAATTGACTTTTAATCCTCGTTCACTGATAGCCAATGAAACATTTCAGTGAAATCAATGAAATAATATACTTAAGATTATCTTTTTTTCATTGAATCAATGAAAACGTTGCCTTGATTGCGGTGATCAATAATATATTTTTTCAAGTCAATAAATGACTAAAATTCACAGAAAACATTTCACTGGATTCAATGAATCGTCCTCGACAGTTTTCAAAAATTGACTTTTAATCCTCGTTCACTGACAGCCAATGAGGATCGTGCGCCGCACTGTCCGGAATTTCGACCTCGCGAGCGTCGAGAGGATATTAAACGATTAAAGTTGGTTGGCACGCGACGATAGCGCGATTTCGACTTTTCTGAAACGTTGACCCAAATTTAGTTCCCAAGTATCGGCGAACAGATCAATTACTGTTTAGCCACGCGAAATCCCAACCTATCAAACATTTCATTGAAATCAATGAAATAATTTACTCAAGACAATATTATCTTTTCATTGATTAAAAGAGACACGTTTCCTTCGAACAATGAAATAATGTAATTGAATCAATGAAAACGTTTCGTTAATTGCGGTGATCAATCAAATATTTTTTTGAAGTCAATGAAATGTCTGAAATTCAAGGGAAACATTTCACTGGATTCAATGAATCGTCCTCGACTTTCGAAAATTGGATTTTAATCCTCGTTCACTGACAGCCAATGAAACATTTCATTGAAATCAATGAAATAATATACTTAAGAATTATCTTTTTTTCATTGAATCAATGAAAACGTAGCCTTGATTGCAGTGACCAATAATATATTTTTTCAAGTCAATAAATGACTAAAATTCACAGAAAACATTTCACTGGATTCAATGAATCGTCCTCGACAGTTTTCAAAAATTAACTTTTAAGGGATCGTCACAGTGTGAAATAAAAAAAAATCAATTTTTTTTTTCACTATCGGATAGTATACACGGTTATAAACATTCTGTTAAATTTTTTTATCGAAATCCGAATTATTTCGGTCGCTACAGCCTTTCTTAGAGAAAGGGATTGCAGCGTGACAGTGGCGTGTGCAAACTTTAAACGCACTTTTCTCGGAATGTTGTTTTTCAAAACGGTGTCCACTCTCAAATGAAGAGTTATGACTATATCGATTTCAAATTTGGAGAGAACATTTCTAACGTCATTCTCTATCGCGCTATGAGAGCTTTTTTTTATTTATTAAATCTTCCTATTTTTTTTTACGAAAAACTGTCGAAAAAAAGGGCTAAATTCGATAATTTTCGTTCAAACCGCCGCCATTTTGTCAAATTAAAAAAAAAAAAAAAAACTCTCATAGCGCGATAGCGAATTTCCTACAGATTAATAATCTTTTTGAAATTTTTGGTTCAAATCAAAATTGCGGCCGCAATCGTGGACATAATGCAGGACCTTTTTTTTACACGAGCTATTTAAACAATTTATATCATTATTATACATTAAAGAAAGGCACATAAAAAAAATCATTTTGTATTCTTCAAGAATGTACTTATTTATTTAAAAAAAACCAGACCAATTAGTTCATTACAACTTAACAAAAAAAATTCGCGAAAATCATTGATTTTTCGGAGGGTCACACTGTGACGATCCCTTAATCCTCGTTCACTGACAGCCAATGAGGATCGTGCGCCGCGCAGTGCGGAATTTCCTCCTCGCGAGCGTCGAGAGGATATTAAACGATTGAAGTTTGTTGGCACGCGACGATTTCGACCTTCCTCAAACGGTGACCCAAATATCGTTCCCAAGTATCGGCGAACAGATCAATTACCGTCTGTGGCCACACGGCCAACCGAATAAAATTGACGTTCCTCAAAAATGTCCAAAACTTTCGGGCGCTATCCTAAATCAGCGCCGGGAACCTCGCCAGTCAGGAAATTGCGATGTATCTCCAGAGATAACAATTCCATTCAGCTCCCCCTCTACCCCTGTGTTCACATTCATCATCCCCTCCCGATATAAATTTCATTCCCTCCACTTTCCACCGCTAAACACACATGTTTGCTTTCCCCGAAGATGTACAATCGGCCCTCGGAAGTTTCCCAAAATTGTGTTTTAATCTCGAATGCGTCACACGTTGCACCATCGGTCAACATGTGTAGCTGTGTGTGAGAAACAGCGGCACACACGAGTCGCTGGTGTGTACAGAAAACAGCGCGCAAGACGCAAACGCGCGACGTCCGAGTGGGGGAAGCCGGCTACGGCGGAAGATGAACACGTCTGCTCGGGAATAGACTCGGTCAGCACTGCAAAAGAAGCATTTGCTTTGCATCTCGCGCGCGCGCGCGCGCCACGTGTGATATAACAGACCTCTCTTTCTGTTTTATGAGAGATAGATAGATATATATAGGATAGATGTACCGCACTGAAAAAAAAATAATAATTGTGATTACCAATCGTTGTTCAGAGCATCCAATATTTTAGTATATGCAACCAATATTTTGGTAGGTCGAACCAATGATTGGTAATCGCAACTACTGATTTTTCTCAGTGCGTTAGTGGCCACTGTACCTATTGTGGCAATTTTTATTATTTTCTTCCTCAAATTATTTTATTCCCACAATGAGCGTTGATTGAAAAAAAAATGCATTTCAATTCACTGAATGATCTACTCGTTGATTTTTTTATTCGATTAAATGTTTTGATTTAGTCCTTTGAATGTGATGGCCACAATAGGCCCTAAGATGGCTAAAAACGGTACGTCTACTCTATACCCTGACAACACCGAATGGTCCATTTTTTACCATTTAGTGCACTAAAGTCCCGTACTGGGGTTTCCATTTTCATGCTTATGATGTTTAAAAAAGCAATTGTTATTGAATGCTAATCTTAGCATTACGCCTGTAAAAGTTAGACTGATCATTGAAAAGGGTACTTTTAGAGTCCCATATGGTAACTGCGTATGACCTTCCGTCCGGTGTTATCAGGGATAGATAGATGGATAGATATATAGATAGATAGTCATTTATTGGGCTAAAACCAGCAGGTCCTTTAGGCAGGCAACCCCGTTTCCACCTTAGCAATCTTGACCACCTTTTTTTCCAGCTGATTCACCGCAAAAACCACTTTCAAACAACCGAGTGTTTTTTTGTAAAAAATAAACCGGAAATCGGTCTTAACGACCGCGAAAACAACCGCCCTAAAAATGTTATTCGGTTGTTTTTTCGGTTGCCCATTCTGAATAAAAAAAAACGACTCCATAACATTTTTTAGGGCCGTCGTTTTTACGGTCATTACGACCAACTTTCGGTTTTTTGCAAAAAAAAAAAACACCCGGTCGTTTTTACGGTGGTTGTTGCGATTGCTAGGGCAGTGAAGAAACAACCGAGTTGGCAGGGTACCACATCCCGACAATCTCCACCATAACAATCACAAACTTAACTCTAAATACAAAATAAACAGTAGAAAAAGAATACAAAACCAAATCAAATAAAATAATTACAAAGCCCAACCCAGCGGCGCAAAGGAAGCCAAATTCCCGATGGCAATAAACAAAAGAAGAAGATAAACTTTAAGTAAAAATCAAATTAACAGAAATAAAGTACGTAATTCAACTTAAATAATATACTTCAACTGAAACTACGGTACCACAGATACTACAGAGAAAGGGACAGAGATCTCTCTGATTCTCGCGGTGGTCCTCTATGACTTTGTCTGAGTTCCGCGGAGTCAACGAGCGAGCGAGAGTGCTACATGACGACGAGCAGACAGCGTTGAGCAGACAGGCTGTACGAGTAAACGTCTTTCGCCGCGGGGCACTGCTTACACTCGCGCCTTATTCTACTATCCTGTTTTCAGCGAATGAACGACTGGGTAAATCACGGAAGAAAGTGTCATTGATTCAATGACTCTTTCTGAGTCATTGAATCAATGACACTTTGCGTCAGTAAAAACGAATTGGCAACGCATATTCTTGGGATACCAAAAACATGCGTTGTCAATTCATTTTCACTCATGCCTTATCCCACTTTTCCATTTTCAGCGAATGAACGACTGAGTGGATCACGGAAAGATCCACTTCCTAAAGATGTCAAGAATAATTTGCATCTATTTTTATTCGATTCTTCATATTTTTGCTATGCTTTCAAGAGTTGTAGCCTAACTTTTGTCTGATTTCCCTATGTTACCCGTGTATAAGAGCAGAACTTCAGTAATTCATTTCTCGATAACCATTCAGGTGATTGAAATGAAATTTGTCATGGAGATGCAATTTTAGTCGACGTATATCCTCCAAAAATTTAAGCTTATGCTTATCATTTTTAGTTGAGCTTATGCTTATCATTAACGCGCCTGTATAATAAACGCGATTGTATAATACCGATAACTAGAATTCATTTTGAAACACTCGTTTCTGTTTTCGAACGAATGACGTTTCTCTTCTCCGGAGCAGAACCGTCAACCGCGAATGATGCACAAGTCTGAGCGTGACGAGCGTGCCCGCGCGCGCGTCACAGGAAAGCGCAACGTTCCGAAACGAGAGACGGCGTCTCGCGTCTCGCGGACGCTTCGGCGAGACGGACTAGTACGTTATACCGGCTGAAACGCGCGCGCGCGCGCGCTTCCATCGCGAGATAATGACGAGCGTGTCGAGCTCGGAGTGTGCATTACGCACCGATGCAACGTACACGTAAACGCGGTATGCGCAGACGCTGCTGCTGCTGTTGCTGCTGCTGGCGAGCTATCGCTAAGGAAGAATTGCGTGAGCGATACGACGACTGCTCATTATACGCAGCGTCGCTCTCGCGATGACGACAGCCTCGCGCGGCGCGACAGACACGCTCGTCAATTCACGTGTGGGCTCCTCTCTTCCGCCGGACACGACGCGAATTAGGAAGTCTCTACTCTCTTGATACACCTCCCCCCCCCCCCAAACGATTCTCCGGCCTCTTGAGACACTCGTGAGTCTCGCGCGAGCGTCACGCCCGCGCCGCCGCCGTCGTTTGGGGCTTTCGTTGCGCGAATATATATTTTTTTAATTAGCGCCCGTGTCCTTTGTGTCGGCGAAAATGGCTGTGTAAACACGCGCGATCGCGCGCCAAGCTCGAGCCTTATGGAAAACAATCGAATTAATTAGAAATTTCGTTTTCGGACGCTGGTGATGCGGACAGAGCGAGTAATAATGATTTTTAACACGGAAATAAATGGTTGGTTGTGTCAACTACTTTTTCAAATTGCTGTATACGAGACCGAAAATTAATAGAATAAGTTTATTTGCGTCAGGTAAAAATCTTTTGCAAATTGCTAAATGTAGCCTCTGGCGAGAAATAAATGGTTTCTTTGATTACAAGACCGAAAATGTACTTGTTTCAAATTTTTACTTGGAAAATTTTTTTTTTAAAGATTTTACTAGGTTTTACAAATTTTATATTGATCCAGCAATTTGGCTTTAGATCAAATATAGATATGTTGAATTTAGTCATAAATAAGGTAGAATTTTTGTTTGTGATGTTTTTTTCTTCTCACAAATTGAACATTTTCACATTGTAACGTTTCACTGATAATATAAAAGCTGTTCATATTCACCGTATATTGCCCAATACGGTATTTATAATACACACAATTATAACACAATATTTCTTGGTTAATATTGTTATGAATCTGCATCCTTTTGCGTAAATGCTGATCGTTTACGTAAAAGGACATTTGCAGATTCATAACAATATTAACCAAGAAACGCGCTGAAAGGCTGCCACATTAATTGCCTGTCGCCCGCCCTATATCGTCTCTCTGACGTCAAGCAGACTAACTACTGACGACTGACAAGCATCCGACGATTTTCGCAGGATGATTTATTTGGTCTTTCCAAAACAAAACAAAAATTGACGAAGACAAAATACACGTGAAATGCGGACTCTATCAACATTGTATCAACACTCTATCAACTAATTGGTATGGACTTTTAATCAGTGTTGATCTACCCGGTGTTAAAAGTAGCACTCTCCAGAGTGTCAAATTCACATACTGAAGTGTGTCAAAATGATCGCCCTCGTTCATGAGACTTTCAACATATTTATGTTTGGGACAAGATTATGAAAATCCATAAAACGCTATCAATCAGTGACGACTTATCGAATGATCAAAATCCGACGATGTCGTTGAATTTCATTCAATTGCATTCAAGTAAAACATGTTCGAAATTTTGAGGTTACGATCCAAATTGACACCTGTCATTGAACACTAGTCATTGACACGGTGTGGGCTCTATCAATAGGGTAGATGTACCGTTAGTGGCCACTGTACCTATTGTGGCCATTTTTATTAATTTATTCTTGAAATTATTTTTTCCTCATAAAAACGTGTTGACATTTCAAACAAATTCATATAAATTCACCGATTGACCTACTCGATGTTTTTTTCATGCCATTAAATGTGTTGTTTTATTCCTTTGAATGTGATGGCCACAATCGGCCCTAAAGTGGCCAAAAACGGTACGTCTACCCTACTGCGAAGGGTCAATCGATTGTTAACATCAGATTTTTAACAGTGTTATCCCGGATTTTTAACAGTGCCATCGCGATACCGTCTCTCAGTACCGACTCTGCACCGGACCAGCGAGACGGCGCAGCCAACGGGCATAATTCAATTTGCCCCGGATAATTCCCGGTTCGTGCGCGCCACACGCTAGGTACGTACGCTGCAAACAGCGCGGGGCGGTATAATTGCCGCGCGTCCTACGTAAGCGCTCTAAGAGTACATAGCGTGCCGTCCTCGATGCCGCGTGCGCGCGGCGGCGGCGGCGGCGGCGGCATCGATGAGGCCGGTGTACATCGCCTTCTCGTGGGGCTCGCGGGATTTTTATTTACCGCGACGAAGCGAACACGACGCGTCGGGAGAGGGGACGGGGGGGCACGGATCGGTGATTACCGTATTACCGTGAGTGCGGCGATAGCGTGAGGTGAGCATCGTTCCGCGCACACGAGGCACGACTATTCGAGTACTGTAAATTTTCAATTCTTTCGCGAAGTTAATGTACTCCACTGTAGATTTAAGTAATATTTATTGTAAATGTACAAGTCTTGTCGTGTAATTGTTGAAATAAATTATTGCGTACTCGAATACTTTTTCACTGTAATTGAATGTACTCGACTGTAGATTTAAGCAATATTTTAATGTAAATTTGCAAGTCTTGTCGTGTAATTGTTAAAATGAATTATGCGTACTTTAATGTAAATTTACAAATCTTTTCGTGTAATTGTTGAAATAAATGATGCGTCTTCGAACATTTTCTCACTGAAATTTTATGTACTCGACCGCAAGCAAAATTTTAATGTAAATTTACGTCTTGTCGTGTAATTGTTAAAATAAATTTTGCGTACTCGAACATTTTGTCGCTGTAATTGAATGTACTCGATTGTAGATTTAAGCAATGTTTAATGTAAATTTACAAATCTTGTTGTGTAATTGTTGAAATAAATTACGCGTCCTCGAACATTTTTTCACTATAATAATGTACTCGACCGTAGATTTAAGCAATATTTTAATGTAAATATTCAATTCTGGTCGCATAATTGTTAAAACTATTTATGCGTACGCGAACAATTTTGCACTGTAATTTAATGTACTTAGGATTATGAAATTTATAAACAGTGTACTTTAAACGGTGACCCAAGTAACGACTACTGTACATTTTTTATTTTTTTGCGAAATTAATGTACCTAGCTGTCGATTTAAGCTATATTTACTGTAAATTTTCAAATCTTGTCACGTGATTGTTGAAATAAATTACGCGTACTCGAAAATCGTTGCACTGAACTGAAATCTAATTAAAGTTTCTTCATTTTACATAAACGTTGTACCTTACATTTCAGTTACTCTTGTTTGAAAAGTAAAACACAAGCAATTAAAAAAAAATCATTTACGTCCCTACAATGTTTAAAATATTTCGCATAAAGCTTCCTATGCCAGTAAAGGAAGCCTGTTTACATAGACTGGTATATTGGATTTGACATACAAGTGAAATGTAAAATTACACTATTTTCTATTGAATTCTATACAAATTATCAAGTTCAATATGAAGGTTAAGAAATTCAGTACAAATATTTGGCAATTTACTGCACAAGTGTACTAAATTTAATATGTCAGTTGACGAATAAAATATACAGCAATGCAAATTCGCAAACATTTTTCACAGTGTAATTAAAAATGACAAAAATTTGGCAATTTACTGCACAAGTGTACTAAATTTAATATGTCAGTTGACGAATAAAATATGCAGCAATGCAAATTCGCAAACATTTTTCACAGTGTAATTAAAAATGACAAAAATTTGCATCCGCGTGCCCTCGGCATGGATGCACCGCTGGGTGCATCGCGCTTTTAGCGTTTCTCGCGGCATTTTTATTTACCACGACGAAGCGAACGCGCGGGGGTGCGACGGGGGTAACGGGGGTCGCGGGTCGGTGATTACCGTGAGTGCGGCGATAGTCGCGCGTGAGGTGAGCATCGTTCCTCGGCACACGAGACACGACGATAGGCACACGGATACCTATTTTCTTTCTTTCGCTTTTTTTTGTCTTCTCAGCACGTTGGAAAATAATAACAATAATGATGATATACAACCGCGCGCGACGCTCGGGTCGGCCGGTCGCGCTACGCCGGCATCGGAGAATGCGCCAGGCGAACGAGGCGCAAAAGCGCGCGCGCGCGTCGACGCGAAGAGACGCGGAGACGTCGACGGGTTACAAGAGAGCCGCGAGGCGAGAGAAGCGAACACGTCACGACTAGAGATGTGGAATAACCGTAAAATTCTGACGCGGAAAAATTACCGAAAAATTACCGTATTTTTACCGTAAAATGACGTCACTCTTTTCACGCAATCAGGTGATGTGGAATTACCGTCACACATTTTTTCGGTAAATATTCCGTAAAAATATGATAAATTCGATCATTTAGACGCGGAATTACCGTAAAATTCTGACGCGGTAAAATTACCGAAAAATTACCGTATTTTTACCGTAAAAGGACGTCACTCTTTTCGCGCAATCAGGTGATGTGGAATTACCGTCACAAATTTTTTCGGTAAATATTCCGTAAAAATATGGTAAATTCTATTATTTAGATGCGGAATTACCGTAAAATTCTGACGCGGTAAAATTACCGAAAAATTCCGTATTTTTACCGTAAAAGGACGTCACTCTTTTCGCGCAATCAGGTGATGTGGAATTACCGTCACAAATTTTTTTGGTAAATATTCCGTAAAAATATGGTAAATCCGATTATTTAGATGCGGAATTACCGTAAATTCTGACGCGGTAAAATTACCGAAAAATTACCGTATTTTTCCCGTAAAAGGACGTCACTCTTTTCGCGCAATCAGGTAATGTGGAATTACCGTCACAAATTTTTTCGGTAAATATTCCGTAAAAATATGGTAAACCCGATTATTTAGATGCGGAATTACCGTAAATTCTGACGCGGTAAAATTACCGAAAAATTCCGTATTTTTACCGTAAAAGGACGTCACTCTTTTCGCGCAATCAGGTGATGTGGAATTACCGTCACAAATTTTTTCGGTAAATATTCCGTAAAAATATGGTAAACCCGATTATTTAGATGCGGAATTACCGTAAATTCTGACGCGGTAAAATTACCGAAAAATTCCGTATTTTTACCGTAAAAGGACGTCACTCTTTTCGCGCGATCAGGTGATGTGGAATTACCGTCACAATTTTTTTCGGTAAATATTCCGTAAAAATATGGTAAATCCGATTATTTAGATGCGGAATTACCGTAAAATTCTGACGCGGTAAAATTACCGAAAAATTACCGTATTTTTTTCCGTAAAAGGGCGTCACTCTTTTCGCGCAATCAGGTGATGTGGAATTACCATCACAAATTTTTTCGGTAAATATTCCGTAAAAATATGGCAAATCCGATTATTTAGATGCGTAATTACCGTAAATTCTGACGCGGTAAAATTACCGAAAAATTACCGTATTTTTCCCGTAAAAGGACGTCACTCTTTTCGCGCAATCAGGTGATGAGGAATTACCGGCACACATTTTTTCGGTAAATATTCCATAAAAGTATAGTAAATATCTCACTATTTAGATGTGGAATTACCGGTCACGTTCCTTTTTAGTAAATTTACGGTCACAAAAAAGTATGACCGGTCATTTACAACTAAATAGGTGTACAGCTCGTATTTTTTTTTCTTCATATATTATTATGAAATGCTGTATTCAAAGATAATAAATTATTCATTTATTGTTTGCACGTTTATCGGATACGTTTCTTATCGTTCAATCACAGATTTATCAAATGATAATTGTAAATAAAGTTTTTTTTATTAGGCGACACGCGCGCCAAAGCTGTGAAATTTGAAATAACCACGACCATATGATTTTGTGACCGATGTGGTAATTTTGGAAACGGTCACGTACAGTATTTTTACGGTAAAAATACGGTAATATTACCGGTCATATTTACCGCTCACATCTATAGTCACGACGTCGGCAACGTCTCTCGCAACGACCGCGTGCGCGCGTTGTGGCGGCGGTCGAGAACGCGAATATCTCCTTTCTCTCTCTCTCTCTCTGTCTCTTCGTCTCTTCGTCTCTCCGATCGCGGTCGCTTGCCAAAGTCGCCGTGGCGCGCGCCGAACTGAAATATCCTCGGCTCGAGAGCGCGAGACGCGAACTGCCGGGCGCCGCGACGCGACGTAAACAATCAGCCGCGCGCCGTCGAAGCGCGTTCGGAGCGCCGCGGGCTGCGCGCCCCGAACAACGAACGGCGCAGAAGCGAAAACGCGTTGTATCTTGTTTGCCCTCTTCCCCCTTCCCCCACTCCCCTCCGCGCCCTTATTCGTCCACCGCTCTCCCCTCTCGGTCGCCGCGCGGGATTTTTGTTTCGCCCGAGCAGCGCGTCGCTCCCTTCGGCCCCGGCGAAATCGCGCGGCTAACCTCGGACTTCCGATCTCCTTCGACTCCCCCCTTCCCCCCCCCCCCCTCCCACCGCCCGGCGACGACGCGTATCTTGTGTCGCGAAAATTTCGAGATTATCGCGGGAAGACAAATGCATTCGCGGTCGACCCGCAAATTGTCGCCGTCGCAGCTCCTGCACTGTTAAAAATCTACGGTGTCAAACGCTGCTGGTGTGGATTTTTTCCTGGTGTTACTTATTACAGTGTTAATATTAACACTGTTTACGGTGTTAAATTAACACCAGCCGTTTCGTTAAATTTTCCCTGTGTTACCGACGAAGCATTATAACACTTTTTGCTTTAAAGGCATGAATGCAGGTATCATGTGTGATTTTTTATTATCTCGTGAATAAATTAATCACTTTTCTCAGTTTTTATCGAAAAATTGAAGAAAAAAATCGATTTTTTCTTACAGATTTCTCTACCGGGTAATTGATCTGTAATTTTTTTTTTCGAAAATCAAAGTTCTGACTAATTCATTAACGAGATTCACATTACTGGCGTCTGTATTTCAATTTTCGCTTCGATCTGTTGATAATTCGCGAAAAACGGGACTTCTAACTTTTTGAGGTGAAAGTCGGTATTTCAGACTCGGTTAACACCGCTCATTATCACCGCGATTGGTATGGACCTATATAGACACCGACTCGGTGTTGTTTTCAACACCGGATTTTTAACAGTGTGTAGACACGGTGCCACGTCCGTTTATCAACGTCAAAATATCTCCGGGGAAAAAAATCCAACGTCAGAATATCCGTAAAAAAAATCTCCAGCATCAAAGTAACATGCAAAAATAACACGTGGAATATAATCATCCGCAACAAAGTTCTATGAATATTCTCCGATGTAGATGAAAATCATATAGATATTTTCCGCTGCATTTGACGAAGTATATGGATATTTTTCGCTGTAGATGAAAAAAAATCATGGATATTTTCCGAAAAAACAAAAGAATTGATATTTTAATAATTGATGGCTTCGATTTTCGATTCTTCGATCTTTCCGATTTGTTCTGTTGTCTGAACTGTGTGGGCTATTGTTCGCTGGGGTAATCTAGTCGTTTGGGAATTTTCATTGTGGTCATTTTGTCGTTAGGACATTTTTTTTTTTTAGTGTTTGGCGTGGATTTTTTGACGCGGTTATTTTGTCTTTGGGTCTAATGTTACGGAGCCTGTACACACACACTTGCAAACGGTACCAGGAAAAAATGGCCGAGGAAAAAATGGCCGGGAAAAAATTGCCGGTGAAAATAATGGCCGGGGGAAAAATTGCCGAGGAAAAAAGGGCCCCACACAAGTGTCACTCACACACAAACACGCAATTTAAACGCGGCCATTTTTTACTCGGCCATTTTTTCCTAGATTCCTTGCAGACGCACACACACACTGACGCACGCGCACGCCATACACACACACACACACACATGACGAGAACCCGGCGCGGTGTGTTCTTTTGCACTTCCGGCTTTTGATAGACAACACCAACGGCTGGCGTTGTTTCTTCTTTTCTCCATTCAACGGCCGGTTAACCGGAGCGCGTCGATATACCGTCTATTGTTTGTGCCGCACACGACGGACGTTCTCCTTGCCTCATCCGCTCCACATTTTTATCCTCCGAGGTTTATTTTTCGTTTTGTTTTTTATTTCACTATCGCCAGAGACGCCAGACGCTTCTGCCTCGCGATTGATGCAGTTGGATTTTCAACAGTATTTTTTTCACATTATTTTTTGTATCTATCTATTTATCTACCCATCATTTTCATCGAAATAAAAAAATTGTATTGTCGGAAGATTTGCTAAACAATTTTATTTTTCATCAATTTGTTAATAACATTTTGAAATAATGATAATGCTAAATCAATCTTTTCAGCACCTATAATATGCATGTTTTTTTTCAGATTTTTATATTATCGAGAAGTGTTTGCAATTCCCTCTCATTTTTCGGAAATTTATGCGAAGTGAGCCTGAAGCGACAGAACTACCTTAATGCAAATTATCCAAACTACTATGCCAAAAATAAATTTGAACTCGCACTAGTATAGTCAATTTAGTTCTATCTATTTATAATAAAAAATGAAGAGGAAAATAGCAATGAGTTTTCATTTTTTATTGAAACCCCCCTACGAAAAAATAAAATAAAACCCGTTGCCAAAAGGCAATCGACAAAATCGCCAAACTGCGTAATTTTATTATTACCACGTGCAATAAAAAGGTTGTATTAGTCGGTAATTTCATTCCAAGCCGGTCAAGTATTTATCTGGCAGTCAAAATTACAAAAGTCGCTGGTGTGCAAAGATAGCGGAAACATTCCTCAGGAGCAAAAAAAAACACATACAGAGCCTCACGTGTGACCCCGGTCACCTTCCCACCGATTCCGCTAGCCGAGTTCCTGAAACCGAATTCGCCGTAATTAAATTCTTCGAGTGAATTAGCGATTGAGGGATTTCAGGCGGCGAATACACAGCCGGAGCTCGAGTAACGCGGGTAACGCGGGGGGAGGGGGGGGGGGGGGGAGAAGGGAGAGGGGAGGGTGGGGGGAGTGGGGTGAGAAGGTCGCGGACCCTCTTCATCAAATTAGAGTGCGCGCTCTGACACTCGCGAGTTGGCGCAACACACAGAGAAAGTCAAAAGGGTCAATTACATTAGCCTCAGCCGCAGCCCTAACAACGTTTGCCGATCGCGTTCGTGATCTCCCCTACCCCTCCTCCTGACCCCACTGTATGCCATTGCGCGTCCTCCTCTCTTTGTCCTCATCGTCTTCGCGCGCAGCAAAGGGACGGCAAATATTGACCATTCGTAACTCCATCATATATTTGCCCCACGTGCTTCCTAAATACCATTCAATTCCCGGCGATCAGGGAAACGCGATCGTCGCGCTGGTATCTCGCCCCGCCAAGGGCAAACCTATTTTTTTGTCGACAATTCAATTGTTGATATATCAAGTTGAAGATTTCCAACAGTAGCTTATTTTTTTGTCGACAATTCAATTATTGATATATCAAGTTGAAGATTTCCAACAGTAGCTTATTTTTTTGTCGACAATTCAATTATTGATATATCAAGTTAGAGATTTCCAACAGTAGCGTATTTTTTTGTCGACAATTTAATTATTGATATATCAAGTTGAAGATTTCCAACAGTAGCTTATTTTTTTGTCGACAATTCAATTATTGATATATCAAGTTAAAGATTTCCAACAGTAGCGTATTTTTTTGTCGACAATTCAATTATTGTTATATCAAGTTGAAGATTTCCAACAGTAGCTTATTTTTTTGTCGACAATTCAATTATTGATATATCAAGGTAAAGATTTCCAACAGTAGCTTATTTTTTTGTCGACAATTCAATTATTGATATATCAAGGTAAAGATTTCCAACAGTAGCGTATTTTTTTGTCGACAATTCAATTATTGATATATCAAGTTGAAGATTTCCAACAGTAGCATGAATTTTTTTCGAATTTTTTCAGGTATATTAACAATGTCAAAATGCAGCCGGGAGTGAACGACCCATGCATCTGAGGGTTAAAATATCCTTCAAGCTGGTAATTGAAAATGACGAAATATATGGATTTGTGTATGCGCAGCACGAGCAGAAAATCTGGAGCGTACGATCGACCATGATCAGGCCCTGGCCAGGGTCGCGTCATCACTGTCCGCACCTGATCAGGGCCTGGCTTGGGCAGAATGTAACGCTACAAATTTTATACTAGGAAGCATCGATGCACCGCCGCCGCACTAAAATGATTATAATCGGACGAAGAAAATTATTGTAACATTTTATAGAAATTGAATCCGGAGGTTTATTGACGAAGGTTTGCATTTATTTATCTAAAAACCTTTGGTTTATATGAATTGGATGAATAGTCTATTTTTTTATCGCGCCCGCTAATTCCGAAAATGTAGTTTTGAGTAAGTCGCGTTTAAAGTTTCGGGTAAAGAAAAATCAAAGTCTCTGGTACCTTTTCATACCTCCTTTTGTACAATAAAATACCCTAAAAATTTCAAAACGATTGGTTGAGTAGTTCCGTTGGAAAAAAATCCCGAAATTTGTCGTCGTTTCTATGTATTTCCTCCCTTAAGTACCGAATACTGTAAATTTGTTATTCTTTCGCAAAATTGATGTACCTGATTTAATTGATTAAAGTCAAAAGTTCTGATTTAATTGATTTAAGTCAAAAGGGTCAATTACATTAGTCTCAGCCTCAGCCCTAACAACGTATGCCGATCGCCCCGCGCGTTCGTGATCTCCCCCTTCAACCCCCACTTTATTCCATTGTGCGTTCTCCCCTCTTTGTCCTCGTCGTCTTCGCGCGCAGCAAAGGGACGGCAAATATTGACCATTCGTAACTCCATCATATATTTGCTCCACGTGCTTCCTAAATACCATTCAATTCCCGGCGATCGGAGAAACGCGATCGCGGCGCTCGCGTCTCGCCTCGCCAAGAGCAAACTTAATTATCTTGTCAGCTTCTCGCGGAGCGCGTCCGACGTGCGCGCGATGTGTGTGCGAATGTATGCTGCGCGCGCGTCGATCTTGGAGAAGAGGGAAGAAAAGGAGGAAAAGAAAAGTGAGAGAGAGAAAAAAACCGTTCAGGGAGAACAAATGTGACGGGGGAGGTCAATAGCGCGAGGTCAACATACCGGGAGGTCGGGCTGGATGTCGTGTGGGCTCGCCCACGGATACGCGAAGACGGGGGAAGAGCGAGCAAGACGCAGAGACGGAGACTGAGACTGTGAGACAGAGAGGGGAAGACATTGCGCGAAAGTGCGCATAGCGACGAATTAAAGAGCGACGGCGCGAACGAGTTGACCCGACGGATTCAAGGGCCAATTGTGGCCTCTCTCGGGCGCGTCGTCTTATCGTCCCGGCTGCCCGAACCGTCCGACCGGAGAGAGAGAGAGAGATGACGCGACTGCGCTTGCTGCGCACTGCCTATATGTATACAGGGTTATGATGATGATTATGGTGTATCGTAACTACTGCCTAGTTCATCAATTGGATTTAGGTAGATAATGACAAGACGAACAAAAAATCATTAGGATAAAATGATGTCCGGTCAAAATTGCCTGAGTTATTAGCGCTGCAAGTTGAAGTAATGAGAGACAATGCTAATGCAAGAGACAAAGTGAGAGCACATTAAGAACAAGGTGACAACAAAGTAAAAGCATATTGAGAAGAAGGTGATAACAAAGTGAGCATGATGAGAACAAGGCGATAACAAAGTAAGAGCATGTTGAGAACAAGGCGATAACAAAGTGAGAGCATGTTGAGAACAAGGCGATAACAAAGTGAGAGCTTGTTGAGAACAAGGTGATAAGAAAGTGAGATCATGTTGAGAACAAGGTGACAACAAATTAAGAGCATGTTGAGAACAAGGCGATAACAAAATAAGAGCATGTTGAGAACAAGGCGATAACAAAGTTAGAGCATGTTGAGAACAGGGTAATAACAAAGTGAGAGCATGTTGGGAACTAGGTGATAACAAAGTGAAAGCATATTGAGAACAAGGTTAAAGCATGTTGGGAACAAGATGATAACAAAGTGAGAGCATGGTCAGTTCCGGCTCGACTTCGACGCTTCTTTCCGCTATATCTCTACTCTCATTAGTTCAACATGCAACGCTAATAACTCGGTCAATTTTGACCTGACAACATTTTACCCTAATGATTTTTTGCTCGGCCTGTCATTATCTACATAAATCCAATTGGTGAATTAGTAGTTATGATACACCCTGTATATGTCGGAAGGAACAAGACGGAAAAAGCGAGAGACGTGGATGCTGCATCGCTGCGTGCGCCGCACGACTGTCACATTTCCCGACGGGACACACAGTACTTATAAGCTTTTCCCGCTGCGAGCATCGCTGGGACACGTCGTTTGCGTTGACACGCGAGACGCGTCTCACGCGCGCAGCGAGATGGGGGAATCACCGTCGTGCGATTGATGCAACGGCCACCCGTCAATGTAAAAACTATGAGGAAGCAAAAGACTTGACACTTTATGTACTTAGGGTTATAAAATTTATTAATTTTGCACTTAATACACATAAGTGTTTTCTCGCCTATTTTAAGAACATTATTCCAATCCCGTAAGAAATTGCATAAATTCTTCTGTTAAACAAGACACGGCACATCGACAGTTAAAATATTCAAAATTGAAGCCAGATTTAAAGCGTTCTAATTGGTCGTCGATGGTTTTGTGAAGCCGACTTGGAACTGTCACGGTCGCTGCAGTGCAGATGCGCAAAGCAGTTTTTTTTTACGGTGCATTCATTACTGTGCATGTATTAATTAATAATATTAATTTATGGACGGAACGATTGTAATTAAAATCGCTCGTCGCTAATTTATAGCTGCATTTATAGTAGATGGAATATATGAGAGGTGGAAAATCAATGCTACTTAACATTTGTGAAAAATGTTCTGTTAAGCCAATTATTATTATTATTAGTACCTTAAATTTCACACGGTGCGTGTTACACAATCCGACGATTTTTTTTTCCAAGTGATTAACTTTTTTTTACGCGGATTGTGACTCGATAGTTTTGCAATTAGACGGTTAAGGACACTCTGACCAACTTTATTGTCGGACATTTGCGAGAAGACTGACTCGAAGAAACTACGATGGAAATATAAAGGAGGCCGTAGATAGATGAGCATAAGTGGGGGTTTCGGTGACCGTAAAACGCGGATAAGTGCGCGCGAGACTCACGGGGCAACCAAACAAAAACTGCAGGAAAACGGAACGTAAAATCGGAGTAGGGGGGGGGGAGGGGGTGTTAGGGACGTGCGCGCCAGGCTCGCGGCTCACCGCGGGCGGATACACGAATTTGCGTAATATCACAATATTTACGACCGAAACGAAGAATAATATCGGAAACGCGAATAAAAATAGGACGAAACATTGTTTTGTCACGAAAATAAAGAGTATCAAATCTTTCCACTGTCCGATGGAAATCCGCCCTTCAAAGAATCATCACGACAAGCAGTTAAGGAGATTAGAGCGCTACGCACTAGTCAAATGAGTGTTAATTTTTAAAAATCGTTTACACAAGTTCTATGAATCAATTGGCTATAGTTTATGGTGATTTGTATAGAAATATATGTTCTTGACCAGGAAAAAATTTAACTGCAACGGATTTGCATAAATATTAATCGATTTCCGCAAACTTTTGAAAAGGTAATTTTCATTCAGTTTTTTCAAAGAATAAATCGTATTTTTTGTTCGATTTTGATTTATCGCGGCTCATTCTCTTCCTTGAAAGATGCTTCACGTATTCACCGTCTAGATATTTGATAGTATTCACCGTTTAAACATTAGTCTTTTGTTTGCCCATCGACGAAATTTCTTTGTAAACAACCATCTGTAATTTTTACACGGTAAATACAATCGAATATCTAGACAGTTAATAAGTAAAGTATCTCTCAAGGAAGATAATGAGCCGCGATAAATCAAAATCGAACAAAAAACACGGTTTATTCTTTAAAAAAAAAAAAAAAACCAAATGAAAATCATCTTTTAAAAAATTTGCGTAAATCGGTTAATATTAATGCAAATCCGTTGCAATTAAATTTGTTCTCTGGTCAAGAAAATACCTGGCAATACGAATCACCATTACAAATAATCGACAGGTGCTTAAAACTGTATATAAATTATTTGGAAAAATAATCACTCTTTTGACTAGTGTGGAGCGCTTCAAGCTCCTTAAAAGACTCATCACGACAAGCAGTTAAATGGCTCTTCGGAAGGCGCTCTTTAAAAAAATAATTCTCATTCCTTTTTTCCCCGTGAGCTGAAATGCGCGGCGTTTATACGAGTTCTCCCCCATGTAGCGGCCGACGACGCCAGACGACAGCGAGTTTAGCCGAGTTAGCGTGCGTCGGGCACGCGCTCGCCATCTCCCAGACGCCCCGTAATATACCTCGCGGCAGTGGCCGCAGTGAGAGCCCGGAGATAACGCGTTTTTAGCCGTCGGAAACGGAAACGTTGGCGAGGCCGGCTCAGCATCGAGTTACGTCAATTACAGTACCAATTGGCTTTCGCTCTTTCTCTCTCCCACTCTCCCACTCTCTCCCCTCCCGCCTCGTCGGTTCGTGAGGGAAGATCGTTCGCATATTAGATCGCATAAATGCATAATGAATCGCGCGAGATAGTCGAGGCGAATGAAGATTCATTGAGTTTGTCGGTCTTGGCATAACCGACTGACTGTGCATATCGGAGTTGTAACTTTTCCATTACTTTTTTTTTCGTTCATATAAATTAGTCATGTATAATAGCAACCAAAATATATTGTATTCTGTTTTTTAATTAAATAAAAATAAAAAAATATTAAATAATTTCTATGACTACTAATAAAACGAAAAAAAATCGGTTTTCTTCATATAAATTAGTCATATATAATAGTAAACAAAATATATTGCATTCTGTTTTTTTTCTAACTGTTCACTGCATATTGAGTATAAAAAATGTAAAGGATAAATTTGTTAATAAATTAAATAAAAATAAAAAAATATTGAATTATTTCTATGACTAATAATGAAATGGAAAAAATTCTGTAATGGGATAGTCGCACAACTGCGATATGGATCTATGAAAAAATGACTAATACTAAGCGAAAAAAATACTAATTTTAGCTTTAATATTGGAAGAAATAGTGGAAAAAATGGACGAAATAATTAACGCTTTATTTTTTTAATGCATTAAATTTTTCTTTCATTTTTTTCCACTATTTCTTACAATATTGTACATTCTTGTTATTTTAAAAATCACTACACAATATTTAGTATGAAGTCATAATTACAAAACAAATTGTACTGTAAACTATATCTCATGAATTAATGGGGATTTACAACTACTACGAGCCACCATATGGCATGAAATTTCATGTATGTACGACTGCGTACGACAATAAAAAAATATTGAATTATTTCTATGACTAATAATGAAATGGAAAAAATTCAGTAATGGGATAGTTGCACAACTGTGATATGGATCTATGAAAAAATGACTAATTCTAAGCGAAAAAAATACTAATTTTACTTTTCATATTGGAAGAAATGGTGGAAAAAATGGACGAAATAATTAACGCTTTATTTTTTTAATACATTCCATTTTTCTTTGATTTTTTTCCACTATTTCTTGCAATATTGTATATTCTTGTTATTTTAAAAATCACTACACATTATTATAATGGAGTCATAATTACAAAACAAATTGTACTGTAAACTATATCTCATGAATTAATGGGATTTACGACTCTGCTACGAGCCACCATATGGGATGAAATTTAATGTATGTACGAGTGCGACGACTTACCCGGCTTTCTGCGAGAGCTCCAGAGCACAGGAGGATGCGCGGGGGCGGCAGCGGCGGCGGCGGCAGCAGCAGCGACGACGGGGTTACCGGCAGAGGCAGCCAGCTTGACTGCGTTCCGCGAACCTGCGACGTTCGGCGAACGGAAACAGAAAAAAGGAGACAGACGACATTATAATTGATCGATCGTTATCTTCGACAGAGACATATATATAAATACGCCCAGAACCATTCGGTTAACGCGACATTTATCGTCCATTGTATTTTTACGCGCGATCGTCGTGCGTAACGCGAGGATGCTTCGCGTGCATGCGATCGGCCATTTAATTATCGTGACTTTTAATGCTTTATAAATAAATTGACGATAAAACTCGGCTAAACAATTTCCGGGGTCGTAAATTTGATTACGAAAATTCCTATCGACGTGGAAAAACATATACATACGTATATCCATATATATATATAACGTTTATATACGCACGTTCTGGCGCATCGCCCAAAGACTATGAGCTCATCGTGACGCAAGACCAAACAAACTTTCCGAAAAATTATAACCATTTTTTCATTTTTAATCCGCGTGACGTCAGCGCGAACAAAAAGACTCGTCGGCGGTCTTCGCACCTGCCTGTCAATTTTATCGTCGGAATTTCTGGGTCGACGATATATACGTTATAACTGAGTCAGCCCGCCCACTTCCGAAAGTACGCGCGCGCGCGCGCGCGACATTTCCGCGTGCAAACGATCCTCCGAAAAACGTGTTCGCGGACAATAGAGACAGTTTATTTCCGGTAGACGTCAGAGCTTCGCGGCTATTGTCCCTTGAGTATATCCCGCGGGCCACTTCGATGCCATCGGAGGATCGATACGCGCGTGGGCGCGAGAGTCCTCAGGATAGAAAGCCCTCAGTATAGAAAACATGTCGGAAAAAAAAAGACACATCGCATCACCAAATTGAATTTCTCACTCCACCGGAACAGTACATTACGCTGAAAGGGAGATGAGGAGGGCAACTTTTCACCGAGTGTGAAGTTTGATGCCCCAGCGAATAAGCGAGGGTAGAAATTCACACGAGGTGGAATGAGTTGCACCCCTCCCATGTACACTGTTAAAAATCCGGTGTTAAAAATTGACCCTTCGCAGTGTTGATAGAGTCCACACCGTGTCAATGACTATAGTGTTCAATAACTGGTATCAATTTGCATTATAACCTCAACATTTCAAACATATTCTACTTGAATACAGTTGAATGAAATTCAATGACATCGTCGGATTTTGTTCGTTCAATAAGCCGTCACTGATTGATAGCGTTTTATGGATTTTCATCACCTTGTCCCAAACATAAATATGTCAAAAGTTTCATGAACGAGGACGACAATTTTGACGCACCAGATGATGTGAATTTGACACGCTGGAAAGTGCTACTTTTAACACCAAATGGTTCAACACTGATCAAAATTCCACATACGAATTGGGTTTGACATCCTGGATTTCTAACAGTGTGGCGTACTATACTTTTCGGCCGATTTCGCTGCAAAATAACCACGTTTCGTGTGTGCAACTAAGACGGAAAATTAGCTAATTTTTAACAAACGACGATCGTAGTGCGATTTTCATTTCTCCCGCCGGACAAGAATGAGCCGATTTCCTCCCTGGGGAGGTAATGAAACTGGACTGCGCATGCGTGAGTCATTTGTAAAAAAAAAAGGATCGATTTTCCGTCCGCGTTGCGGGTACGAAATGAGGTTATTTTAGCGGAGTCGGACCAATGAACAGTCCAATCTAACCTACACTTTTAGTCGAAAATAAGCGTCAACGACAAAATAATTGCAGTAGATAGCTAAACAATAAACAAACTCTTAAAAATCTGTTGTTTATTCCCTGGCGAGTGTTCATTTACTGGTGCATTTCCCATATACGGTACGCGCGAAGAAACGAACGGTCCAATCTTACCTACGCTTTTAGTCGAAAATAAGCTTCAATGACCAAATAATCGCAGTAGGTAGCTAAAAAATAAACAAATGGGAATCTAATGTTCAGCCAAGTCGGTACAATTGATCATGTGAACTCTTAAGTGCATTTACTCTATACGGTACGCGCTTATGCTGGACGGCGGTCTGTGCGTCGCGACCGCGGGTCCATATAGGGTAAAGTCACCAGTGAATGAACGGTTAAGCGGAAAAATTTGTTTATCATGCATTTTTATGAAATGCGATATTTAAAAATTGTTTGCGAAAATTTTAACGGTTGATCAGAATGTCAAAATATGTGAAACAGCTAAAAAAATCTCGTATTTTCATCGCGAAATATATAAAAATAAATACTAAAAGCCAAAAATCCAAAAACACCAGTAACTGAACGAGCCAATCTAATCTGCAGTTTTGGTCGAGAATAAGCTTCAGCGACGAAATAATCGCAGTGGATAGCTAAAAAATGAACAAATTAGGATTCTAATATTCAGCCAAGTCGTCATAATTGGTCATGAACTCTGAAAAACGCTGTTGTTCATTCACTGGTGCCTTCACCCTAAATGAACGAGCCAATCTAATCTGCAGTTTTGGTCGATAATAAGCTTCAGCGACAAAATAATCGCAGTGGATAGCTAAAAAATGAACAAATTAGGAATATGATGTTCAGTCGAGTCGTCATAATTGGTCATGAACTCTCAAAAAACTGTTGTTCATTCACTGGTGACTGTTCATTTACTGGTGCATTCACCCTACGCAGGAGGCGTCTGATGCGGCGTCGGCGGCGGCAGCGGTGGCGCTGAGGCCGCAGATGCTAGGAGCGCGGGTCGCGTGCCGCGTCCCGGCTCCGCCGCATCCGAGAGGCGACCGAGGGGATAGCGCTCGACGTGTCGCGCACGGCCATATCCAGCGGCGGTTACGCGCGCTGCTGAGCGCCGCGTCGCGGTGGCGACGGCTCTAGCACCGACCGCCGGAATTGCGTCCACGCGTCCCGGCTTCCCGCATCTCACACTCACGCGGCTCCCGGTCCCTCGCCCGATCTACGGCCAGAGTGGAGTCGCTCGCTCGCTCGGCGCCGCCCGGACCACCACCCGCGATTTCCATATTATTACAATAATCGCTCGCGCGAAACAACCGAGCCGTAAGGTCGACGTCGTCACCGCGATGTGTCATAATGTTGAAGTTTGCATCGTTGGAATGCAACGAAAATTAAGAAAAAAAATTATTCTTCTTATAATCTTTCTCTATTGTTAATTGCAAGGCTAGTGCCCATTTACAAGGGGGGTAGGCGTACATGATTATATTTACAGATCATAAAACTATAGTGATTTATAAATAAAAAGAATTATAAAAAAAAATTATTCTAATGAACCCAAAAGATCATACTGGGTATAAAATGTTATTGTAACGATTAATTATTACAATAACTTTTTTAGAATCGTTAGAATAATTGTTTTTTTTTAATGTTCGTTGCATTCCAAAGATGCAAACTTCAACATCATGATGTGCCGTTGTGTCCATGTGTCATTGACCACGCTGAGAAAAATCCATGAGATAACAATGCCAAATATAGCGATTTTACTATACAAATAGGTGACTTAAATTGTAGTAACATTGTAAGTATATGAAAGCGGTCGTATTGGAAAAATACAGACTTCATTATAATTAAAAAATGTAATTAAATGTAGGAGTACGTTTTTAGGGTAAATTTGCCACTAGGAATATAAATCTGAGGTAAATAATTCGATAATTAAAAAAATCTATAATTTGTAAATTGTAAATTCCATGTTTTCGAAAAAATTGAATTTTTTACCGTAAATTTACATTACTAGTGGCAAATTTACCCTAAAAACGTACCTCTACAATTAAGAAATTACATTTTTGAAGTATAATGAAGTCTGTATTTTTTCAATATAACAGCTTTCACATACTTACGACTTCGGCAATACTGTTTTCATACTTCATTTTTTGCGCGGGAGGGGATCGTCGAACTTTTATGAAAATTTACAATAACCAGAAATATCTGGCGCATGCACATTCATTAAATTTCAGCGTCGCTGTCGACCACGTATATGGACCCGTGGCGACGACGCACAAACGGACGTTCAGCATACTCGTATACGTATATATACATATACACTATATACACAAACGTGATATGCACGCGTTGCTCGTTGCAGCGCAGCGACGAGCGACGCGTCACGCGCGGCATTTATATACTCCGCGCGAAAATCGGGGCGCCCTGCGCGCCCAGATGTTTCACATCTTTTCGCGGGAGGCCGACGCGTACCTTATATACCGGAAGAAAAAAAAAAGAACGAAAGATCGCCGACGAGAAAAATGTTTGTCAACGCATTAATTTCGAGTAAGGGAATTAGTAGCTGCTATAGTGGGTATCAGATGATATATCTATTATTATACGAATTTTTCTGGATTTGGCATATTTTTTAGAAAATTCGGACAATTTTATCGATTAATAAAAAATTAAATAAAAACGAAATTTCGGGATATAATGAATTCGAGACTTTGATTGACTTTTTCGTCTTTTTCGAGTACTTCTTTTTCTATTTCAAGTAAGAAAATTAGTCGCTGCGGTGGTATAAGTTCATATATCTATTATTGTACGATTTTTTTCTCGATTTGGCCTATTTTTGGGATGATTCGGGCAATTTTATCAATTAAAATGAAATAGAAACGAAATTCCAGAATGTAATGAATTCGAGACTTTGATTCACTCTTTTTCTTTTTGTCGACTGAGTTTTCCATTTCAAGTAAGTGAATTAGTCGCTGCTGCGGTATCGGTTGATATATCTAATAATACTTTACGATTTTTTCCTGGATTAGACCTATTTTTGGGAAGATTCGGGCAATGTCATCGATAAAAAAGAAGATAGATAAAAAATTCCAAAATATTCCGAATTCTGGATAAAAATTCCGGAACAGAAAAATGTTGGTCAACGGTTAATATAACAATTTTTAGATTTTGTCTGAATTTAGCCTATTTTTTTTAGAAACTTTCAGGCAATTTTATCGATAAAAAAAAAAGAAACAAAATTCCAGGATAAAATGAATTCCGAATTCCAATTCACTCTTTCCTCGTAGCGACGCACACGTTTTTCCTCGATTTGCCTCGGAACGAGCGTCCGCGGTTAAAGAAAGAAAAAAAAAACCAATTGGGTTTCCCTTCTGAATTTTTCATGATTCAGCTCGCGCGCGAGGCGACGCCTCGGGACTCTCGTCGACACGGGGATAAAAGTGGAAATTCCGGAACTTTCGTTCTCCGAGTTTACGCGGAACTGCTGACACACCTACGCGAAAACGAAAACGATTCCGCGCCGATATCGAGGTGCGGTATTCGGGGGGGGGGGGGGGGGGGGGGGAGAGGCCTCTCGCACTCAGCGAAACATCTACGCATCGATAACGAAAATTTTTTCTCGCGATTTCCGCGATTGGCGACCTCGATTGCGAGGCGAGCGCTGAACCGCGTACAGCGCACGCGCCAAGACCGCGAGATGCGAGAGGCGAGATAGCGAGCAGCGCGCGCGAGCTGCGATTGCCCTCGATGGCGAATCATCGTCGCGGTCTTGGCGCGCGGGGGAGAGAAATTGAGGGAAATAAAAACGATCCGACGGGAGAGACGAAGAGAAACGCGACGAGGAGGGTCGTAGGCGAGATAACGATCTCGCGATCTCTCTGCTCCGGCGCTTCAAGTACGCAGTGCCCGAGTGATAAGCCTCCTCTGCGTCTTTGCTGCTCGGCGTCTTTGCCGCTGATGCTTTTTTTGCTCTGCTGCTACACTGGTCACCGTGCAGACGAAAATGCGGTGCGTATTCGCTATGTGCACTAGGGTTGCCGTTTATTAATCGATTAATCGAAAGATCGATTTTTTTTGTCACGAATTAATCGATTTTTGGATCGATTAATAGGAAGATCGATTTTTTTGTCATCAATTAATCGATTTTTGGATCGATCTTTTCGAACCGATCAATCCACCGAATTGATAAATTCAGTTCCAGATTCGTTCACATTTCTTTATTTGTTATTATACAGAGTGTCCCGAAAGTAATGAAATCTCGCCTACGATAACGATCTCGCGATCTCTCTGCTCCGGCGCTTCAAGTACGCAGTGCCCGAGTGATAAGCCTTCTCTGCGTATTTTGCTGCTCGGCGCCTCTGCCGCTGATGCTTTTTTGCTCTGCTGCTACACTGGTCACCGTGCAGATGAAAATGCGGTGCGTATTCGCTATGTGCACTAGGGTTGCCGTTTTTTAATCGATTAATCGAAAGATCGATTTTTTTGTCACGAATTAATCGATTTTTGGATCGATTAATAGAAAGATCGATTTTTTTGTCATCAATTAATCGATTTTTGGATCGATCTTTTCGAACCGATCAATCCACCGAATTGATAAATTCAGTTCCAGATTCATTCACATTTCTTTATTTGTTATTACTAGGGTAATCACACGCGCTTGCGCGCGTGCCCGAGATATCTTTGCGCTGCTGCGCTCTTCTAAACCTTTAAAAGGGTAAATCGCAACTAAAAATCCTTGTTTAGTTGATTTAAAAAAAAAATGTTGTCGAACAGTTTGTCAAAAATCGTAGATCCGGCCGCCGGGCCGAAAACCGCCCAAATCGGGGTCACGAAATTTATTTTTTCAAAATATCGACTTTTAACCTATACCATCATTCTCAAGTCGCATATTCTACCCCTGAAAACACTGGTTACGACCCTTTTTTAGTTGATTTTGAAATCGTAGATCTGTTTTCTTCGTCAGGGGATCTGAAAATCCTCTTAACCTTATCGAACTGTCAGATCAAAAATTGGTATCTCTCATCAAATGACGCGTAAGCACGATTCGAATGATCTGAATGAAAATATTGCACATTGTAGAGTGCCGACTGCCCTTCTTTTTAGCTCAAGCGATAAAACGGACATTCGATAAATATTTACTAAATAAATATTTATCCACCGTTTACCGACACTGATGGGTGTGCGGTCGGAGTGCGGCTCCGGCGGTCCCACGAGTTAAGCAGCATTGATTGCGGCCATAACTTGGATGGGTGACCGCTTAGCCGTGCATCGACTGGCGCGTCAAACAGGGAGCGGGAGGCATTTTTCAGAAACTCTGGTGTCTGCACTTAAGAAGCATGTGTTTCTTTCGTGTAGACACTGGAGAATCAGAAATATATAATGCCGTCTGTACCGGCACGGGTTTTCCGCAATTTCCCCGTACCCTCGGTAAATGCGGTACAGTGTAGCTAAGTCGGCTGCGGACGCACGGAAGTTAGGTTAGCTTAGCTAAGTGCGGGTAGGGACTGATAGGAGGGGAAAAACTAGGGGGGGGGAGCAAGGTAAAAACCCTCACGGGTGTACCAGGGAAACGGAAATAAATAAATAAAATATTTATCCACCGTTTCCCATATGTTGTCGCGCGTATAAAATATAGTTCCAATTGTTCGCAAGCCGGCTACTCGCAGCGCTATAGTTGTCGCCGTGCATATAGCGAGTAACGAGATTGATACGACACTGAAGTGTTTGATTAAAAAAATGAGAATAATTGTTAAAAAAAAAAAAAAAGATTATTGCGTGAGATTAGATTACGTGAAATTCGCAAAAGGTCGTTGAGCCCGAGCGATCAGCGCTCGGGCAATAGCCGTGCGTCGGATATTCTTCGAAGCAAAATATATTCACGTTGGTAAAAAGCCGAAGATTATACGTAACGACGAGCGCGTATATAAATTTCTCAATGTTATTCCGAAAGTCTGTGGTTAGTGTTCCGACGCTGCATCGTCTGTTTTTCTGCATCTCCTCGGATACGTCGTTATCTAAAGACACGAAAAAAAAAAATGAGCATCACGAGTTGTCCATGCAAAATTACGCAAACCACAACACAAATATTCCTCGTCGTGTATCGTCGAGAAACCGCAGATACCGTCGAGTACCCGTTCATTCGAAATTAAACGATTAAAAAGGTAAACAATAGCGATTATTTTATTTATTTATTGCCGAGTTTACAAAATCTTGCACTTTCTATCGCGAGATCGTCGACGATAACAAATCAAAAAAATCGAGTGATTCCTGAGACAATATTTGTGATAGTAATTACGATCTTATCTTCGAGAAATCGAAAATATTTGTCAGAGGCAGATTTCGTCGGAAAAACATATTTGTTCGAATCTGTATATACCGAATTAATTAGATTTAAATTAGAATCTCATTTTTTTAATGATGTTGAAGTTTGCATCGTTGGAATGCAACGAAAATTTTAAAACATATATGTTCCAACGATTCTAAAATTATGCTAACGATTCATTGTTACAATAACATTTTATACCCAATACGATCTTTTGGGTTCACTAGAATAATTCTTTTTTATTTTCGTTGCATTCCAACGATGCAATCTTCAACATCATATTTTATATTGCATCTAACTTGTTTTCCCTGCAGCGTCATAAAAGAAAAACGAAAAAAAAAACTTTCGATCGGTTATTATATAAATTGTGTCAAGTCCTCGACAGGCACTCGGCCTATTTTTCCGCTGAACACAACGGCAAATAGACCAGGTGCTCGAAGAGGCCTTCGCCTCCACGTTATAATCTTTTTCCGACTGTCAGTCACAGCGTCGATTAGACGGCGCTCGAGAAATAAGATCCTGAGCGGATTACCGCAACGCTAATGCGCAACAATGGGAAACGAGAGAGGAGTTTCCCCGGGACCACGCGGCGCCAACCAATACCCACGATGGTATTACGTATATCTATATGTGACGGCGATAGCCACAGCAGGCAAGTAAAATACGGGTACAGTAGAACCTCAATTATTTGTCGGATGTGTGAAAAAATGGCCGGAAAACTAAGGGACAAATACTATGATAGTATTACATAGTATTTCTTGAAGATAAGCCATTTTACCCCACCCTCTCGATTCTTGACACGGCGGCAAAGACTCATGTGATAATAAATTAGTACATTACGCAACAAGGGAGGGAAGTGCAACTTATCACCGAGGGTGAAATTTGATGCCCGAGCGAAGTGAGGGCAGAAATTCACACGAGGTGAAAACGCACTTCTCTCCCATGTTGCGTACTATACTTTTCTTCCGATTTCGCTGAAAAATAACCTCATTTCGTGCGTGCAACACGGACGGAAAGTCGCTCATTTCTAACCTGTGACGAGGACGCATGCGTAGTACGGATTACATTACTGCCCGTGGGCAGGAATGTGCCGATTACGTCCCTAGGGAGGTAATGAAACCGGACTGCGCATGCGTCGAGTCACAGGTTAGAAATGAGCGACTTTCCGCCCGCGTTGCGGGCACGAAATGAGGTTATTTCAGCGGAGCCGGAAGAATAGTACATTACGCTACAAGGGAGGGAAGTGCAACTTTTCACCGAGTGTGAAGTTTGATGCCCGAGCGAAGCGAGGGCAGAAATTCACACGAGGTGAAAAGTTGCATCCCTCCCATGTAGCGTACTATACTTTTCTCCCGATTTTACTGCAAAATAACTCCATTTCGCGTGTGCAACGGGGACGGAAAATTAGGTTATTTTTAACAAATGACGATCCGCATGCGTAATGCGATTTTCATTTCTCCCGCAGGGCAAGAATGAGCCGATTTCCTCCCTAGGGAGGAAATGAAATCGTATTTCGCATGCGTGAGTCATTTGTCAAAAATGAGCTGTTTTTCCGCCCGCGTTGCGGACACGAAATGGGGTTATTTCAGTGGAGTCGGGAGAAAAAATACTTATTGCAGGCTAGGATTTTAGGGGGGACTTGGAAAATGTTAGAAAAAGTCATGTTTCAGGCCATGGGTCTTTGAGGGACTTGGAAAAATTCCGGCCCAGTGGGCCCTTTTGACATGTTCTACACACACTCAGAAAAACGTTTAGTACAGTAAAAAAAAAATAGTATGAATCAACCAAATTCTACAGTTACGGGTGGCGAACAAAACGAATGACTGCAACATTGGGTTGAATTACAAATACATATATTTGCTTATTTCAAATGAATTAATTTTCTATCCGAAATAGCACACAGTTATTTCGACTATATACTTATTGTTCTCAAACCTAACAATATTCTTTTAACAGCGTAATAATATTGAAACATTTAAAATCATTATTAAAAAAATATTTTTCGGTTTGAGCAAGTCGTAACTTTAATATAGTTCATTCAAACTATTGTGCAGTCAAGTCGATATAGCCATTCAATCAAAACCAACAATGCTTTGGGGTTCATAAGAATAATTTTTTTTTTTAATTTTCGTTGTTTTCTAACAATGCAAACTTCAAGGTAATATAATTCAGTTGTTTCGATTCAATTGCGTATGTAACATGAACTACGTCTTATTTTAAGCAAAAAAAATGTGGTTGGACTGAAACAAAATAATTTCAACCATATATAAAAATGGTTGATAATACCAAACGTTTTTCTGAGTGCAGCGACGGCGGCGAGATCTTTTTATAATATAGAGAGATAAAAAAAATACAACTGGTGAAATCCCAGCGGCGCGCGTTCCTCTTTAATCGAGTTCCGTGCATCCGCGAACCGAGAAAACAATGAAATACAATATTGTGCCACTGGTGAGTACGCATGTCCGTAGAGAATATCATTAATTTCCACGCTTTGCGAAATCTCAGCCGGCGTTTTTTTCCCTCCTATCACAGTTTCCGCGTTCGTTATCGCGAAGCGGAAATTTTCTTTATTTTTTCTTTTTTTTTTCCCCTGCAACGAAGACGAAATGAAACGAGGAAACGAGGAAGGAAAATCATCGACTGCAACGTCGTCGTATTTCACGTCTGCGAAGTAGCGTAGCGAGCCGCGTAAATTTCCGACCTGAAGGCAGAAGCCGTGCGGTTTCTTTATTTTTCCACGATTCGCGACGAGTTTATTTTTCCCCCGATTCCCGGTGCCGTAAGCGCGACGGTTCAAAGTCTCCGCTGGCTGATTACGCGGCTCCTCGGAAACGTGAAAACTGAAAATCGAGCGGGCCGCACGTTTCGTAACGCAGATGTTACAAAAAAGAAAAATAGACAAGGAAAGCGCGATCGTTCGATAATTGTTGTTTATGCATTTTCGGCCATTACTATATCACGCAAATTGCCGGGCCGACGAACCGGAATTTCGCACGCGCAAAATTCCGGTTCGAAAGTCGCGAAGTCGCGCGCGGAAAAACCGGAATACCCCGGTTGTGTTGTGTGCCGTCTCGCCCCGGGCATTAGTCGCGCTGGAGCGGCGTGGTCTACGACACGTTCGCATCCGCCGCGGCGCGTTAGGTGAGCGGCAACACGTTGCCGGGCCGCGCACTTTTCCAAAATCAGCCTTTTCCTGCGGCCATTTTTTTCTCCAGACTGTTTTTCTTCAGTTCATTTTTTTCAGCAATTTTGTTCCTCACTGCATTCACGCCATTTTTCGCCATTTGCTCAACAAAAAATATATGAAATTATTTATTTTTCGAAAATTGAATCATTGATATATTAAGGGGCTGCTGGAGTAGATTTTTTTACCGACTGGTCGGTAAAAAAGTACGGTTTCGTAGTTTACGGTATACGTCGTTATTGAATTACAAAAATGTCTCAAATTGCACAGGATTATTATATCAATGTAGGCGCATCGGCGTAGATTCTCGTTTTTCGTATGGGATTCCTGAAAATGTTTATATAATACGAAAAAGGTGGCAGTTGACAGTTCTAGCGGCCATATTGGTTTTCGATAGGCTTATAAATTTACGATTTTCTTTGTTTTTCAAGCGTTTTCACCCAAAATTCGAGTGTACGCCGATGCGCGTATGTTGATATTATAATCCTGTGCAATTTGAGACATTTTTGTAATTCAATAACGACGTATACCGTAAACTACGAAACAGTACTTTTTTACCGACCAGTCGGTAAAAAAATCTACTCCAGCAGCCCCTTAAGGTGAATGTTTCCAACAGTAGCATGCATTTTTAACTACTGACTGCCCCTCTGGGACAAAAAGACGGGAGTTATGCGTTTCACGGCGATCAACTGATTTCAGCGATTTCTTCGTAGCTAATGTTCTCGAAAACGGTAAAAAATTACTTGACAACATTTTGTACGTCAATTCTATAACTAGCACCCAATGTTTTTTTTTTTCATAAATTGAAGCGATAAGTTGTTAATTCGCGTAGATAAATGCATTTTGCAAATTCTGTAACTCACTTTATAGCGCATATGGCTGAGTATTTGAATGACTTTGAAATTAAATTGAAAAAAAACTATTTTAAATTGACTATTTTAAATTGAAAATAAAAATAATTTTATAAAAATAAAAAAACTCCCGACTACAAAAAGAGGTTAATTAATTAACAAATTGGGTAAACAAAAAATTATGAAATAATTAAATAACCATTCGCATATCATATAGTCGGGAGATTTTTTCGTTATTAAGGTAAAGGTACCGGTTTCGGTCACCTTTGGCTCAGTTTTGGTCACCGAGTTTGAAAACACAGAATTATTTGTATTATTAAAATGCAATAAAATTGTATCGATAAACTTGTCAATTTATATAGGTACTTTCGATGTATCGACATAAAAATACAGAAAACAATCGTTTGAAATAAAAATACAGTGAAAATGGCCCAAACTGGTACAGTGACCGAAACTGGTACCTTTACCTTATGTGTGAAAATCTGTCGACTAGGGTGAATGTACCGGTAAATGAACAGTCACCAGTGAATGAACAACAGCTTGTTGAGAGTTCATGACCAATTATGACGACTTGGCTGAACATTATATTCCTAATTTTTTTATTTTTTAGCTATCCACTGCGATTATTTAGTCGCTGAAGCTTATTTACGACGAAAAATGCAGGTTACATTGGCTCGTTCATTTACTGGTGTTTTTGGATTTTTGGATTTTAGTATTTATTTTTATATATTTTGCGATGAAAATACGAGATTTTTTTAGCTGTTTCACATATTTTGACATTCTGGTCAACCGTTAAAATTTTCGTAAACAATTTTTAAATATTGCATTTCATAAAAATTCATGATAAACAAATCTTTCCACTTAACCGTTCATTCACTGGTGACTTTACCCTATATGATATGCGAATGGTTATTTAATTATTTCATAATTTTGTGTCAAGCTAATTTGTTAATTAATTAACCTCCTTTTTCTGTCGGAAGATTTCGAATTTTTATAACATTATTTTTTCTTCGGTTAATTTTTCCTGGACATTTCCTCCTAATCGCATCGCGCTGGAGCGCGTGGTCTACGACACGTTCGCATCCGCTGCGGCGCGTTATGCGAGAGCGGCAACACGTTGCCGGGCCGCGCGTTCGTTTCGTTACTTACTTCGTGACGAAGAGGCGAAATACGAGACGCCGCCGTCGTCGCAGTCGCCAGATATGCGGAGGGACAGCGCGCAAGCGGCGGGACCGAAGCCGTCGACTCGGGTGTCCCTCTTCAGCGCGTAGCGAACGAGGCTCGTTCCTTCGTTCTACTCCACTCCCGAGTTCCGAGACTCGAAACGACAGCAGTGAGGGGGAAGGGGGAGGGTCAGCTCGGCTCTGGGAGCGACGAGCGAGAGAGGTGCGAAAAGTAATATGCATAATCGTATTGTGCACAATCGAAATGCGGCTGGGAATATCCGGTACGAATATTCCGCGAACCTCCAACGTCTTCGCCA
Source organism: Itoplectis maculator (assembly GCA_964034905.1). Taxonomy (NCBI): domain Eukaryota; kingdom Metazoa; phylum Arthropoda; class Insecta; order Hymenoptera; family Ichneumonidae; genus Itoplectis; species Itoplectis maculator. The sequence goes on along the minus strand of OZ035855.1, from coordinate 2,135,726 downwards.
ACCGCTGAAACGCCGAGGACGAAAAGTGTCAACTGGTTTTTCTGCCAAATCGTAAAATCCGATTGGAATTTCCTGCGACTAATTTCTTTTTTCGCATTATTTTTCCGAGAAACCGAATGAGACTTCGCGCGCCAAAATCGTCAACGAATTGCGTATTACTCCTGTACAAGAAATAAAAAAAAGGAAGAAAAAAAAAACTCTTGAGAAAGCCTCGAAAATTATAATGTTGAAGTATGCATTGTTGGAGTGCAACGAAAAAAAAAAGAAAAAACTTATTCTAGCATTTCTGAAGTGATGCTAGTGATTCTAAAAAGTTATATAACGATCAATCGTTATAATTAAAACAAAGTTATTATAACGATCAATCGTTATAATTAAAACAAAGTTATTATAACGATCAATCGTTATAATTTTAAAAAATTAACTTTTTTAGATTATAACTGTCTGAAAAAACTGGAAATTTGTATCCATAAACTCGTAAATTGAACTTAATTTGCAATTTTGATATAAAATGAAGGTACCTTTGCAATAAAATTAGAGTTAATTAAAAAAATTAAAGTACTTTTACACTAAAATTAAAGCAAATTATAAAAATTGCTGTACCAAAAATAAATTGGACGTCGCAATTGTGTAGTAAATTGTACTATACCAGTTTATGAATTAAAACTTCCAGTAAATGTACATCAAATTTCAAGTAATTTTTTTTCTCAGTGTTATTATAAAGATCAATCGTTATAATTTAAAAAGATACTATAACGATCAATTGTTATAATTAAAAAAGTTATTATAACGATTTTCCTTATAATAACTTTTCATACCCAGTTCAATCCTTTGGGTTCATTTGAACAATTATTTTTTTTTTTTTCGTTGCCTTCCAACGATGCAAACTTCACCATAATCGAAAATCAGCGATGATGTTAAAGTTTGCATCGTTGGAATGCAACGAAAATAAAAAAAAATGGTTCTAATGAACCGAAAAGGTCGTACTAGATACAAAATGTTATTACAACGATAAATCCGTCATAATAACTTTTTAGAATCGTCCAAATAATTTTAGAATCGTTAGAACAATTATTTTTTTTTTTAATTTTCGTTGCATTCCAACGGTGCAAACTTCAAGATAATCGGCGTTTTTACAAAAAATCCGATCGCGGTTGACAATGCTTCGTGTCAAGGTCACGTCGACGCGCGCACGTTGTATGTCCATCCCCGTCTCCTCCGTCTCCGCGCGCGCGCGCGAATAAGTTTGCCGTGGCGATTACCGAGCAGTTTAGCGGTGATTTGTCGCCGGTGTGAAGCTTCGGGGGCTCCTTAAAACGCGTAGGTTAAAGAGCGCGTGTGGCCGCCGCTACCGCCACCGCCGCCGCCGCCGTCGTCGTCGTCGTCGTTGCGACCGCTGCCGTTGGGGATTGCGTACAAACGACTGTGAATGAACGAAATGTGGGCGATCGCCGTGTGCGACGCGCGGAGACGGAGGAGACGGAGAGGACAATCGAAATGTGTAGTGAGAGTAGTGTGTACGACCTGCCTGGGCCTCCGCAAATGGGCGGAGAGGGGAAAGGAAGGGGGGGAGGTAAGGAACGCGGTGAATCGGTAGTTGTGCTCGATCGAGTTGGTATATAGCGTATAGCAAAGAGAGAGACAGGGATAGAGGAAGACAGAGACGGAGAGAGAGAGGGGGGGGAGGAGAGACGAAGAGCGAGAGCGACATGAGCGCGAAGCGAGAACGCCCAAAGAGTGAGAAAGAGCACTCGCGGCACGCGGGACACGAGTACACGAAAATCCTACGCCACGGGCGTTCGCGCGAGCGCGAGCGCGGTATCAACGGACTCGAAAACATCATCCGAAGGCACGCGGAGTATAGATAAACGGCTCGGCGAGCGCGCGAGCGGTGTGCGACTTGCCCTGCTAAAACACACCGAGCGCCGCGACACCAGCGAACGAGCGACAGAAACAGAGAGAGAGAGAGAGATTCATGTATTGCGTACCCTTGGATAGTATCCCCTAAGGGCACTGTACCATCAAGTACAAATCATGATCTTGAAGTTTGCATCGTTGGAATGCACCAAAAATGAAAAATGAAAAAAAAAAAAATCGAGGGTAGACGCACCGTTTGTGGCCACTGTACCATTAATGGCCACATGAAAAACGGATATATTAATTCATCATACTATCAATCTAATCAAATTAATACATGACATTATTCTTCACGAACTGAAGCAAATTTTACATTGAACAATGCTGGGCTTGAAATACATAATTATTTAATAAATAATGTTTAAAGCGTTCAAAGCACTTTTGCACCATTTGTGGCCATCCCGAAATTTACGTGTAATAAGTATGGCCACAAATGGAACAAGTGGTGGCCACAAAGGGTCCTAAGATGGCCAAAAATGGTACTTCTACCCTAACGATACTAAAATCATTCTAACGATTCTACAAGGTTATTATAGCGATTAATTCGTTATAATAACATTTTATACCCAGTGGGATCTTTCGAGTTCATTAGAATAAGGTTTTTTGAAACAGAGACAGAGAGAGAATTAGAGTTAAAGTTGTTTTTATTTGATCCTAGAATAAAGTTCCCTAAGGACTAAAGTAACAATGCAAAATAGTCCTCTCTTATAGCAGTAAATTTAAGCATAATCCGATCGAATGAATACAGACATAAATATAGAAACGAAACATCAGCAAAAATAAAGAATGTTTCTAATGAACCCAAAGGATCGTACCGGGTATAAAATGTTATTACAACGATTGATCGTAATAACTATTTAGAATCGCTAGAATAATTTTAGAGTCGTTAGAATTTCTTTCTGTTCCTTTTTTCATTGCGTTTCAACGACCCGAGCAAAAGAATGAAGTATGAAAGCAGTATTGCCGAAGTCGTAGGGGTACATTTTTAGAGTAAATTTGCCACTAGGAATGTAAATCTGCAGTCAAAAACTCATTTTTTTCGAAAACAGAATTTACAATTTATAAATCATAGTTTTTAAAAATTATCGAATTATTGATCTCAGATTTACATTCCTAGTCGCAAATTTACCCTAAAAACGTACCCCTACATTTAACCCCTGCTATTTTTTGTTTCTGAATTTTGAGTTCGGATTCGTAATCAGCGACCCTTACAGCCCCCGAGTACCAAATTTCACGAAAATCAATCAAGCCGATCGGAAAATAATTGGATAATAATCGGGAAATGCATGACGCCATGTGGCGTCATTGCCGCCGAAGGGGTTAAGGAATTACATTTTTGAAGTATAATAAAGTCTGTATTTTTTCAATACGACAGCTTTCTTATACTTACAATTTAAATACAAATTAAGACTTGGGCAATACTGTTTTGATACGTCATTTTTTGCGCGGGGCTGCAGACTTCAACATCATGAAAATAATAACACAAAATAACATAAAAAGAAAAGCATAGGGTGAAGGCACCAGTAAATGAACAGTCACCAGTGAATGAACAACAGCTTTTTCAGAGTTCACGACCAATTATGACGACTTGGCTAAACATTAGATTCCTAATTTGTTAATTTTTTAGCTATCCACTGCGATTATTTTGTCGCTGAAGCTTATTTTCGATCAAAACTGCAGGTTAGATTGGCTCGTTCATTTACTGGTGTTTTTCGATTTTTCGCTTTTAGTATTTATTCTTATATATTTTGCGATAAAAATACGAGATTTTTTTTGCTGTTTCACATATTTTGACATTCTGGTCAACGTTTAAAATTTTCGCAAACAATTTTTAAATATTGCATTTCATAAAAACTCATGATAAACAAATCTTTCTGCTTAACCGTTCATTCACTGGTGACTTTACCCTACGACGAGCCGGCCTACCGACTCATCTCCGCGAGCAATTTTCTGTGCAACGCTGCCCTGAAACTCGCGAAAGCATCACAGTCAGAAGACAGAGACAGAGACAGAGTGAATAAGCGTTTATCCGCGCCCCCGGTCCAATGTATCAACGCGCGAGGTTTTAAAGGCTTAGTGTGTTTAGTGGCCGATATCAGTGTTTCCCGATCGCCCGCGCTCTCCCGCGGCGATCTCGTGTCACACACATGCGTACAATTTCCGTCAATGGAACGCGCGGCAGCGCCACCAGCAGCAGCAACAGCAGCAGCAGCAGCAGCAGCGGCAGCAACCGAACAGAACGCGTTACACCTTGCTAATAGTAGGCTGACTGGCATTGTTATCCGCGCGCCGCGCTCGTACAGTCGCGCTGCTTGGCCCATTGTACGACGTCTTCCAGCGCCGCTTTGTCGTGCCACCCGGTATTTTCGCGCGTGTATGCGCCGCGGACGAGCCTCGCTTACAGTCACACCCACAAACGCAAATACACAGCGCGAGCCTTTCATTCTCGTTCGGCATTCACGACATTTCTCCCGCGAGGCGAGACGCGCGCGCGCGACTTCAATTCCGCGAGTTTTCGGTCATTATCTCGAAAGAAAAAAAAAATAGACGCGATGAAATTGCGACTCTGGCGTTATTAGAGATGATAATTACACGCCGACAATTACTCAGGATTAGAGTTGTTTTTATTTGATTCTGGAATAAAGTTTTCTAAGGACCAGAGGGGACCGGACCAAGTTTACACCAAACAACTTGACAGAATAAAATCTCTATACCAAAAACTGGACACAGATGAACTTGACACAATCAAATCTCTACTCTACACGAAATCAACTGTATACCGAATAAACTTGACAGAATAAAATCACTGCTATGGACCATCTCTATACCGAATCATCTCTACACCGAATCATCTCTACACCGAATTATCTCTACACCGTATCATCTCTACACCGAATTATCTCTACATCGAATCAACTTGACACAATATAATTTGACGAAATCAACTGTATAATGAATGAACTTGACAGAATAAAATCTTTACACTGGACCATCTCTATACCGAATCATTATCTCTACACCGAATTATCTCTACACCGAATCAACTTGACACAATATAATTTGGACACAATAAAATCTCTACACTGATCAGCTCTACACCGAATCAACTTGAGACAAAAAAAATTGACACAATAATGAGATATTATTGCATTGACACAATTAAATCTTGACACAATTAAATGTCTACACCGATCGGCACTACACCGAATCAACTTGACACAATAATATCTCATTGTCAAGATTTACTGAGTCAAGTTGATTTGGTGGAGAGCCCTTCGGTGTAGAGATGATTCGGTGTAGAGATGGTCCGGTGTAGAGATTTTATTGCGTCAAGTTGATCTGTGTAGACTTGGTCCAGTCCCCATTCCAACGATGCAAACTTCAACATCATGAAAATAACAACACAAAAAATAAAGCATACGACGAGCCTGCCTACCCAGCACTCATCAATTCCACAAGTTTTCGGTCATTATCTCGAAGGAAAAGAAAAAATAGACGCGATGAAATCGCGACTCTGGCATTATTAGAGACGATAATTACACGCCGACAATTACTAAGAATTAGTCAACTCCGTCGCGACATTGTAACGCGCAATTTCGTGGACGATCGATCATCCGGCGTTGGCGCCTCTAACGATCGCCCGCGCTGACCTTGAGATTAAATCGCGTCGTTTGTCCGGTGTCTTTTTTTTCGCGTGATATAGATGGTTATCGGGATGTTGTAACTTACACCTGCGATTATCGACGCGATCTTCGCGATGTTTTCTTGTGCATTTATTAACGCGGAGTTTTTCGGATTTCGTTGATGGGCCAATTTTTTTTACTTGACACTCGTGAATTTTTTTTTTTGTTTTTGAAATTCGAAAATACTCTCGCTTTCTTGATACTTGCGATTACCGAACGTACGAATTATGTTGAAGTTTGCATCGTTGGAAAGCAACGAAAATAAAAAAGAAAAAAAGATGTAATGAACCCAAAGGAACGTACTGGGTATGAAAATGTATTATAATGATTCACAGTATAACTATAGCTTTGGCATCAGTATTTGACGCTCATTTCTGGCAGTCCTTCTCACAGGAAACAAAAAAGTTCATATGGACCATAGTCCTAACTATTTTAATTTCCGAGATATTTAATTTTTAAGATTTTAACTGGGCGTAAAAAATGATCCGTATTATGATATAATCCTGGGGCGCCAGGATTTGACCGTGAATTTATCATTCTTAGACCAAAGCATAACAACAGCGGGAATTTTCCGCTTTAGTAAAGAATTTTTACGGGTTTTTTCTTAAAAAAAACACTCACCCACTTTTTTAAGCCATATTAAAATCTCAAAAATACCTCGGAAACTAAAATAGTTAGGACTATGGTCCATATGAACTTTTTTGTTCCCTATGAAAAATTCTACCGGAAACAAGCGTCAAATATTGGGGCCAAAGATTCTACCGGAAACAAGCGTCAAATGTTGGGGCCTAATGATTGATCGTTATAATAACTTTTTAGAATCGCTCGAACCATTTTTTTTCTCTTTCGTTGCACTCCAACGACGGAAACTCCAACATCATACGTGCGATCGTTATCATCAAAATGGGATTCTAATGTCATGTCAGACACTTCTTACTCCGGTAATTTTCTTATTTACCATATTAAGAGAGGATTGTAACATACACCTGCGATTATCGACGCGATCTTTGCCGTGTTTTCTTGTGCATTTATTAACGCGAAGTTTTTTTCCCGGATTTCGTTGATGGGCTAATTTTTAGTTGACACTCGTGAACTTTTTCGTCGTTTTTTAAACTGGATAATATACTCTCGCTTTCTTGGTATTCGTGATTACCGCACGTGCGATTGTAATCAACAAAATGGGATTCTAATGTCGTGTCGGACACTTCTTACTCCGGTAATTTTCTTATTTACCATATTGTAAGGTGCAATTTCACGGCGATAAATCATCGGTCTTTAGTTCCTAACGATCGACGTCCTTGAGGAGTAAATTACGTCATTAGGTTTCTGGTGCACCGGTCGGCTCGGAAAGTCGCGAAACGAATTTCACCTATTCACGCAATCGTCCATTCGATGAAATTCCCTCGCAGCAGTCGCGGCTAATAACGACGATTAACTTTTTACTCGCGGGAAAAAAAAATCCGAGTGACATGTTATTAGCGGCGTCTGGCGAAAGATAAATCTCAGATATAGAAAAATTGTATGGAAAAAAAAAGTACATCAGATTTTTCTCAAAAAATGTTACACTGAGAGAAATCGAGATAGTTTAGGCAACTATTAAGCCATAACTGTAGATTTTTAGTCCATCCAACAACTTGAATAGTTATTTCAACTGATTTATTGGTTAAAATAACTGCTTTGTAGTTACTGTAACTAATCCTATAGTTTTCTTAATATAATATCCTAGTTACTTTAACAGTGAACATATAATGAAATACAACCTTAGCTATTTTTTTATAGTTGGTGCAACATTATTATTCTAATTTCAATGACTATTTCAAAATTGTTAAATAATTTCTCAAAGAATACTATGCTTATAATTATGTTTTCCATGAATAGTATGCCGCATCTATTGCAAAAATTTCAAAACAATATACTTTTTGTTACTACAACTATTATTAATTGTTGCATTGATTATAAATAATTAGTACAGATAACTTTTTTTGTAATAGCTAAGGTTGTATTTAACCATAAATTAATAGTTACCAGTATCTTTTATTTCTCTCTGTGTAATTTCCCACCTGGCGGGATTCGATTCGCTCGCTGTTTACGATTACCGAACGACGCGCGATAACGATCGGCGAAATCCGTCCGGAGTTTAGCGTCGAGCTCAACATTTTCATGATGTTGAAGTTTGCATCGTTGAAATGCAACGAAAAATTTATTAAAAAATTAGTCTAACGATTGTAAAATTATTCTAGCGCTTCTAAAAGGTAATTATAAACATCAATCGTTATAATAACTTTTTAACTCCCGACGGCCCCTCTGAGACAAAAAGTCGGGAGTTATGCGTTTCACGGGCTCAGTTATGCGAAAACGGTAACAAATTACTTGAGAACATTTTGTACGTCGATTCTATGACTAGCGCCGAATGTCTTTTTTCATAAATTGAAGAGATAAGTTGTTAATTCGCGCAAATAAATGCATTTTGCAAGTAGCCAGTTTGAATATATCGAAATCTTGCAAGATGGCCGCCATTGATGCGTATTCTGTAACTTAATTCTTAGCGCATATTGCTGAGTATTTGAATGACTTTGAAATTATATTTCAAAAATGATGAAATAAAAAAAGTTTTATAACAAATAAAAAAATTCCGACTGAAAAAGAGGTTAATTAATGAACAAATTGGGTAATCAAAAATTATGAAATAATTCAATAATCACCACCTTTTTTAGTCGGGAGTTTTTTTTACATTTTATAACATTATTTTTATACCCACTACAATCCGTTGTGTTCATTAGCATATATATTTTTTTAATTTTCGTTGCTTTCCAACAATGCAAACTTCAAACATAATACATTTTCAATAACCGCGCGTGGTTGTCCTGTTCACTTTGCCTCGGGTCGCGTGCGCCCAATGTGCAATTTTCAAGCGGCCAATCGTCCCGGACGATCGATCATCGGTCCCTCGGGCTCTAATCGACGATCGTGAAAATAGTCATGAAAATAAATTGCACCGTTCTCGTTTCCCGTGTAACGCGCGAACCGCTCGGAAAGTTGTCGCGCGGAAAGTTGAATCTTGCTCGGCAGTCGTTGACTCCGATAAAATGTAAATCGACCGAACAATAGCGACGGCGGCGGCGGCGTCGAAACTTTCTGCTCGTCCCGAGGGTCGAAAAACCCGTGGGTCGAAAAACCCGTGGGTTTTTCGACCCTCGGGTCTTGGGTTTATGTACCCCCAGGCAAACGGTCGGCACTTGGTCGGCGACTGCGACGCGTTGCACTTTGCTGCGCCTCGTCGACTCGGTTGCCAATTTGAAATCGATTATCGATCTAAATCATGAATCTTAAAATCATAAGATCTATCTTTCGAATCGCAATTCGACGATTTTTAGACCGAACTTTTCGAGTCAACTGATTCACTGAATTGATATATTTAGCCTCAAATCGATCTACATTTGTTTGGTATTTATTATTATTCATTTAACAGCGGAAACTGCTTGCGACCGCACACTAATAACAAATGATGTTGAAGTTTGCATCGTTGGAATTCAACGATAAAAAAAAAATTATTCTAACGATTCTAAAATTATTTTAATGATTCTAAAAAGTTATTATGACGGATTAATCGTTATAATAACATTTTTAACCCAGTACGATTTTTTGGGTTCATTAGAATATTTTTTTTTTTTTAATTTTCGTTGCATTCCAACAATGCAAATTTCAACATCATAAAAACAAGGGGAACCAATCATCTACGCCCTTCGGGTAGATTAAACTTCAAATCAAAAAGTGAGGTTAGAAACGAGAGAAACAGCCCTATAGGCGTTCAACACTGGGTGATGCAATTATCAGCGGGATATCATATCCTCTTAACGTTATTACTTCACATGATTACGATTTATGTTGTAATCTTTTTATGTTGCAAACGGTTACGATTTATGTTGTAAACGAATTATGTTCCTAACGGTTGTGATTTATGTTTTAACCCCAGAACTCATGACTTATTTGCACAATGTACGTATTTTACGGGTCGGACCCCAGTCATGAGTTCTAGGGTTAATTTCGCGAAATCCAAGGAGCATTGGACCCGTCGATGCTTTTACAGCTCTTACAACGATGATTACAGCAACCGGCAGCAAATTATGGTACCTACAATTAGGGTAGAAATGCCGTTTTTGGCCAACTTAGTACCCTTTGTTTGCCTTACATGTAATAAGTGGCTACACTTATTACATGTAAATGACAGTGATGGCCACAAATGGTGCAAAGTGCTTTAAACATTATTTATTAAATAATTATGTAGTTTAAGCATATTTAATATAAAATTTGCTTCGATTCGTATAAAATAATCTCATTTATTAATTTGAATAGATTGATGGTATGATGAATTAATATATTCATCTTTTATGTGGCCACTAATGGTACAGTGGCCATAAACGGTGTGTCTATCCTATTTTTAAATTGCAGAACACACTATATTTGACATTGCTATCCCACGAATTTTTCTCAGTGTATATTTCGATCCGATTAAAAAAAATTGATCTCTTGGAAACAATTCGGTAATCCGCAGAGCCCATGAAGCCTTTTATGTGGCCACTAATGGTACAGTGGCCATAAACGGTGTGTCTATCCTATTTTTATATAGCGGAACACACTATATTTGACATTGTTATCCCACGAATTTTTCGCAGTGTAGATTTCGATCCGATTAAAAAAAATTGATCTCTTGCAGACAATTCGGTAATCCGCAAAGCCCATGAAGCGTTTTGGGGACCTATCGACCGACAGGCCGACGGCCGCCAACCGCCGAAGCAGCAGCTTCGCGCTCGCGGTGTGTTGTACCGTTAAACGGTTTACCGTCTCGATCGGCTCGGACAAGTCCGCAGCGTACGAAATACACGAGTCGCCGGCGCGCGAGAGAGTAGCGATGCTGCTGCCGTCAGCGCGGTTGGTACACGCGCGCCGACAGCGGCGCGCAAAAGGAAAACGCCGGCATTTCTCGTCGTCCTTAATTGCCGCATAATTGTCGATAATGATGACTATCGTCGCGCAGTCGATCGACAGCGTCAACAGCGACGCTGCGACGACGATTATCGACGAGGAATCAATCAACAGCTTAATCTACGAAAATAAAAATAAAAATAATGATGATGATGATGATGATAATGCACTGCGAAAAATCCATGGGATAACAATGCCGAATATCGTGAATTCTATTACATCAAATAGTCACATGATGTTGAAGTTTGCATCGTTGGAATGCAACGAAAATAATTTTTTAAATTATACTAACGATTCTAAATTTATTTGAAAAAATTCGACAACATTGGTATATAACGATCAATCATTATAATAACTTTTTATACCCAATAGGATCCTTTGGGTTTATAAGAATAATTTTTTTTTCTTATTTTCGTTGCTTTCCAACGATGCAAACTTCAACATAATATAGTCACAGGTATCATAATTTACTGTTGGTTACATTAATTATCTTCGCGAAAATCATAAGTGCATTGTTGTTGTCCAATCAGGCAAATATATCGTATAGCACAGTCAATCATAGGGTAGATTTACCATTAGTGGACACTGTACCGATTGTGGACATTTTTATTATTTTATTCTCTAAATTATTTTTCTCCCATAACTGCATCTTGTTTTTTCAAACAAATTCACATGAATTCACGGAATGACCTAAGTCGTTTTTTTTTTGCGATTAAATTTACAGTTTTGTTGCTTTGAATGTGATGACCACAATCGGCCCTAAGGTGGCCAAAAACGGTACTTCTACCCTACATTTTTCTGTGTGATAAGAATAATCGATGTGGCTACTATTCCCACCCTTTTTCGTGCATCGTGCATCGTGGATCGTGGATCGTGGACCGTGTCTCTAACTTTTGGCACTCTTTTTTCGTGTATCGCGGACCGTGTCTCATAGGTTTAATTGTTTCACTCTTTTTTGTGGATCGTTAAAATTCCTCACTAAAGCGGAAAAATTCTGCTTCAATCCTATATATAGGGTAGATGTACCGTTAGTGGCCACTGTACCTTTTGTAGCCATTTTTTATATTTTATTCTTCAAATTATTTCTTCCTCACAATTGCACGTTGACTTTTTTATAATGCATTTCAATTCACTAAATGACCTACCCGACGATTTTTTTATTCTATTAAATGTTTTGATTTATTCCTTTGAATGTTATGGCCACAATTGGCCCTAATATGGCCAAAAACGGTACGTCTACCCCAGTGTTAAAAAAAAACACGAAAAAAGAATGCCAAAGTTAACGTCTAACAAGAAATACTTATCCACGATTCGCGAAAATGAGTTCAAAAACTAAACCTACGAAAAACCATTCACAATCCACGATTCACGATACACGAAAAAAAGTGCCAAAATTTAGACACGATCCACGATCCACGAAAAAGGGTGCGAATGTGTACCAAAACGGAAATTTTTTCCTTTGTAAGGAATTTCAACGATTCACGAAAAAGAGTTCAAAAATAAAACCTAAGAGAAACCATCCATGATTCACGATCCACGATGCACGAAAAAAGTGCCAAAATTTAACCTAAGAGCCACGATCCTCGATCCACGAAAAAGGGTGCGAATAGCCACATCGAAAAATATTAATAACAATGATAATAATAAAAAGACAGTCGAAGGTAGGAAGAGAAGAAGAATAAAAATAGTAAGAAGGGATTGTCAAAACTCACTTGTCGCGGCAGAGACTCGAAGTCCACGATACACGTTAAAAGAGTGCCAAAATTTAACCTAAGAGACACGATCCTCGATCCACGAAAAATGGTGCGAATAGCCACATCGAAAAATAATAATAACAATGATAATAATAAAAAGACAGTCGAAGATAGGAAGAGAAGAAGAATAAAAATAGTAAGAAGGGATTGTCAAAACTCACTTGTCGCGGCAGAGACTCGAAGTCCACGATACACGTTAAAAGAGTGCCAAAATTTAACCTAAGAGCCACGATCCTCGATCCACGAAAAATGGTGCCAATAGCCACATCGAAAAATAATAATAACAACGATAATAATAAAAAGACAGTCGAAGATAGGAAGAGAAAAAGAAGAAGAAAAATAGTAAGAAGGGATTGTCAAAACTCACTTGTCGCGGCAGAGACTCGAAGCACTGCACCCGCGGCTGCGGCTGCTTCCCGCGATTCCGACGCGCCGTCGATCGCATCCGATTGCCTCGCCGGACTGCGACGCTTGGACGATCGATGTCCGCGCGGCGGTGAAACAGTCCGGCCGCGTTTACGATTCTCCTTCGGCACTGTGGTATCCGTCTTACACTGCAGTCTCAATTCCCGTCCGGCAATAAAACTCTATCCCCCCGGCGACGAGCGACGACCGACCGACCGACGACGTGTTCGCCTCTTTCGCGAAGCCTGCGCGGAATTTTTCTTCGTTCCACGAATAGCGTAATAAAGACAAAGAGAGATCTCTCTCTTTGCAAAAAAAAATACACACACACAAAAAAGCAGCGAATTCCTCGTTCGAAAAAAATCCGCTTGGCGATTTTACTGACGGCGAAGCAGCATCGGCGAGATCGTCGCTTCCGCGGTCACACCGGGTTGTTGTCATCGGGTTGTCAAACCAAAAAAACAACCTCTTCGTTGTGTCAGAATTTTCATTCACACGCGGAATCGCATAAGAGACAACCGACGATCACTTCACAGACGTCGACGACGGAACACCGAATTGTCGACAGTGACAGCGTCGGCGAAGCAGCAACCAAGTTCCCTCGACGACAGGTTATATCCCTCGGTTGCCTCTCCAACCTTCTTCACCTGGGCACCGATGCCTCGAAATCGCGAGACCGAGGCTCGTCGCCAAACACGACTTCCATCAGGCTTTGTCGCTTTGCATGCTTTGCGAAAACACAGCGCGTCCGTAGCACATATATCTGTTCATATACAATATACATTCACGTCGCATATATACGTTTATTTAGCATATATACGTTTTTCTTGCATTATACGTTTACAGCGCATATATACGTTTTTCTTGCATATACACGTTTACAGCGCATATATATGTTTTTTTGCATATATACGTTTACAGCGCATATATACTTTTTTTTTGCATATATACGTTTACAGCACATATATACGTTTTTCTTGCATATATACGTTCACAGCACATATATAAGTTTTTTTTGCATATATACGTTTACAGCGCATATATACGTTTTTCTTGCATATATACGTTTACAGCGCATATATACTTTTTTTTTGCACATATACGTTCACAGCACATATATACGTTTTTCTTGCATATATACGTTTACAGCGCGTATATACTTTTTTCTTGCATATATACGTTTACAGCGCATATATACGTTTTTTTTTTGCATATATACGTTCACAGCACATATATACATACACAGGTATGTACAGATGTATACAGGTATATCCACGAGAGCAAGAGTTTTGTTTCGAAGGCGACAGTCGGTGAAAGAGCCTCTCTCCGCGCACAGAGTCAACGTTGCGAGCCGTGTGTCTCTCTCAAAGATGCCCCGAAGCGCCGCTGTTAGGCGCGCGTTGCCCACTGAACCGCTGCTTCTGCTGCTGCTCGCTTACGGCCGGCTTGCAGTATCAAAAAAAAAAAAACAAAAAAAAAACCCCGCGCGTACGTAACTATTTATCACACCGACGACGACGACGACGAGGAGGAGAGGCGCGACGGCTGCGTCGAGCGGCAGACGTTTTTCGTGGCACACTGATGGAGCGAGAATCGAGCAACGAGGAACGGAGCGGCGGCGGCGCGCGTTGCGGGGGAAGACGAAGAGCGGCGGGCGGCGTATCGAGAGGGAGAGAGAGAGAGAGTGAGTGAGTGAGAGAACGAGAGAGGGAGAGGGAGAGAGTGCGGCGAGGGACAGAGAGAAAGATATCCGAGCGGGAAGGGAGGGGAAATTGGGGAGGGGGACGATCCGGAAGCACGTAATTCCAGGATGTTCGGGCGAAGCAGCAGCAGCAGCGGCAGCGGCAGCAGCAGCGACGGCGAAGCGCGTTGGCTGGCCGGACAGCAGAGGCGACTCGGCGGGCAGCGGCAGCGGAGCCACGACGACGACGACGACGACTGCTGCGACTGCGACGACGACGACGACGACGACGACGTCGGCCGGGCGGCCACGGTGTGACACGAATGGAGCGGTGGGAGCGAGAGAGACGGAGAGGAGTGAGAGAGAGAGAGAGAGAGTGGAAGAGAGCGCGAGAGGCGCTCGCCAGTCGCAGTCGACCGACGATAAGGTACACAGCGAATACGAGCAGCAGAAGCGGTCGCTGTGTGTGTGAGTGAGTGAGTGAGTGAGTGCGTGTGTGTGTGTGTGTGTGTGTGTGTGTGTGTGTGTGTGTGTGCGCGTGTGTTGCATGTACACGGCGAATACGAGCAGCAGAAGCGGTCGCTGTGTGTGTGAGTGAGTGAGTGTGTGTGTGTGTGTGTGTGTATGTGTGTGTTTGTGTGTGTGTGTTGCATGCGTGTCGTTCTTGGATGTATAGTAGTCGGTGGTATTAGTGGTTCGGCGCGCGAAGAGAACGACGAACGAGTCGCGGCCCACTACACACTAACACTGCTACGCAGCGGCGCACCGACACCGACGAGGATTCGAGTAGCTCGAACGTACGTGACTGCTGATGCTGCCAGGGGAAAAAACCGTCCGTGGAACGAGAGAGAGCGAGAGCGAGAGAGCAGCAGTAGCCTCTTTCTCTCTCTCTGAGAGAGAAGTCTCTTTCTTTCTCTCTCTTTAAGCAGCAGCCTCTTTCTCTCTCTGAGAGAGAGAGAAAGAGAGAGAGAGAGAGAGAGAGAGAGAGAAAGAGGCTGCTGCTGCTGCTGCTGCACGTACACGCAGCGATGTGTTGTATGTGTGTGTGTGGAGATGCGCACACTGCTGAGGCGGCGCGAGTGAGAGAGTGGGGGAGGGAGAGAGGGAGAGAAGCGCAGGCACCGGCGCCGGGAACCGCCGCCGCCGCCGCCGCCGCCGTTCGTACACCGCGCACCTCCCGAACGCTGTGTGTACGTAAACACACCGCATTGCTGCTGCTGCTTTTGCTGCCGTTGACGTTGCTGTTGCAGTTTTTTCTGCTGTTGCTGCTGTTGCTGCTGTTGGTTGCTGTTGCTGCTGTTTCTGCTGTTTCTGCTGTTGCTGCTGTTGCTGCTGTTGCTGCTGTTGCTGCTGTTGCTGCCGTTGCTGCTGTTTCTGCTGTTTCTGCTGTTGCTGCTGTTGCTGCTGTTTCTGCTGTTTCTGCTGTTGCTGCTGTTGCTGCTGTTGCTGCTGTTTCTGCTGTTTCTGCTGTTTCTGCTGTTGCTGCTGTTGCTGCTGTTGCTGCTGTTTCTTCTGTTTCTGCTGTTTCTGCTGTTGCTGATGAATTTCTGCTCTGTGGGCTCACGGTTTCCTTACTGATCAAATGGCCATAAGGTTAACCCTCACTGTGCACACGGGGGTCAGTTTGACCCCAAATTAGTGTAGAGCGCGCAGGTAGTGTCGTCGGATGTGTGCACAGTAAGGGTTAAACGCAGCCAGGCCCATAAAATCAACCCTTCGTCTGCAAGCTCGGGCCATTCGTGTACTACTTTTTTTCGCAAATTTGCATTATTTCCCTTCAATTACGATTACGACGACGAGTTACGATTTTTGGAGTAAATTACTGCATTCATACCATTTTGCTATATTTGTTGGACAAGAAATATATGGAAAAATGTATTTTTCGACAATTTAATTATTGATATATTAAGTTGATGGTTTCTAACAGTAGCATGCATTTTTCCAGAATTTTTCAAGTGTATTAACAAGGTTAAAATGCAGCTGGGCGTGAGCTGGACCTGTTGCAGCTGGCGCGCGTCCTTCCCCTTCTGCATCATTCCCCTCCAATTTGGCGTTTAGTTAGTTACGATATCTTCATTTTTTACAGAGTTACGAGTTTTTTGAGTTAATCACTGCATTCATGCCATTTTACTCCATTTGTTCAACAAAATATATATAAAAAAAATGTATTTGTCGACGATTTAATTATTGACACATCCACGACACTACCTGCGCGCTCCACGCTGATTTGGGGTCAAACTGACCCCAGTGTGCACAGTGAGGGTTAAGTTGAAGGTTTCGAACAGTAGCATGAATTCTTTCAGAATTTTCTAAGTATGTTAACAAGGTTAAAATACAGCTGGACATGAGCTGGACGTGAGCTGGACGTGAGCTGAATCCGTTGCAACTGGACCCATGTATCTAGACGGGAGTCATCGAGAAAATGTTTGCGAACGAAGGGTTAAGGGAAAGAAGAATATGTTTTCTCCCGACTCCGCTGAAATAACCTCATTTCGTGCCCGCAACGCGGGCGGAAAGTCGCTTATTTCTAACTTGTGACTCGACGCATGCGCAGTCCGGTTTCATTATCTCCCTAGGGACGTAATCGGCACATTCCTGCCCACGGGCAGTAATGTAATTCGTACTGCGCATGCGCCCTCGTCACAGGTTAGAAATGAGCGACCTTTCGTCCGTGTTGCACCCACGAAATGAGGTTATTTTTCAGCGGAATCGGAAGAAAAGTATAGTACGCGACATGGTAGGGAAGTGCCTTTTCACCTCGTGTGAATTTCTGCCCTCGCTTCGCTCGGGCATCAAATTTCACACTCGGTGAAAAGTTGCACTTCCCTCCCGTGTTGCGTAATGTACTATTTCTGCCCGCTGCGCAACTTTTCTTTCCGCTGCACAACTTTGTTCCCCGCTGGTCAAGAATCGACCACTTTCCACCCGCGTTGCAGGCATGGAATGTGGTCTTTTTAGCGCAGTCGGGAAAAATAGTACATTACGCTACAAGGGAGGGAAGTGCAACTTTTCACCGAGTGTGAAGTTTGATGCCCGAGCGAAGCGAGGGCAGAAATTCACACGAGGTGAAAAGTTGCATCCCTCCCATGTAGCGTACTATACTTTTCTCCCGATTTCACTGCTAAATAACTCCATTTCGCGTGTGCAACGGGGACGGAAAATTAGGTTATTTTTAACAAATGACGATCCGCATGCGTAATGCGATTTTCATTTCTCCCGCCGGGCAGGAATAAGCCGATTTCCTCCCTAGGGAGGAAATGAAATCGTATTTCGCATGCGTGAGTCATTTGTCAAAAATGACCTATTTTCCGCCCGCGTTGCGGACACGAAATGGGGTTATTTCAGTGGAGTCGAGAGAAAATGTATTTTTTGATGATTTAATTATTGATATATTAAGTTGAAAGTTTCCACCAGTAGCATGCATTTTTTCCGAATTTTTTAAGTATGTTAACAAGGTTAAAATGTAGCTGGACGTGAGCTCGACCCGTTGCAGCTGGACCCAGGCTGGACCCAGGTTGGAGCTGTATCTAGGCGAGAGGCATCGAAAAAGTGTTTGCGAACGAAGGGTTAAGGAAAAGAAGAATGTTTTCTCACTGCAATAGCCTACGAAACCCGACGAGGTTCGAAAAGCGCGCGTCGTTCCCCGCTATAGTCGTAACTCGTATACGCGCTATTTACGCGATGTTTGGACACGAGATCGTATTATTGCATGCGCGGGATGCGCCCCGCTGCTGCTGCTGCTGCTGCTGCAACAAGCATCAGCAGCAACGTGTCTCGTTTTAAAGTCATTTCTCCTCGCGAATACTAATTCACGGTCTCCGCGGGTCGCGCGCGTTGTCCAGCTTAGTTGGCCGCTGCTCGTGCATCGAGGCTTTTCCTCCACTCGCACTTCGCCTCGTGTTCCTTCTCTATTGGCAGTCTTGCCGTCCTTCTCAGCGCGCGCGATCGCTCTCTCCGTCTCTGTCTCCGTACGTCACTGGCGGAAAAAAAATGCACTGTCCTCGCGTGTGCAGCGGCGCAGCGGCGGCGGCGGCCGCGACCGCGCTTAAAGTTTATATACGCGCGAACTGCGCGTCACGCGCTGGTACTTTGCTCTTTCGCGCAGACCCGATTCGCGCGGCTATTGTCGCGCGTCGCAGCTCCGCGCTCGGACTCTTACTCGATCGGTTAGCGGTATTTTTTTTTTGTTTTTTTTTTTTTTTTTTTTTTTTTTTTTGTATTTACGCAAAACAAAGCGTTTTTACACAAGTAAGCGGTTTTTTTTGCACAAAACAAAGAGTACACTGTTAAAAATATTTCGCATGAAGCTTCCATTGCCGGTAAAGGAAACCTGTTTACATAAACTGGTATATTGGATTTGACATACAAGTGAAATGTAAAATTACAGTATTTTTTATTGAATTCTATAAAAATTTGGGAGTTTAAGGAGGTTGGAGCGCTCCACACTATTCAAAAGAGTATTGATTTTTTCGAAAGAGTATTGATTTTGTCGTGCGTCGCAGCTCCGCGCTCGGACTCTTACTTGATCGGTTAGCGGTATTTTTTTTTTTTTGTATTTACGCAAAACAAAGCGTTTTTACACAAGTAAGCGGTTTTTTTTTTGCACAAAACAAAGAGTACACTGTTAAAAATATTTCGCATAAAGCTTCCATTGCCGGTAAAGGAAACCTGTTTACATAAACTGGTATATTGGATTTGCCATACAAGTGAAATGTAAAATTACAGTATTTTGCACTGAATTCTATAAAAATTTGGGAGTTTAAGGAGGTTGGAGCGCTCCACACTATTCAAAAGAGTATTGATTTTTTATAATAATTTATACACAGTTTGAAGCACCTGTCGATTTTTTTTAATGGTCATTCGTATTGCCAGGTATTTTCTTGATCAGGGAAAAATTTAATTGCAACGGATATGGAAAAATATTAACGATAAGCCAAAATCGAACAAAAAACATGGTTTATTCTTTTAAAAAACTGAATGAAAATGACATTTTCAAAAGTTGGCGTAAAGCGGTTAATACTTTTGCAAATCCGTTACAATTAAATTTTTTCTTGGTCAAGGACATATATTTTTATACAAATCACCGTAAACTATTAACCGTAAGCCAATTGGTTCATAAAACTTGCGTAAACGACTTAAAAAAATTAACACTCATTTGACTAGTGCGTAGCGCTCCAACCTCCTTAATATGAAGGTTAAGAAATTCAGTACAGAAATATGGAAATTTACTGCACAAGTGTACTAAATTTAATATGTCAGTTGACGAATAAAATATCCGGCAATGCAAATTCGCAAACATTGTTAACAGTGTTTTCGTGATTTACAAAAGTTAGCGGTATTTTTTTTTTTGTATTTACACAAAAAAAAAGATTTTTTGTGATTTACACAAGTTAGCGATATTTTTTTTCTGTTTTTTTTTTGTATTTGCACAAAACAAACAGTTTTCTGATTTACACAACTTAGCGATATTTTTTTTTCTGTTTCTTTTTTTGTATTTACACAAAACAAAGAGCTGTTGTGATTTACACAAATAAGCGGTATTTATTTTGTTTTTTTGTGTATTTACACAAAACACAGTTTTGACCAAAAACTTGGTTCATGCGGCTTGATTATCGTCTCGTTTGTTTTTTCCCGGCGTTCGATTACCGACGACCCTCGCGGAAAAAAATAGTATGGGGAGACAGTCTCGACGAGAGACTCGGCAAAGGTTTTGGAGTGCTGATCAGAATCACGCATAGGATCCGATCCCAAACTCCTTTCGAGAATCTCGGCTACAGATATTTTTTTTTTTTTTTTCAAAACAATAATGGTACGCCAAGTATTAAAAGTGTTACAAACCCATAAAAAATGCGTTGTAAAAAAAAATAAAAAAAAAATATGCCATAAAAAATAAATTGTTGCTACACTTTTAATACTTGGCGTACCATTTTCATTAAAAAAAAATAAATAAAATCTCTGACCGAGATTTTTAGAAGGACTTTGGGATCGGATCCTATGCGTGACTCTGAGTAGCACTCCAAAACCTTTGCCGAGTCTCTAGTCGAGACTGTCTTCCCATACTATTTTTTTTGTAACTCATGCACGTAATGTCGCACATTTCGTGCCCGCAAAGCGTGCGTGAGATCGCGTATTATGCTCATGTCAACGTAGATAATTTCACGTACGCCATCTGGTGCGTGAAGTTATCTACATTACTTCACGCACACATTGGCGTGCGTGAAACTATCTACAAGATGATCTCACGCACGCTTTGCAGGCACGAAGATGTGCGACATCACGTTGACATTCGTTACAAAAAGTAATATGTGATACATGGGCGACAAAGCGGCCGTCCCGCGGAGGTTAGGAAGCAGCGCACTCGCCTCCTCTCGTGCTACAAACAACACTCGGCTTCGCCTCGTGCCGTTGTAGCACTCGATTTGGCGAGTGCGCCGCTTCCTAACCTCCGCGCGTAATGGCCGCTTTCTCGCCCTTGTATCACAAAGTACTATTTCCGCGAGGGCGATCCGGCGCGCGCTGCACTTCTGGCACCAGCCGCGGCGGAGCAGCGGGCGTGAAATGCTCGAGAGCGGCGAGCACGCTGTTGCTGCTGCTGCTGCTGCTGCTGCAACTGCTGCTCTCTTCGAGCGGCTTCTTTCTACCGCCGACGCCGAGCGATAACTATAGACCGCCTAGATACCCCGAGAGTCTGTGGAGCGCGCGAGCGAGCGAGCGACCGATAGAACCGCGAGGCTCGCGCGGTCATTGTAGGAGGGGAAATATTATTCACCGATCAGACTGTAGCGAGCGACCGAACGGTACGCGTCGCGCGGCTATACCCCACCACCAGGGACACTGGTCCCTATGGCGCCAGTGGCTCGCGCGCTATCTCAGTGTCACAGCGAAATAGTTACAATTCACTCGTAACGATATGCGCGCTGTTGTTTTTTTTTTGCTTTCATACGATCTCGCTCCCGGCTCCAGTGGCGCCTATTTTTTTCTTTTTTTTTTTTCGTTAATTTTAGTGTCGCAATGAAATGGTTGCAATTCAATTGTAAAATGATGTTGAAGTTTGCATCGTTGGATTGCAACGAAAATAAAAAAAAAAAAATTATTCCAATGAACCCAAAAGATCGTAGTGGGTTTAAAATGTTATATTATATTGATTCCTACGTATGCCTTCTTCAGGCTTTTACGTTTTTTCCCACTCCCTTTCATCTCTTTCCATTTATTGAGTTCCCCCCGGAGTGTTACCCGCAGCCACTCTTTCCTAATGCACTACTGTATCGCATTTGCACTCCGGGCACAGGGAAACTGCGGAAAACCGGTGCCGATAGGGTAGACGCACCGTTTGTGGCCACTGTACCATTAATGGCCACATGAAAAACGGATATATTAATTCATCATACTATCAATCTAATCAAATTAATACATGACATTATTCTTCACGAACTGAAGCAAATTTTACATTGAACAATGCTGGGCTTGAAATACATAATTATTTAATAAATAATGTTTAAAGCGTTCAAAGCACTTTTGCACCATTTGTGGCCATCCCGAAATTTACGTGTAATAAGTATGGCCACAAATGGAACAAGTGGTGGCCACAAAGGGTCCTAAGATGGCCAAAAATGGTACTTCTACCCTACAGGCGGCTATATTTTACTGACTTTTTGCTGTATGAGAATACATCAGAAAGTCAGAAAAACTGCCTCCCGCTCAACAGTTAACGCGCAAATTGGTGCGTGGCTAAGCGGTCACCCATCCAAGTACTGACCGCGAGTCAAGCTGCTTAACTTGGGAGACCGCCGAAGCCACCCACCGACCGCGCGCCCACTGATGTCGGTCGGTTTAAAATGTTATTATAACGATTAATCCGTCCTAATCACTTTTTAGAAACTTTAAAATAATGTTAGAATCGTTAGAATATTTTTTTTTTCAATGTTGGTTGCATTCCAACGATGCAAACATCAACATCATATTGAAACGATGTGCAAGCCGTTGTTTTTTTTGCCATCTCCTCCAATGGCGCCTATTTTTCCTTTTTTTCGGTAATCTTCGTGTCACAGCGAAATAGTTGCAATTCACTTGTAACGATATTATGTAATATAACGAAATATTTTTTAAAAACTGTTGTTTTTTTGCGATCTTCTCCAATGGCGCCTATTTTTTTTTCTTTTTCGTTTTTCGTTCATTTTAGTGTTGCAGTGAAATAGTTGAAATTCAATTGCAACGATAAGCACGCTGTTGTTTTTCTTTTTCCTTTCCTTAGATTTCGCTCACTTTTCCAATGGCGCCTTTTTTTTTTGTTTTAACTTTTTTTTCTCATTAATGACCTGTCGTTGTCGCGCGGTGTACGCACTTCGTGTAATGTTACCGTGAGGCAAGGCGCCGCACGCGGCTCGCTCTGCGGTTCCCGAGGTCTTTGCGCATTGTGTAAGGATCTCGTGACTAACTTATCTATCGCTTCGATGAATATTTCAATAATAGTTTGCGACTTCTGGAATTCTTTGAATATCGCGCTAATCGCGCTAACGTCTCGTCGCAGTTTTCGCTTTCATTAAGTCTTCAACGAGATTCTCGGCTGCCCGACGATGGTATCTTGGAATCTTGTTAACAAAAAAATTGACTTCTCGTCGCGACTCGTCGTCCGCCGCTTCAATGGAAATTTTCACAACGTTTCGCGACTTCGCAATTCCCTGAATGTCTGATTACATAAATATCCCATAAACACATTTTTTTTATTCTTTTTCTTTGGAAGATTTCTGGCTTTCCGCAGATGGTATTAAAAAACCTGATTAAAATCATACCGATAGCTAATGTAAATATTGACACGCAGCTTGTGCTGTGCGCTTCGTTGTTTTCATGCATCTGCAACCTTCGACTCTCCGCAATTATGTTGAAGTTTGCAACGAATGCTTTCGTTGGAAAGCATTCGTTGCATTGCTGAAAGCATTGCTTTCCAACGGAAAAAAAGAAAAAAAAAAAAAGAAAATAAAAAAAAAATGTTATTATGAACCCAAAAGATCGCACAGGGTATGAAAAGTTATTGTAACGATTGATCCTTATAATAACTTTTTTAGAATCGCTAACATCATTTTAGAATCGCTCGAATAATTTTTTACTTTTTTTTTTTTTTTTTTTTTTTTTCACTCCAACGATGCAAACTTCAGTGCAAACTCAAGTGAATTGTAAACTGTTTCACTCCAACGATGCAAACTTCAACATCATTCTCCGCAAGGATCTGGCAAGCAAATAAAGAGTCGGGTATAGCAGAATCAGTTTAATTAAGCTAAAGGAAATGTACAATATGATTTTTTTTTTCACTCGCGGTTGGGTCTCTGCATATCTTGTTACACCTGCGAAAAGGTATTCACTAGTTTCTTAGTTTTACTTAGCATAAAAACAATCAATCGTCGGGCGGAATGCCCAACTCCTCGTCGGTCCACTTCGACGGATCGGGATAGTCGAATTCACCCTGCGGAAAGGCACAAAAGTATAGTGACACAAGCAGAGTATAAATTACTTAGTAACCTTGACGGACCCGAAGAACCTTTAAGAGCATGTGAAACGCCAACCGCTGAAAATATTCGGATGTGCAGTTTGTCTCGAATTATGAACGGATCGAAGCGAAAATTGAAATACAGACGTCAGTAATGAATGAAAATGAAACGTAAATGGTAAAACGTCTCGTTAATGAATTAGTCAGAATTTTTATTTTCGAAAAAAAATAAAATAAAAATTACAGATCAATTACCCCTAGATTTTTTTTTGTTATCAAAATGTGTGTCTGTGTCTCGGTATTTCACATTGCCTTAAGTAACTAAAAAGGTTTTTTGCACTTCAAATTTTCAAAGCGAGCATCAGTGTGTCTCTGCTGAAATTTGACTAGCTATGCGATATTAAAAGAAAACTGATAGTTACTGGACACATGTATTGAGATGTTTTTCCCAATCTATAATAAAAGATATTATTTGTATTAGAGAATCCATATTATAATGTAAAGAGGGCATGTCCTCTAAATAAATAAATAAATAAATCAATAAATAAAAAGCGGCCGGTTGCTATGGAACAAAAACAAACTGGAAAATTACGCTTTAGCAATTAACAACCGTGATACTATTGTAGAAGTAACGGTTTTGGCCACCTTTGGTCCAGTTGTGGCCACCGACTTTGAAAGGACAGAGTTATTTGTAGTGTTAAAACAAAACAAAATTATACAAATGCTCTTGTTAACGTATATAGATACTTTCCAAGTTTCGACATGAAAATACAGGAAAACAATAACTTCAGATAAATTGCAGTGAAAATGGCCACAACTGGTGTATCTACCCCTGTGCAATGATCCCAGTTGCACGCATGGTTCAAGATTCGTATATGATTACCATGAGTAACAGCAGTAAAAAACCAAAGAACACCTATTAACTAAATGCCATTGGGTATCAACATCCATTACTTTTTGGTTGCTAATGCGTTAAACCAACTGTTAGCAACTTAGGATTACAATCTGGTTGTGATTACTTTTAGTTCCATAGCAACTCTGTCATTTGCATTCCTGTTGTGTTCCGAAGGTAAGACTGAAATTACACCATGTGTATTTTTTTTAATTTAATTTGTTTCCTATGCATGCCTTATACAGGCTTTTAAATTCTCCACTCCCCTTCTTTTTACCCACTCCCCTTCAACCCCTTTCAACCATTGAGTTCCCTCCACAGTGTTACCTGCAGCCTCTCTTTCCTAATGCACTACTGTATCGCATTTGCACTCCGGGCACAGGGAAACTGTGGAAAACCTGTGCCGATACAGACAGCTATATTTTACTGACTTTTTGCTCTATAAAAATACATCAGAAAGTCAGAAAAACTGCCTCCCACTCAAAAGTTAACGCGAAAATTAGTCCGTGGCTAAGCGGTCACTCATCCAAGTACTGACCACGAGTCAAGCTGCTTAACTTCGAAGACCGCCAAAGCCACACACCGGCCGCACGCCCACTAATATCGGTCAATATCCGTTACTTTTTGGTTGCTAACATCTTAAACCAGCTGTTAGCAACTTAGGATTACAATTTGGTCGTGATTACTTTTAGTTCCACAGCAACTCTGTCGTTTGCATTCCGTTTGTGTTGCGGAGGTAAGACTGAAAATATACCATATAACAACGGTTGCGTCTAAGCGACTATAAAACAACGAATGATCGTCAGTTGTTCGGATCCGTCAGGGAATCTGGAGTTCCAATTACTTACGACAATGTGACCCCAATCGTGCCAACAGTGCCAAAGGATCCACCACCACATGAAGCCGCCTAGTAATTCTGCGACTATTACGTCGTGTTTGTGAGGAGGGTGGATATCACGATAGGTGAAAGTACTGAAATTATTTAAAAAATGTCGATTTTAATACTCCAAACGATAGACATCTTGTACCTTGATACAAATTGGAGTGATTTTTTGTCACTAGATTAAAATTGATCCTCCTCTCTTATTATATATACATATACATGGAAAACTTAACCTAAGAATATCACAGAAGTTACATAACCTGAAATAGCAACTTTACTCACCCGCCGGAATTTCTTCGCGGGACAAGGAACTGCTGTTGCACAGGTTTTCTCGGCGTCGCTCTGGACGCGACGATTTTCAGCAAATTCGCTCCCCGTGAGATCAACATCGTGACGGAAAATCTGCTGGGTCGAGTGTCAACCCCGACCTTTCTAAAAAACAATCCGATCGGCTTGTCGGCAGAGGACGCGGCGTTCGTCGTCGCACTCGTCGCCGAGTTTAAAGGCGCGAGAGGAGAAATGACACCCTTAAGGGGGGGGGTAGGGTATTAAATTTTTTTTTTGGCATTTTTATTTTATATTTTTTACTGAATGCATAATACCTTAAGAATATTGTGTCAAATTTTCAAATCAATCGGAGCAAAATTGACGACGTTATGAATATTTTTATACTCGCGGATTGCTGTACCTACGCGGCCCGAGCGCGACTTTAAAGCGTTCTCCTGAAAATCATCATTTTGAAAGTCGGTGCACACGATTACTCAAAAACTAATTGGCCGATCGTTCTGAAATTTGGCACAGTGCTTCTCCATATAATTCGTCAGGTAACGCCGAAGGCGTTTTTCGATTTTTATTAAAATTATCAATTTTACAATAACAAATAGGCTGATTTTTCCAGCAAAAATCGCGTTTTTGACTTCAAAGTGATGCCAAAAATTCAAAAATGGTAAAAAAAAAAACTCTTCGGCGTTACCTCGAGAAACATCTCCTCTAATGAATGCCGTTTGAATTTTTGGATTCGGGCAATCCTACTTCGAGAAATCGTGTGCACCGCAAATCAACTTTTTTTCGAGACGCCTCCGGAGATTCTCTGCCAATCACTTGATTATTTATTTTTTTCCATAAAAATTGTACAGAATATTCTTGAAATGTGCCACTATTATGTGGAAAAAGATTTAATTGATTATCACTATTTATATCGCCACAAAAAATTCTCAAATTTATGCCTTTTTTTCGCTGAAAATACCCTACCCCCCCCCCCCCCCCCTTAAGGGGGGGTTAATTCGTGCAAAAAAAGCACATTTTTGTGATTTTTTTTTTTTTACGACACAGTTGAAATCTATATAATAAAACCAATGGTACATCAAAGTATAACATTAGAAGAATATTGTGTAAAATTGTCATGAAGAAATATTAAAAAATACGGTAATGGCAGCATTTATTCGGAAGCGTCTCGGAAAAAAGTAGAATTGCGGTGCCCCTCATAACTCGGTGCTGCTGGATCATCCGAAATAAAAAAATCAAAGTTCTTTCGTTAGATAATCGCTTTCCCCAGGTTACGCCGTGGGGGTTTTTTCGAAATTTCAATTTTTCAATTTTTGGGAATACTTTGAAGGGAAAAACGCGATTTTTTCGAAAAAAATCGGCTATTTTGCTATTGTAAAATAAAAAATATTAATAAATTCGAAAAAAAACTCTTCGGCGTTACCTCGTAAAATATGTACAGAAAAAGTATGCAAAAATTCAAAAGGATCGGTGCAGTAGTTTTGACCGTACGATGGGCACCGACTTTGAAAACGTGAGTTGTGGGAAAAACGATTTAAGGTAGTTATGTCGCTATAGTTCAATTTCGCATAAATTCGAGAAAACTGTGAAAGAGAATTGGAAGCACTTCTCGATGGTCTAAAAATCTCAAAAAAATGCATGCACATTATAGGTACTGAAAAGATTAATTTGGCATAATAATAATTCTAAAATGTTATTAACAAATTGATAAAAAAAATATTGTTTAACAAATATTTTGGTGACTTAAGTTTTTTTTTCGATGAAAATGATTCTTTCGTTTTCTTGAATACGGATGAATTTTTTCAGATTTTTTAAATAACTTTGAATTTTTCATATAAAAAAACACGTAAATTCAAAGTTATTTAAAAAATCTGAAAAAATTCATCCGTATTCAGGAAAAGGAAAGAATCATTTTCATCGAAAAAAAAACTTAAGTCACCGTAATATTTGTTAAACAATGTTTTTTTTATTAATTTGTTAATAACATTTTAGAATTATTATTATGCCAAATTAATCTTTTCAGTACCTTTAATGTGCATGCATTTTTTCAGATTTCTGGACCATTGAGAAGTGCTTCCAATTCTCTTTCAGTTTTCTCGAATTTATGCGGAATTGAACTATAGCGACATAACTACCTTAAAGTCGCGCTCGGCCCGGACCGCGAAGGTACAACAATCCGCGAGTAGAAAAATACACATAACGTCATCAATTTTGCTCCGATTGACTTGAAATTTTGACGCAATATTCTTGAGGTATTCCGCATTCAGTTGAAAATATAAAATAAAAATGCAAAAAGAAATTTAAATACCCTACCCCCCCTTAAGAGGGGATAGATTGCCGGTTGTGGCACGGACGGATAATAGCGTGTTGTTCGTTTGGCAAATGCAAAATTCATGGTTTTTATCCAGACTTGCGCGTTAAACTGAGTTCGCATAATTTTTCGAAAAATGGGAGAGAATTTGCAATTCTCTCCCATTTTGCAAACACTTCTTGCTAAAATAAAAATCTAAAAAAAATCTTCCATACTAAAGGCGTTGAAGGGATTAATTTGGCATAATAATAATAATTTCAAAATGTTATTAACAAATTGATGGAAATAAAATTGTTTAATAAATCCTTTGAAAACTTAATCTGTTTTTTTCGATGAAACTGATTCGTTTTTTCGAAATACGCACGAATATTTCAAATTTTTTGATTCACTTTGAATTTTGGAATTGTCTGCAATTTCCTCGAAAACTTATGCGAACTCGACACCAGACGCAAGGATTACCTCAACTTACAATTAATAATACGAAAAAAGGTAAAGAGGGTCCGCTACAACTGACCGCCAATAAAAAAATAAATAAAAAAAATAAAAGTGCAAAGAAAAAGTAAAGTATTGAAATATTAGCAATATTTTATCTTGAGATATATTGGCGCCGGAAATGTGACACGGATATTGTAATCAGAAGGCAAAAGTCCTTGAAAAACATATCCCGACGAATCGATCGTGCGGTTATCGGATGGCGACGAGCCACTCCGTAGATTGCCATCGTTTATAGTGCCAATTCGCTAATTGCGTCGATTTTTCAAGCGTCTTTTTCCGTCGCTTCCGTCAGCCGTCGAATCGACGCAATTTCGGGACTCCGATAAATCGTCGGATTTATATATATACGATACTCTCTCGTCGCGTGTTACGACTTCATATCACATTGATACGCTTCTTCTTCTCGACTTCGAGCGATTCACGCTGCGATGTTTGCGTTTCCGCACAATCGCGAGGTCGAATCTGCAAACTCGAATCGAGAAAATAACGAGAAAGAAAAAAAATAAAAGAAACTGAACGTAGAAAAGTGTGCAAGGGTAAAGATAAGATATAATTTATTAAATACTTAAAGTTGTATAACTATTTACTATACACCGTATTTTTTTTTCTTTCTTTTTTGTTTCTCATCAGCGAACGTATCGTCGCTGATGTACATCGCCTCGCCGTTCTAGGACATTGCGTCTTACAGTTATTCTTCACGTGCTACGCATGCAACGATTGTGACAATTTTCTCTCATTTTTTTTTCTTCTGCTCACAGATTCGGTATAGTATTTACAGGCGACCCATTCGCGTTTACGGCGCGACGACTCTCGGCCAGAGATGTCAGCTGTTTGTTACTTGTAAAAACATACTTTTAAAAATTGATCCTATAATTTGCTTATTATTCAAAGTTTAGTAAAGGTGGCATATACGTTTTATAACTCAATGTTTTTACTTCATAAAAAATCCTTAAGAGACATTTCTGTCAATAAACTTTATGAAAAAAAAATAATAATAAAAAGTATATGTAGCGAGCAAAAGTAATGATCACTACTTCCATCGTTACTCGTTACTCTTTACATTTACTTTTTATATATTTTTTCATTAAATTCAAGGACAAAAATGCGTTTTAAGGATTTTATGTGAAGTTAAAACATTGATTTACATAACGCGTCGGCCATCTTTGCTAAACTTTTAATAATAAGCAAATTATAGGATAAATAATGAAAAGTTTGTGTTTAAAAGTAACGGCCAGCTGACATCTCTGCTCTCGGCCGAATAACATTAACGTCGTCGCGGCAATTATTTATTTATAGTAGATCGACTTTCGAGAGCTCGCGAATCGAGGATCGGTGCGTTCTCCAGGAACTCGTCCTACCGAGGACATCGATTATTTATCTATAATTTCCAACTATTTCCGCGTGTTTTCTTTACATAAATTCGATAGATGCGCTCCGGTCAGCCGCGGATGATTCCTCGTCACGCCTACGAAGCATTTGGCAATTCAAACAGTCACAGACGATAAAGAAAAGAGACGGACACTTTTGTATTGTTGCATAAGGAAATCGCCGCAAATCCACTTTTGCGAAATGATGTTGAAGTTTGCATCGTTGGAATGCAACGAAAATGTTAAAAAATAATTATTCTAACGATTCTTAAAAGTTATTATGACGGATCAATCGTTATAATAACATCATAACGAGTTCATTTTTGGGTTCATTAGAATTTTTTTTTTTTTTTTTTTTTTTTTTTTTTTCGTTGCATTCCAACGATGCAAACTTCAATATTATTCTGCGAAATGCGAGCGGAGAGAACGAGAGCGAAAAAAAAATCGCAGAGGCAATATCGTTCGATTTGAAAGACACTCATGCTCGTCGTCGATAAATGACAGATAGGCGTGACAAGTTAACACGAGATAAAGTCGGTTGTGTATCTTCGATGACAAATATACGCACGAGAAACGAGAAGCGAGTGTGTCTATCGCGGCGTTTCGTACGCAGTAAGACGCGGGGCGTGAGCGCATCGTTTATTTATCGGTTTGACTTGTGACCGATCGGACTATTCGGCTTAATTCGCGCGGTTTATCGTCGGGATTAACGCCTACAGCAACATGGTCGTTGGATTCTCGAGGAGGCTCTTGAGGGCGGCGAGCCATTGCGCTCCGACGGCGCCATCGACGGTGCGATGATCGCAGCTCGCCGTGACAGACATGAATTGGGCAGTGGTGAATCTGCGGAAGAAAATACCAAATTAATTCCACAAATTAATTCCGCAAACCGATAATATATGAGGCATTCCATCCCGTTTCTGGGTTGGCCCTCGACCTCCCTAATAATTTTTTGTACTATTAGTTAGGCCCTCAAATGCACTAGATTTTTTTATTCAATTTTTTCTATGCAATTCTCTTTTTTTAATCGACATATCAAATGCCATAATTAAAAATCTGAAAAAAATTGAAAAATACATTGTTGAATATTAACATTTTCTAGCTTGTTGCCAAAGGCGGCAAGATCTTTCTTCTTATAGTTTGTAGGCTTTTTTTATTTAAAAAATTGATGGAAAAATTATTATTTATCAAAAAAGCGTAAAAACTATAAGAAGAAAGATCTTGCCCGATTTAGATATAAGCTAAAAAAATTTGATATTCAACAAAGTATTTTTCAGAATTTTTTCAGCTTTTTAAATTATGACAATCGATATGTCGCTTATAAAAAACTGCATACATAAAAAAATAACAAAATCTGGTGCATTTGAGGGTTCAACCGATTTTTTTTTTTTTTTTTTTTTTTTTTTTTTTTCTATTGCGAGTGGAATTTTACCCTTTCTCGTTGTCAGCTGGAATAAGTCTCGTCTCGGTGGTGCCGACGGCGAGGATAATAGACTGTGGCGGATTGATGATGGCCGAGAAGTTCTTGATACCGAACATTCCCAAATTCGAGATGGTGATAGTTCCACCCTGGAACTCCTGCGGCTGGAGCTTTCCCTCTCTCGCCTTCGCCGCGAGGGCCTTCACGTCCTTGCTGATCTCCACGATGCCCTTCGAGTCGGCGGCGAAGACGATCGGCGTGATCAGTCCGTTCTCCGTGCTCACGGCGACACTCACGTCGACGTGGTCGTATCTGAGAACATCAATGACACGTTAATTCCGCGATTTCATGATTCCTCTTCGCGCGAACTAGCAGCTATTTGTACACTGTTAAAAATGTTTGCGAATTTACATTACTAGAAACTCGATTCATCGGCTGATACATTAAATTTAATACACGCGAATAGTAAAATTCCAGATTTTTATACCACGTTTCTTAACTTTGATATTAAATTTCCTAATTTTTATAGAATTCAGTAGAAAATGCTGTAATTGTACATTACACTTGCATGTTAAATTTAATACACCAGTTTATGTAAACAGGCTTCATGTACTCGTAATGGAAACTCATACAAAATATTTTAACAGTGTAATGACAAAGTTTGCATCGTTGGAAAGCAACGGAATTAAAAAAAAAAAATATTTCAACGATTCTAAAAGGTTATTATAACGATTAATCGTTATAATAGCTTTTTACACCCAATACGATCCTTTGGGTTCATTGGAATAATTTTTTTGTTTGTCTTCGTTGCTTTCCAACGATGCAAACTTCACCATAATTATTTGTATCAATCGTTAGTGGTAAATCCAAGTTTATTCGGATTTTACGATTCCTCTTCGCGAGAACCAGCAAATATTGATATCAGTCATTAGTGATATAAGCAAATCTATTCGGAATAATTGGAAGTTTGTATCTGCGACCTCGCTGGTTGAAAAAATTCGTGTCACCTGGCACACGTTAGTTCCGCGATGACATGATTCCTCTTCGGGCAAAATAGCAGCTATTGAATCAGTCGTTAGTGGTAAATGCAAGTTCATTCGGATTTTACGATTACTCTTCGCGTGAACCACCAACTATTAATGTCAGTCATAAGTGGTAGAAGCAACTTAATTCAGATTTTACGATTCCTCTTCGCGAGAACTAGCAACTATTGATATCAGTCATTGCTGATACAAGCAAATCTATTCGGAACAAAAACGGAAGTTCATATCCGTGACCTCGCCGCTCAAAGAAATTGCTTTTACCCCGCGCACGCAATTTCGTACAACCGCGTCTTATTCCCCTCATATAACTCACTGTCTGATAACGTCGCCGAGCCACGCGCTGTTTCCCTCCGGGACTTTCTTGCAGGCCATGGCGATTCCCTTGATGATAATGTCGTTCACGCTCAACTTCACCTTCTCCTTCTCCAGCATCTTATTAAACTGCTCCCGCATCGCGAGCGCCGCGTCCATTCGCACGTCGACCGTCAGGTAATAGTGAGGAATGGTCTGTTTGCTTTCGAGCAAACGTTTCGCGATAACGCCGCGAATCGAGGATACGGGAATATCGTGGCCGCCAGGGAAGCCGCCGGCCATTGCCTGAGCAGCCGCAGGTCGAGCGGTTCCGGCAGCGGATGCACCGGCCAAGTCCTTCGAGGTAATCGACGCAAAAAGACCGGAACCTTTCAATCCCTGAAGACTCAAACCCTGTTCGGCGGCCAATCTCTTAGCCAAAGGACTCGCGAAGATTCGTTCGCCGGAAGTAGTCGCCACCGATGGCGCAGCGGAAGCTGCGGGTGCCGCCGCAGCTGGTGGAGCAGCAGCAGCGGCTGCAGGCGCAGGTGCAGCTGCTGCAGGCGCAGGAGCTGCAGCCGGTGCGCCGGTGTCCTTGAAATCCTTGAAAGCCGCTACGCTGCCTTCGTCCGGAACGATTATGCAAACCAGAGCTCCGATTTTGACGTTCTTCTCACCGGCCTGGACAATTATCTTCGCCAAGTAGCCTTCCTCGGGCGTCTCGAAACCCATCGTCGCCTTGTCTGTTTCGATTTCAGCCAGCAGGTCGCCTTCGTTCAGCTTGTCACCTGTCGAGGAATTGCGTCAATGTCAGAATGGTTGGGCAATGAATACTTAGCTACACTGTTAAGGCGATGTGAAATACCGACGCTCACCTCAAAAGTTCGGATACGCTTTTTTCGTGAATTATGAACGGATCGAAGTGAAAATTGAAATACAGATGCCAGTAATGTGAATCTTGTGAATGAATTAATCAGAATTTTTATTTTTATCAAAAAAATTGATGTCGGTAACCGATCTGTAATTTTTTTTTTTCGAAAATAAAAATTCTGACTAATTCATTCACGAGATTCACATTAGTGGCGTCTGTATTTCAATTTTCGCTTCGATCCGTTCATAATCGGCGACAAACCGCACATCCGAAGATTTTCGGCGCTTAGTGTTTCACATGGCTTTAAAAATATTTCGCATAAACTTCCATTACTGGTAAAGGAAGCCTGTTTACATAAATTGGTATATTAAATTTGACACGTCAATGGTATTCAAAATTACAGTATTTTCTATCGAATTTTATAAAAATTTGGAAATTTAATATAGACGATAAGAAACCGAATATAAAAATTTGAAATTTTACCACAAACGCGTATTAAATTTAATATATCAGCTGATGAATCAAATTTTCAGTAACGTAAATTCAGAAACATTTTTAATCGTGTACCGTTCACCTCTTTGGAGGCTCGATCGGGATTTTTTAATTTCAATTGCAGGAGTCTCTTCTGTTCAAATAAAAACATTTTTGTAACGCATGCATGAGAAGTGCTACTTCTCGTGCCTGCCGCGCGTGGCGTAAGTGGCGCTTTACGGCCATCTTTGCTATTTTACTTCTCGCACGCACTTCTCGCACGCGAATCACTTCTCGCACGCACTTCTCGCACGCGAATCACTTCTCGCACGCACTTCTCGCACGCGAATCACTTCTCGCACGCACTTCTCGCACGCGCGCGCCATTACACTCGGTAGCACTTCTCATGCATTTGTTACAAAAAATATTATGCGATACAGAGCGAGAGAGCGATCATCATACGACGGTTGTGAAGTTGATCGTACTCGCCGCACTCGTATCACAGACAGCACTCGCCTTCGGCTCGTGCTGCTGTGATACTCGTGGGGCTCGTACGATCAACTTCCCAACCTGCGTATAATGATCGCTTTCTCGCCCTTGTATCGCAAAGTACTATTATAGAGATGTGTTATATTAGTCGTATTCTAGGTTGTTATTTTGTTTTTTTAGTAATTGAAAATTTATACTAGAAAATGGGAGCAAAAAACAGCATCGTAAGACACATCTCTATCGTCATTATTACGTACACTGAGAAAAAGAATTGCTAAATCCAACAAAATGTGCGGTTGCGGGCGGCGAAATAAATATTTTGCAAATTAGACAAAATATTTGATTGATGGAAGCAACTGGTGATAGAATTTAAAAAATCTCGATTAGCATTACCGAATATTTCGTCCAATCTGCAAAATAGTTGTTTCGCCGCCCGCAACCGCACATTTTGTTGGATTTAGCAATTTTTTTTCTCAGTGCATCCGTGAATATACAAAATAAAATTCAAAAAAATGCTCTGTGGGTCAAATTGCACGAATATACGTATTCCTAATCTAGCAACATACCTTCCTTCTTCTGCCAGCTGATAATCGTTCCGGTCTCCATGGTAGGCGATAGCGCCGGCAGCATGACTTTCACATGATCGGGGTAATCCGCGTAGAACCTCAGTTGTTGAGTCCATGGTCCGGCGGTCGTTCGTTGGGCGTTGTTCGCGTGGCCCTGGTACCTTGAAAAAAGAAGTTTTTTTTTTTGGTAAGAGGAAACGTGATATATAATAAAAATACAAGAAACACTATTTTCTTTAATTTGATTCCTGCAAGTATGTCGTTTAGGCTTTTACGTATCTCCTCTCCTTTCTACTGTTCACCCAAATTCCATACAAATTCCACAAGCCTACCATTTCCAGAGTATTGTTCGCAGCCACTCATCCTAACGCACTACTATTGCATTTGCAGTCTGGTCACAGGGAAACTGCGGAAAACCTGTGCCGATACAGGCGGCTATATTTTTACTGACTTTTTGTTGTGCGGGGGAATACATCAGAAAGTCAGAAAAACTGCCTCCTGCTCAATAGTTGACACACAAATTAGTGCATGGCTAAGCGGTCACCTATCCAAGTACTGACCGTGAGTCAAGCTGCTTAACTTGGAAGACCACCAAAGTCACAGACAAAAGATGTGCCTACTGTTATCGGCCTACAAGAAACACTATTATAGCTAGGAAAAAAAATACTCGGAGTCACAGACACGGCAAAATAAATCTTAATATGAAAGTCCTATTATTGGCACACGAGAACATAAGTTTGGCAAGGGAAGGATTAAAAACGATATATATTCATAAAGTTTTCATTTGGTAGTTAAAAACCAGAAATTTCTTGTTTGATTTTGAGGGTAACTGGTCCCTAATAACGAGTATCCCTATTTTAGACACTTGTTATATTGTGGAATAGAGTAGATGTGCTATTTTTGGCCATCTTAGGGCCAATTGTGGCCATAACGTTCAAAGGAATAAAACAAAATTGAATAGCTTAAAAAAAACATCGGGCAAATCATTCTGTGGATTGATATGAATTTTTCGAAAGATCAATATGCAGATGTGGAGTAAAAATAACTTAAAGAATAAAATAATAAAAATGGCCACAATCAGTACAGTGGCCACTAATGGTACGTCTACCCTATTACAGCCCCTGCTTAACGTATCCCATTCATCCCTACTGAAACTGATGGAATCAGATTGACCTTGAATCGGATGAAAAAAAAATGAATATGCTCAATAAGAGACAAGTTTTCTCTCCAATTGAAAGCGAATAAGAAATAACGTGATTGAATAGGCAACTCAACTAAAAAAATGAATATGCTCAATAAGAGACAAGTTTTCGCTCCAATTGAAAGCAAATAAGAAATAACGCGATTGAATAGGCAACTCAACTCAATGGTATTGTATTGTTATCGCACAATTAAAAAATGAATTCAATCAGTATTGTTGCATTAAGTAATCCATAAATTTGAATCCGTTTTTCGTCCGAGAAATTTCCAATTCAACAACAGTTTTCCTATACAAAATATGTATTAGTTCTAATCAGCAAATTGTTACTTGAGGATTCTATTAAGTTTTATCGGAAGATTCCATTTACATGGCAAACCATTCAATTGATACTAGTGGAACAAATTGGAACGATTCTGGCGGTTCACCTATCTATCTATCGGAATCATTTCTGTTAACCTGAAATTCCTTGGACAAAAAACACATATCATTCCCATTGCTTTATTTGTATTATTATTAAGTTTTATCTAGCTATTAAGTTTTATCGAAAGATTCCATTTACATGGCAAACCATTTGATCGATACTAGCGGAACAAATTGGAACGATTCTAGCAGTGCACCTATCTATTATCAGAATCGCTGCTGTGAATGTGAAATTTCTTCGACAAAAAACACATATCATTCCCATTGCTTTATTTTTATTATTATTAAGTTTTATCTAACTACTAAGTTTTATCGAAAGATTCCATTTACATGGCAAACCATTCGATCGATACTAACGGAACAAATTGGAACGATTCTGGCGGTTCACCTATCTATCTATCAGAATCGCTGCTGTGAATCGGAAATTCCTTGGACAAAAAACACATATCATTCCCATTGCTTTATTTTTATTATTATTAAGGTTTACCTAACTACTAAGTTTTATTGAAAGATTCCATTTACATGGCGAACCATTCGATCGATACTAACGGAACAAATTGGAACGATTCTGGCGGTTCACCTATCTATCTATCAGAATCGCTGCTGTGAATCAGAAATTCCTTCGACAAAAAACACATATCATTCCCATTGCTTTATTTTTATTATTAT
Organism: Itoplectis maculator; assembly: GCA_964034905.1. NCBI lineage: Eukaryota > Metazoa > Arthropoda > Insecta > Hymenoptera > Ichneumonidae > Itoplectis > Itoplectis maculator. Next base: position 2,098,148 of record OZ035855.1, on the reverse strand, counting down.
TAAGTTTTACCTAACTACTAAGTTTTATCGAAAGATTCCATTTACATGGCAAACCATTCGATCGATACTAGCAGAACGAATTGAAACGATTCTGGCAGAGTGCACCTATCTATCTATCGGAATCGCTTCTGTGAATCGGAAATTCCTTGGACAAAAGACGCATAACATTCCCATTGCTTTATTTTTTATCGGTTTCAATAAGATTTTCTAAGCAGAGGAGGCAGCGACGACCTAACCTCAAAATCGTCTCCGTCACACTTCCGAACAGAATTTTCTCCGGTATCGTTGAACGTTCATTGGGTTGAGATACGACGGAGGCCGAGTCTCGGAAACGCGAATAGAATTACCTCTGCAGCGATTTTCTGTGAAGACATCGGGTGGTTATGCATCGCACAGTGTTCGCTCGTACCGCGTTGTTACGTAGTGTCAAGCGAGCCAATTCACAACGCAGGCTCGTCGTCGATCGTAACAACATCCTAAACGGCGAATGCGGACGAATTTTTCCTGTGTCTGACGCGCCGAAAACACTGAGGACACTGATCGGCTGTTACGGCCGAAGTTATTTTTTGTTTTTTTTTTTTTCTCTTTCTTTCCTCTCGCAACCGACGACGTTACGACCTGCGCGACGATGGATGCTCGGTGGTAAGAGTCGAGTCGTGCTGGTTGGAATCCGAGTTGCCCGAGGAGTCGCGAAACAGGGCCACGAGCAGTTTCACTGGCCGCGAACGACTGGCCCGACGATCATTCCGTTTTAGAGGTCGTTCGCAAGGTCACGCGGAAGACGAGCGAATTTCCGGACAGTTGGGATTTACTTCCGGGTTTTTGGGAGTAACTTTTTTTTTTTTGGATGATTCAGGAGTCGGAAATTGGGGGTCGTGGTCATTTTATTTGGCGTTTGCGGTGACATCGGAAAAATGTGTGATTAAAGGTAATGTGCGGGCAGAGAGCGGCGGAGGTTCGAACGCTCGCAGTGCGGAATCGGAACGCAGGGTGGCGCTCTCGTCGCGTCCTCGTCGGCGCGCGCATCGTGACGTAATACGAACATGTGAGCTGATAACGCACTTTTTGTTTCACTCTTTCACTTTGTCTCTCTCGCTTTATCATCCGATCGACTCTCTCGATGAGCTGATTTTTCGACTCGAAGCGCCAACTTTGCTAGCTGCGTGAAGTTAGTCGACGAATTTTTGACTTTTTACTTTCTTTTTTTGGGGCAAATGTTTGTTTGTCGTTTGTGGGCGATTGTTCGTTTAAGGGATCGTCACAGTGTGAAATTTAAAAAAAATCGATTTTATTTTTTTTTTATTATCGGATAGTATACACGGTTATAAACATTCTGTTAAATTTTTTTATCGAAATTCGAATTATTTCGGTCGCTACAGCCTTTCTTAGAGAAAGGGATTGCAGCGTGACAGTGGCGTGTGCAAACTTTAAACGCGTTTTTCTCGGAATGTTGTTTTTCAGAACGGTGTCCACTCTCAAATGAAGAGTTATGACGATATCGATTTCAAATTTGGAGAGAACATTTCTAACGTCATTCTCTATCGCGCTATGAGAGCTTTTTTTTTTTTATTAAATCTTCCTATTTTTTTTTTACGAAAAACTGTCGAAAAAGAGAGCTAAATTCGATAATTTTCGTTCAAACCGCCGCCATTTTGTCAGATTTCAAAAAAAAAAAGCTCTCATAGCGCGATAGCGAATTTCCTACAGATTAATAATCTTTTTGAAATTTTTGGTTCAGATCAAAATTGCGGCCGCAATCGTGGACATAATGCAGGACCTTTTTTTTACACGAGCTATTTAAACAATTTATATCATTACAATACATTAAAGAAATGCACATAAAAAAATCATTTTGTATTCTTCAAGAATGTACTTATTTATTTAAAAAAAAACCAGACCAGTTAGTTCATTACAACTTAACAAAAAAAATTCGCGATAATCATTGATTTTTCAGAGGGTCACACTGTGACGATCCCTTAAGGCCATGCGAAATACTAAACGATTTTTACGCATTTTTGCATTTACGGTTAAAATAAAACATTCATTCACAGCGCTGGAGATATCCGCTGTGAATGAATTTCTTCTTTTAGCTGTAAATGCAAAAATGAATACCGACTGAGCTCGGCGTGGATGCTTCACATACCCTTAAGTATGTTATATAGCTCTCCACACTATTCAAATAAGTGCTGACTTTAAAAAGCAATTTTTGCATAGTTTTACGTATCTTTTGATAGTGATTTTAACCTGGGAAAAATTGAATTGCAACGGATTTGCATAAATATTAACCGATTTACACAAACTTTTGAAAAGGTAATTTTCATTAAGTTTTTTCAAAGGATTGTCGTGTTTTTTGTTCGATTTGAATGTTTTACGTCTCATTGTCTTTCTTGAAAGATGATTTATGAATTTGCCTCGAAAATAATTTATAACATTCTCCGTTTAAAAATGACAACCTTCTGTTTACCCATGTACAAAAATATTTTGTAAACTAACAGCTTTAATTTCTCTACGGAAATTGTTACAAATTATTTATGAGGTAAATTCGTAAAGCATCTTCTAAGGAAGAGAATGAGCCGTGAAACATCCAAATCGAGCAAAAAACACGATTTATTCTTTAAAAAAAACGGAACGAAAAGTATCTTTTCGAAAGTTTGCGTAAATCGGTTAATATTTTTGCAAATTGATTGCAATTCAATTTTGCTCAGGTCAAGAACACATCTGACAATACAAATCACTATAAAAAATAATCAATAGATGCTTAAAACTATGTCTACATTATTTTTTTCAATCAGCACTCATTTGACAACTGTGGAGCTGTATAACATCCTTAATTATAAAGTTTGTCGGTTTAGCAGTTTTCCAAACAATCAAAAGTAGAATTTAGCGTCAATTCGACCGGATCTTTGTTTTTCGCATATATTTTTTTTTCGAGGTAAAAAAAAGGAGTAAAGTCAATATTCGTCGGCTAACTTCACACAGCTAACTTTGCGGTCTCGCGCGACGTCAATCGCGCTGCCTAAGTACGAAACGATTTGGTAATATCGTGATTTTGCGGTTTCAGCGGAAATGAGAAAGCGCAATTCGTCGAAAGCTTCGGTAGCGGCGTCGAAGCTCTCGGGAGATCATTTGGCGGACGATTCGAGTGTCGCGACGGGATTTGAATTATTCACCTTCCCGAACGGGGACAGATACGAGGGTGGATACAGGATCAACGGGGAGCAACCCTGTTTAGTCAGACAAGGTTAATCATCTCGGCATAAATTGGTTATTACGGTTTTCCCCTCGGGAGGACATCGAGGTGAGCTATATTTTTTTATAGGACGAGGAATCTACTATACCGACGACTTCAATAGCTACGAAGCCACTTGGGAACAGGATAAAATCGCCAGTGATCTTCGTATCCGGTGAATAATAATCATTTTATTATTTCTTATTATAATTATTTTATTGTTTATTATTATTGTTGATTGATTATTTAATTCTATTATTTTATTATTTAAGTTATTTTTTAATTCCTCCGTTGTCAGCGGAATTCGAGGATCGCCGAGAAATTGATATACACTGTTAAAAATATTTCGCATATGCTTCCATTACTTGTAAAGGAAGTTTGTCTACGTAAACTGGTATATTAAATTTGACACGTAAATGGAATGCAAAATTACATTATTTTCTACCGAATCCTAGAGAAATTTCGAAATTTAATGTAAACGTTAAGAGGCTGAGTATAAATATTTGAAATTGTACCACACACCCGTATTAAATTTAATATATCAGCTGATGAATCACATTTTTAGTAACGTAAATTTAAAAACATTTGTAATAGTGTAGGTAATTTAGCATTTTTTTTTCATTAGTTTTAACAATGGAATGGAGTACAGAGGTGACTTAGATAAGGATGAAAAATTCAGCGGTCCTGGTACTTATCTATTCCCCGACGGCTCGTCGATCGAAGCTGTTTGGAAGCAGAATAAACCTCATCTTGATATTCGATACAAGGAACCACTCGGTTATACCTGGCAGGGCGAACTTTCCGAGGATGGAGATGTGAGGCTTAATATTTAACGGGTTTTGCCTCTGTAGAATTTTTTAAAAATCGTTTTTTTTGTTTTTGTTTTAAATGGTCCCCTAGGACCTCAAAAATGATGTCCTAAAATATTGTGGCCGGGAAAAACCTTTAAGTACTCGGTTTTCTAATTCGACTTTCCTTTGTAACCATTTTTCTATGCCGTCAATTATGATCTCAAGACTGTCCGATTTATGGCCGGGAATCATTTTTGGGACGACATGTGCGTCTCCCAAGGCCGAAAACCTGAGGATCAAGCCCCAGAAAAAATGTCCACTAATTCCCAAAATGCCTGAGAGCTGAGACTAATGGGAATCAACTGTCTCACAGAAAGCAAGACGAATCTATAAAACTATAATATTTATTGGCATTAAATGTACAATTACAAATGAGAAAGATATAAAAATGAATTATCACTGAATTTTGTTCTAATCCTCCTTGTACATGGAGGGCACCCTGTAGGCGTTTGTCGCTGGTCGGTAAATCGGATTCTGCTGCAGAGCGTAGACAGTGCGTTTTCTCTCCTCCTCGAACTTGGCGAACTCGCGTTTGTCCTTTATAGCCGTCCAACACCTGCGAGAATGCAAAGATACATAACGTCTTTTTTTTTTTCAAAATATATTTGTTTTCTCCCGACTCCGCTGAAATAACCTAATTTCGTGCCCGCAACGCGGGTGGAAAGTCGATCGTTTCGAACCTGTGACTCGACGCATGCGCAGTCCGGTTTCATTACCTCCCTAGGGACGTAATCGGCACAATCCTGCCCGCGCGGGAGTTACGTTATCGGTACTGCACATGCGCTCTCGTCACAGGTTAGAAATGAGCGACTTTCCGTCCGTGTTGCACGCAGGAAATGAGGTTATTTTTCAGCGAAATCGGAAGAAAAGTATAGTACGCGACATGGGAAGGAAGTGCCTTTTCACGTCGTGTGAATTTCTACCCTCGCTTCGCTCGGGCATCAAATTTCACGCTCGGTGAAAGGTTGCACTTCCCTCTCTTGTTGCGTAATGTACTATTTTGTTGTTGTTTATGTTATCACTAATCGACTTACTTCCAGATTAGCAGTCCAATTATTCCCAACAATAAAATCATTCCGGCTATGAGACCCGGTATAAATGCCGCATGAGTCGGGGTCCGGCAGTACTGAAATTTCACAAAAAAAAACATTTTAAGAAAACAAATTGTTATTTAAATGTTTATTAATATTTTATTAACGATGTTATACAGCTCCACACTAGTCAAATGAGTGCTGATTTTTTTGAATAATTTAGACATAGTTTTAAGCATCTATTGATTATTTCGTATAGTGATTTGTATTGTCAGCTATGTTCTCGACCAGGAAAAAATTTAATTGCAATCGATTTGCAAAGATATTAACCGATTTACGCAAACTTTCGGAAAGGTATTTTTTGTACCGTTTTTTAAAAGAATAAATCGTGTTTTTGCTCGATTTGGATGTTTCACGGCTCAATGTTTTCCTTAGAAGATGCTTTACGAATTTGCCTCATCAATAATTTGTAACAATTTCCGTAGAAAAATTACAGCTGTTAGTTTACAAAAAATGTTTTTAGATGGGTAAACAAAAGGTTGTCATTTTTAAACGGAGAATGTTATAAATTATTTGCGACGCAAATTCATAAATCATCTTTCCAGAAAGACAATGAGCCGTAAAACATCCAAATCGAACAAAAAACACGGTTTATCCCTTGAAAAAAACTGATCAGTTCATATTTATGCAAATCCGTTGGAATTCAATTTTTCCCAGGTTAAGAACATACCTGGCAATACAAATCACCATTCTAAATAATTAACAGATACTTAAAACTGTGCAAAAATTATTTTTTAAAGTCAACACTCATTTGACTAGTGTGGAGCTGTATAAAATTCTTAAGTGTTTTATTAAAAACATTTTGGTACCAAAATTGTTTACGTTATTGATTTTTTAATTAAAAAAAACCATATATATATTTTTTTTTTTTTCTCCCGACTCCACTGAAATAACCCCATTTCGTGTCCGCAACGCGGGCGGAAAATAGCTCATTTTTGACAAATGACTCACGCATGCGTAATACGATTTCATTTCCTCCCTAGGGAGGAAATCGGCTTATTCCTGCCCGGCGGGAGAAATGAAAATCGCATTACGCATGCGGATCGTCATTTGTTAAAAATAACCTAATTTTCCGTCCTCGTTGCACACGCGAAATGGAGTTATTTTGCAGTGAAATCGGGAGAAAAGTATAGTACGCTACATGGGACGGATGCAACTTTTCACCTCGTGTGAATTTCTGCCCTCGCTTCGCTCGGGCATCAAACTTCACACTCGGTGAAAAGTTGCACTTCCCTCCCTTGTAGCGTAATGTACTATTACCTGTTCTCCTATTTTCAGCATTACAGTATTGTCCTTGTTAAACTGATAAACGTAGGGAATCGTGCAGACCGTTGATTCCTGGACTTTTCGCACGATACAATAGTGATCGCTGCCCGTGTCGACTTCGCTGACTCGCTCGGTCTGATAAGGAGCCACTCCGGGTGGTTCGCAAAATTGTCCCGCTTCCTCAGGCCTCTCGACGGTCGCGTTCACGCAACTCTCGTAGAGGACGCAGAGTCCGCTGCCACCGGCGCTGGCCGAGGATTCGCAGTAGGTGCCGCGATAGAGCAAACCGTCGGACGGCGCTGTGACGTTGCACCTGCAGTGGCCGCAATCGCAGAAACCGTGATTGCCGCAAACGTCGCTGCTACCCGGAGCGACGCAGAGACGATCGCCCGACGGACACTGACAACCGTCGCCGGTCCATCCGTCGACGCAGACGCAGGCACCGCATTCGCAGGTTCCTCGGCCTCCGCACTCAATCCCGTCGGTCTGTTTTTTTTGCAAGCATTTGTTAAAATAAAAAATGATTGCTTTTTTCTTAATTTCTATTTTTGTCAAAGCCACCTTTGCGAATAAGAATGTTTATTAATTTTGGCTTCCTCGCAGAGGAACCCAAAGCTTAGTGAAAAATGGAAATAAAGGAACCCAAGATTTCGCGAGAGCTTTTTAAAAAGTATACATAAATTAGCATTTGTTGAAATTAAAATAATCATTGCATTTTTCTTAATTTCTTTTTTTGTCAAAGTCCCCTTTACGAACAAGAATGTTTATTAATTTTGGTTTCCTCGTAGAGGAACCCAAAGTTTAGTGTAGTTTAGTGAAAAATGGAAATAAAGGAACCCAAGATTTTGCGAGAGCTTTTTAAAAATAGTCATAAATAAGCATTTGTTAAAATAAAAAAATCATTGCATTTTTCTTAATTTCTATTTTTGTCAAAGCCACCTTTACGAACAAGAATGTTTATTAATTTTGGCTTCCTCGTAGAGGAACCCAAAGCTTAGTGAAAAATGGAAATAAAGGAACCCAAGATTTTGCGAGAGCTTTTTCAAAAATATATATAAATGGGCATATTGTTGAAATTAAAATAATCATTGCATTTTTCTTAATTTCTTTTTTGTCAAAGCCACCTTTATGGACAAGAATATTTATTAATTTTGGCTTCCTCGTGAAGGAACCCAAATCTCAGTGAAAAATGGAAATAAAGGAACCTAAGACTTTGTGAGAGCTTTTTCAAAAATATAAATACATGAGGAAGCAATGCGTGCCTAATGTTCTTCCTTGCAACTTTTTTGCTTTCTCACAGTGGAAGCTTTGTTTTCTTAATTTTTTTTTTTTTAGATTTTGGATTTTGATGTTAGTATATTCAGAATGTTCCAAAACGTCGAGAACGGAGGTTTAGAATAAAAGCACACGTTTTTTTTTTTAAACGCACACACTAAACACACGCACATACTAAAAATGACATTGATTGTGTTTTCATGAATTGTTATACGCGAGATATATTTTTGTACCTTATCACAGGGCGAGCACTCGCAAAATTGTCCATTGTAGCCAGGATCGCAGCTGCAAGTACCGCACGTGCATTCGCCCCGATTGGAGCATATGATGTCGTCGTCGGGTCGTATGCATTGCAGTATGTTCTGTTCCCATGCGTTGGCGTTGCAGTCACACGTCTCACCTGCGAAAAGTCAGTTTGCGACGATTACTAATGAGCGTCCCGACGCCTTTATTTTTCAGTGGTCAGGTCATTTATACCGGGTGTCCCATTTTAATCTTTCACCTGATTTATCTCGAAAAATACTGCCCTGACCAAATTGTTTGTACAATGAAACTTTTAGGGCTCGAAGGGGGACGTTTGAAAAGAGAAAAAAAATTTGATCCTACATTAAAAATGGCGGAGTTACTACGACCGACATGTTTTTTTTAAAATGGAACTATGACTTTTTTCGACCAAAATATGTGGCATGTTAAAACTAACAACTTTTGTTGGAAACTTTTTTCGATAAAATTAATATTTACTTTTTCCAAGACCATTTTTCACTATTTCAGCGTTTGCCATGTGTGTGTGTGTGCACACAGGTGAAAGATAAAAATGGGACACCTGGTATGGTCGAGCGTTTATTCACCGGACCATCCGTTGTCGCATTGGCATATCCCGCACTCGTCGGTGCCGTGATCGCAGTGCGAACCGTCGTCGTCGGCCCCACAGTCGCAGCCGCACAGCAATTCAACCTCGATCTGGGATTCCGAGGCTTCCGAAGCGAGTGCATCTTCGATAACGACTCGTTGTTTCTGGAGCAAAAAGATAATCACAAACACAGTTGTAAAGCCCTATTAATTCATGAGATATAGTTTACAGTACATTTGTTTTTGTAATTATAATTTCATAATAATAATGTGCGTTGATTATAAAATAAAGATTATAGTATAGAGAGAATATAAAACATTTGAATAGCTGAAAAAATACTCATTTTCGCTTTAATATTGGAAGAAATAGTGGAAAAAATTGAAAAAAAAAAAAAAAAAAAAAATCAAGGAGATTGGATACTCAACTAAAAATAAAAAGCATAAACTTAAATTTTTGGAGGATATTCGTCGACTAAAATTACATCTCCATGACAAATTTCATTTCAATCACCTGAATGGTTATCGAGAAATTAATTACTGAAGTTCTGCTCTTATACACGGGTAACATAGGGAAATCAGGCAAAAGTTCGGCTACAACCCTTGAAAGCATAGCAAAAATATTAAGAATCGTATAAAAATAGATGCAAATTATTCTTGACATCTTTAGGAAGAACTGAACGAAGTTTCAAATAGACCGTCAACATATTTATTGAGGAATTGTAGAAAGAAAACACCTCGATCTGATTTCTAATTATAGATGTTACGGGTAAAGCGCGATTGCTAAATTTCAACATTGGTTATCACGTATTTGGCTTTCAATTAATCGAAAAATAAATGAAAACACTTAAAAATAGCTAATTTAACATACGTCGCTATTTTTTTGCTTAAACTCGACTTATTTACGAGTATCTGATTACTTGATTGTTTAACTATTTGAGGTTGGCAGCCGCGTTACTAGCTCCCGTGATTTCGCATAGGCGTCCGCCCCCCCCCCCCCCCGCCCCCTGACCTGCAAATACGGTATCCATCCTCGTTAATGGATTAAGTAAAGCATTAATTATTTCTTTAATTTTTTCCACTATTCCTTCCAGTATTAAAGCGAAAATTAGTATTTTTTTCAGCTATTGCAATGTTTACACCCTATTTTAGAATCAACGCACATTAATATTATAAAAAAAAAAAAAAAAAAACAGAATGACAATAAGCAATAATTCACCGTCTCACAGATCCGACGATTAAATTCACTCACCCAGAGACTTTGATTTTGCGGACATTCTTCCAGCGAAAAATCAACGCGAAATTCGTAAACTTTGCCCTCGACGAGTCCGTCGCACTCGGCCGTCGGAATTTCTTTTTCTCCTTTTTTCCCGCAATTCGAGTAATACCGAAGATTGAGCTCCGGCGTCGAATTATCGCGCAGCACGACTTTTGTGACAATCTCGTGATAAGCCTGCTCGATGATCTCGAGGATATTGGAACTGTTGGCCGCTAAAGTGGCGACGCGCGCCTTCTCCCGCAGAAGATCCGTTATCTTCTCGTACTCCTCGCGACGATCCTCCGTCACCGCGAAGATGAGGTTGACCTTGCGCGCGTGCAGAAGACGCGACACTTCGGCGAGCGACGGATAGTCGAAGATCTTGGACATCGTGTACTCGCCATCGTCGTCCAAGTGGCAAGCGAAGTCCTGTCGATGCACTACTCCGCCGAGCTGGACGCAATGAGAAATTGACAATTATTTATACGACTTTGAAGAAATTTATCGTGATTCGTAGGACAACGAAAAAATGGGTCCCTATTGCGTCATCGAAAATTACAATCGCAACCTTCTAAAAAATGGCGATTTTCGAGGGTCATCTTTAAGGGGGGATTTGCTTTTTCTTCGGTGAAATTTACGTCGTTTTTGAGAATTTTTTGTTAAAAAACTATACAACGTATCGACAAGAAATTTGGCATCATGCTATGTTTGTTTTTTGTGTACGCAAAAAAAAAATTTGGACCAATTTTGCCGAAAATTACGCCTTCCCCGCCCGTCGGCGCCCGACAGTGCAAAATCGTTGGTGTGCACGATTTTTAAAAAACGAATGAACCGATTGCCTTTTATTTACCTACAATCAAATTTATTTTTCGCTTCATCAAACGATAACAGGATGTTTGCTAAGCATGTTATCCAAATTTGAAGGTAATCGATACGTTGTATAGTTTTTTAACAAAAAATTCACAAAAACGACGTAAATTTCACCGAAGAAAAAGCAAATCCCCGTTAAAAATCTGTAAAAAATTGAAAATATAGAGATTTTTCATCGCGTTCCGCCTCGTGGCATTCTCTTCGATGAAGGGTCTTCTTTCGGACCCATCAGATGAGGTTTTGAAACTTCGTTTAAACAAAACTTTTTTTTTTCGCAAAAAAACGGCAAGGGCCTTCTAAAAATTAGCGATTCTTTAGGGTTAACTTTAAAAATCTGCAAAAAATAAAAAAATCGAGATATCGCGTTCCGACTCGAGACATTATCTTCCTTGAAGGGTTATCTTTTGAATGCAAAAAGAAGATTCAGATTTCATTAAGCCAAAACAAATTTACATGGATTTTAGTGAAGTGCTAGAATTTAAAAAAAGTGAAAAATAAATTTTTGTGTGTTTCTCCCCGAATTTTCCATTTTTCGGGCGGGCATGAAAATGGGCGACACCCGAGAAAAATATGTTGGTACGCACTTTACCGTCTCCCGCAAAATGGAGATAACCGTCCGTGGCGACGAGCATCAATTTTCGCGCCTGTCGAGCCCAACCCACTTGATTTACACACGTGACAGCCTGGACGATGCCGTCCAAACCGCCTTCCAGATTATCGACGTTTCCCGTCACGTCGCTCGCGTTCACCTATCGACATTAATATTTCCTCAATTTAATTCAAGGTCATCCGGAAGACGATCGATCCTCGGGTTTTCCTCCTGAATGAAACGCTGAACATCACGATACAGTCGATTCAGCTCATTAAGGGGTTACACGCTGTCCGGGGGGGGGGGGGTGAAAAAGCGATTCTTCAAGAATTTTTCGAGATTTTTTCAAAAATTTCACAAGTTCATCGCTTCACTACGATGTTGTTAATTGAAATATTGCAATACAATTTTTTTGATGTTTCTTAAAATTTCTGTAAAGTATGTCTAAAGTTTCAGATATATTGTATAGTTTCATAAAAAAAATTCCCGAAGTTCCCATCGATTTTTGGTTATCTATAGAAGGATACGCCCTTAATTGATATAAAATTAATGAGTTTTATTGAATTCATCAATAACATTTAATTAAATTCAATTAATGAAAAATTCTTGAAAAATCGTTTTTTTTCGGTATCTTAATACTTCTATAAAGTACGTCTAAAGTTTCAGATGAAAATATTGTAGTTTCTTAAATAAGAAAATCTCGAAGTTTCTATCGATTTTTGGTCACCTATAGAAGGATACCCCCTTAATTGATATAAAATAAATGAGATTTATTAAATTCATCAAGAACATGTAATTAAATCCAATTAATGAAAAATTCTTGAAACATCGTTTTTTTCGGTCTCTTAATACTTCTATAAAGTACGTCTAAAGTTTCAGATGAAAATATTGTAGTTTCTTAAAAAAAAAAATCCTGAAGTTCCCATCGATTTTTGGTCATCTACAGATACCCCCGTAATTGAGATAAAATTAATCGGTTTTATTAAATTCATCAAAAAAAATGTTGTCAATTCAAGGTCACCCGGAAGACGATCGATCCTCGTACTCCTTTTTCGTACCTCCTGAATGAAACGCTGAACATCGTCGCTCAGCCTCATGTGATGCCTGTACGAGTAGAGCGGCGAGCATGCGGTGTGCTGACTCATGCAGGGATTCTCCTCGTGGCCCGGAAATATGTATGGCATTAGCGGTTTATCGGCGTAGCTGCCGAAACCCAAACGGAAGTTCGAGGTGAACGCCCCGAGCTTGTTGGCCATTTTCCAGCCCAAACCGACGAGCGTGTCCTTGTCGTCCTTCATAGACCACGTCAGGTCCATCAGATAATACAAATCGAGCGGATAGTTCCTGATAATTAGATCGAATGTCTGTTAATTAAAATATACATAAATATACGTAAAGCTAAACGTTTTGATGCTTGGAAATTGTTTATTTTGATTTATTTACCTACAATCAAGTCACAATTTGAATTAACAAAATCATTTCTTAAAACATCTAGCTAAAAATGTTCGGAAAATGTAGCTAAACGTTCTGCCGCTTACAATTTTTCATTTTTTATTTATTTAGCTACAATAAAGGAACAATTTGAAATAATAGAATCGTTTCGTCTGGTTACACAGCGACACACTCACAAATTATATTACAAGAAATTATGTACATTAAAAAAAATCTTTCACGCTTCATCGAACGCACGTCAGGTTCATCAGGAAATGCAAATCGCGAGGATAGATCCTGATAAGCAGATCCGTTGTTTGTTTATTAAAAGTGTAGCTAAAAGTCCTGTCGCATATACAAAAAAAGGTTATTTCATTTGTCTAAAATTGTCTGCTAATAAAAAATGTAGCTAAAAGTCCTGTCGCATATACAAAAAAAAGTTAATTCATTTATCTAAAATTGTCTGCTAATAAAAAATGTAGCTAAAAGTCCTGTCGCATATACAAAAAAAAAGTTAATTCATTTATCTAAAATTGTCTGCTAATAAAAAATGTAGCTAAAAGTCCTGTCGCATACCAAAAAAAAAGTTAATTCATTTACCTGAAATCAAGCTACAATTTTGAATAATAGAGGCGTTTCTCTAGATTATAACTACGATACACGCACAAATTATACCTATCGCGTGTTAACCCTTCCCCATAATCAGGCTAATGCGCACTCGTGTTACTTAACGAATTATGTACGCGTAAAAAAATATCTTTCCCCCCTTTGCGTCATGCACATTACGTCCATCCGGCTTAATGAAACGTTGTTTTTATCTTAGAGGACGCAGTCACGCCAACTATTCTCGCGTTTATCGAGCGTCCTCGTTATCTCGCGTTGTAAACCACAACTGTATCATCCTATGTCTCCCCTCAATTTAGAAAAATTGGATTGTCAATCGAGAGGACACAGGAGGGGGTGAAGCCCCCCTCACCCCCCCCCCCTCCGCCCCTCATGCGTCCTCTCGATTGACAATCCAATTTTTCGAAATCAAATTACTAGGGTAAAGTCACCAGTGAATGAACGGTTAAGCAGAAAGATTTGTTTATCATGAGTTTTTATGAAATGCAATATTTAAAAATTGTTTGCGAAAATTTTAAACGTTGTCCAGAATGTCAAAATATGTGAAACAGCAAAAAAAATCTCGTATTTTTATCGCAAAATATATAAAAATAAATACTAAAAGCCAAAAATCGAAAAACACCAGTAAATGAACGAGCCAATCTAACCTGCAGTTTTGATCGAAAATAAGCTTCAGCGACAAAATACTCGCAGTGGATAGCTAAAAAATTAACAAATTAGGAATCTAATGTTTAGCCAAGTCGTCATAATTGGTCGTGAACTCTGAAAAGCGCTGTTGTTCATTCACTGGTGACTGTTCATTTACTGGTGCCTTCACCCTACCGCACCTTTGGTAAAATTCCTTTTTTTCTTTATCTTCGCATTTCCCCCTGCCTTCAGGCATTACGTCTAATTCAGGGTCAGATACTGTATCGCATTTGACTCTAGATCAGCGCCTAGAGGACAGATAGAAACTGGCAGAAAACTTCGGTCAGTACAGTCAGTCTCCAGTTCGCTCCATAATTTTCTATACCATTGCTCTCCAGTTTTTCTCACATTTTTCTGGAGCACATTCGAAAATTTAACTCGTTCGCGCCAAAACATTAACAGCTAAGAAGCTCTACATATTGGTTAAGTTCTCACCCGACGAGAGTCTGAATAGGGCCATTCGGTTAATTCACCTTTCTTACATTGGTTTTATTTTCGTTTGTATTTTTAACCTATTCTGTAATTGATCATCTGCTCGAAATAAACGAATTTATTTTTAAAAAACACCGTTGTAGGGTAGACGTACCGTTTTTGGCCACTTTAGGGCCGATTGTGGCCATCACATTCAAAGAAATAAAACAACACGTTTAATGGCATAAAAAAACATCGAGTAGGTCAATCGGTGAATTTATATGGATTTGTTTAAAACGTCAACACGTTTTTATGAGGAAAGAAAGAATTCCAAGTATAAATTTATAAAAATGTCCACAATAGGTACAGTGGCCACTAACGGTACATCTACCCCATATGCTCGAAAAAAACTCGGCTGGTCCAGAATCCCCCCCAAATGTAAAATTAATAATATAAAATGAACACGTACTTAGCGGGTCGATACTTGAACCGCACAGTTTCCGTCGAGTGTGGCCTCAATTTGACGCTGATTTTCTGCGGTTTCAGCTGGATCGGCTGCTGATTGATAAGGACATCTTGAAAGTCGTTGTTCTCCAGGACTTCAACGTCGCCGGTCGAAGACCTGCGAATCGACCTCGTGGGACATCCAAAAGCCTCGAGTCTCTCGGGGCTGCTGCAGCGCACTTTTCCGACGGTCGCGTTCGAGTACGACTTGAGAGCGAAATACATAACGATACAGTCCATTGAGCACATTAAGAGGTTAGTATATTAAGGGCATGTGAAACACCTACTGCTGAAAATCTTCGGATGTGCTTTTTTCCCCGAATTATGAACGGATCGAAGCGGAAATTGAAATACAGATGCTAGTAATGTGAATCTCGTGAATGAATTAGTCAGAATTTTGAAAAAAAAAAAAAAAATTACAGATCCGTTACCGACATCAATTTTTTTAATCAAAATAAAAATTCTGACTAATTTATTTACGAGATTCACATTACTGGCGTTTGTATTTCAATTTTCGCTTCGATCCGTTCATAACTCGCGAAAAAAAGTATATCCGAACTTTTGAGGCGTGCGTCGGTATTTCACATCGCCTTAAGGGGATGCTGGAGTAGATTTTTTTACCGACCGGTCAGTAAAAAGTACGGTTTCGTAGTTTACAGAATTCGTTGTTATTTTAGTACAAATATGTCTGAAATTGCACAGGATTATAATATCGACATAGGCGCATCGGCGTTCACTCTCATTTTTCGAATGTGATTCTTAAAACTGTTTATATAATACTAAAGAGGTGGTAGTTGACAGTTGAAGCGGCCATATTGGTTTTCTATTGAAAAAACCATCGTAAATTGGAAACCTATTGGTTTGCAAATTTACGATTTTCTTTGATTTTGAAGCGTTTTCACCCAAAATTCGAGTGGACGCCGATGCGCCTATGTTGATATTATAATCCTGTGCAATTTGAGGCATATTTGTAATACAATAACAACGAATTTTGTTAACTACGAAACCGTACTTTTTTACTGACCGGTCGGTAAAAATAATCTACTCCAGCATCCCCTTAAAGGTTCTTCAAGGATTTTTCAAGATTTAAAAAAAAATGCACAACTTCATCACTTCACTACGATTTTGTTAACTGAAACTTTGCAATACAGCTTTTTTTATGTTTCTTAATAATTCCATTACAGAACGTCTAAAGTTTCAGATACAAATATTGCATAGTTTCTTCAAAAAAATTCCGCGAAGGTCCCATCGATTTTGGGTCATCTACACAAGGATACCCCCTTAATTGACATAAAATTAATGAGTTTTATTAAATTCATTAAAAAATGTAATTAAATTCAATTAATCAGAAATCAAAAAATTCAATTAATCAAATATTAAAAAATTTAAAAAAAATTCACAACTTCATCATTTCACTACGATTTTGTTAACTGAAACTTTGCAATACAGCTTTTTTTATGTTTCTTAATAATTCCATTACAGAACGTTTAAAGTTTCAGATACAAATATTGCATAGTTTCTTCAAAAAAATTCCCGAAGTTCCCATCGATTTTGGGTCATCTACACAAGGATACCCCCTTAATTGATATAAAATTAATGAGTTTTATTAAATTCATAAAAAAAATGTAATTAAATTCAATTAATCAAAAATTCTTGAAAAAGCGTTTTTTTTTTTCGATCTCCTGACTTTGCATAACGCCAAGTGGGTGTCATTGACCTTTTCGCGTGCTTTGCGTTAGTCGTCGCGAAACGATTAATCGTCGCGAGTATCGCGGCGTCGATACCCGCATTAAGAGTGACACGAGTAAGAAGTAGGCGGCGGCATTTACCCAATCGCTGCACCACGCGCAATGATGACTGCTCTCCATGCACGTCTTGCACGTTGTCTGAAGCGCGCACAGCTGAACCGAAGTCTCGGCTTCTTCAGCGCGAGCCGGTTGGCTCGCGCAAATCCACAGCGAGACGTGAAGCAGCAGCTGCAGCAGCATCGACGACATGAAGAGTTTATCCATTCTATCCGTCGAGATGAATCACAGAACAAACGGTTCGCCGACGAAATCCAGCATCGGCATCTTTTCCGAAGAGCGCAAAAAAATCACTAGCGTGGAAGAAGCACTAAGCACTAAAGCACTAAGCGCCGGCAAAGTCGACGAATTTAGTCGCACTGACGCGCCGAAATCGTGACGTTCCCGTCCGCCTCTTATCACTGAGTCGATAACATTTTCGTTAACATCGATTCGCTACTGTAAACACAACACTATCAAAAATTGCAGCCGACGACGATTCGTCAAATATCACGATTGAAATATCACAAAAGTAGGGCAAACACACCGTTTGTGCACTAAGAGAAATCGAGATAGTTTAGGCAACTATTAAGCCATAACTGTAGATTTTTAGTCCATCCAACAATTTGAATAGTTATTTTAACTGATTTATTGGTTAAATTAACTGCTTTGTAGTTACTGTAACTAATTCTATAGTTTTCTTAATATAATATCCTAGTTACTTTAACAGTGAACATATAATGAAATACAACCTTAGCTATTTTTTTATAGTTGGTGCAACTTTATTATTGTAATTTCAATGACCATTTCAAAATTGTTAAATAATTTCTCAAAGAATACTATGCTTATAATTATGTTTTCCATGAATAGTATGTCGCATCTATTGCAAAAATTTCAAAACAATATACTTTTTGTTACTATAACTATTATTAATTGTTGCATTGATTATAAATAATTAGTACAGATAACTTTTTTGTAATAGCTAAGGTTGTATTTAACCATAAATTAATAGTTACCAGTATCTTTTATTTCTCTCTGTGTGGGCACTGTTAGCATTAGTTGCCACATAAAAAATCACAAACATATTAGAATCGCTAGAATCACTTTAGATTTGTCAGAATAATTTTATTCTTTTTTTTTCATTGCATTCCAACGATGCAAACTTCAACATAATTATGTTAATTCATCATACTATCCATCTATTGAAATTAATAAATAAGATTATTTTATACAAACCGAAGCAAATTTTACATTGAATATGCAGTGCTTAAAATACATAATTATTTAGTAAATGTTCAAAGCACTTTGCACCATTTGTGGCTATCACTGCCATTTAAGAGTAATAAGTATGGCCACAAAGGGTACTATGATGGCCAAAAATGGTACTTCTATCCGATTGAGAGGAAAAGGAAGAATTGTAAAGCACTCGGAGCGCGAAGCGTAGCAAAATCGTCGAGTCTAGTCACAGTCACTGTGGATCGCACTAACGAAACGCGTTTAAAATCGAGACATTCGCGTCGCTCGCACACCTCTTATCAGTGAGTTGATAACATTTTTGTTAACATTGACACGCGATTGGCCGTCGACGCTATCGCCGGCCCGTTCGTATGAAATTCACAGACAGCCGACGGCGAATCGGGATAAAAAAAAATTGTGTTCACTGCGGCGCGAAACGTGTCTACACTGTTAAAATATAGGTCCACACCAATTGTTAAAAGTGATAAGCGAAAGGAGTTAAAATGTTTCGTGATCGATTGAACACTGCTCCATAGCACTGATCCCCAATGATCCAGTTATTTGAATATATATTAATCTATCTGAATATATATTAATCTATTTGAATATATATTAATCTTCTTCAGACACATCCGAAAAAAAAAAATCTTAAAATCGATGTTAAAAATTGATACGAACGCGGGAATAAATTTAACAAAATCGTCGATGTTACGGATGTTATACAGCTTCACACTAGTCAAATGAGTGCTGATTTTTAAAAATAATGTATACATAGTTTTAAGCATCTATTGATTTTTTTTAATGGTGATTTGTACTGTCAGGAATGTTCTTGACCTGGGAAAATTTTAATTGCAATCGATTTGCAAAAATAGTAACCGATTTACACAAACTTTCGAAAAGGTACTTTTCGTTCCGTTTTGTTTAAAAAATAAACCTTGTTTTTTGCTCGTTTTCGATGTTTCACGGCTCATTGTCTTCCTTAGAAGATACTTTGAGAATTTGCCTCACAAATAATTTGTAACAATTTCCATTGAAAAATTGCAGCTGTTCGTTTATAAAAGATTTTTGTAGACCGGTAAACAAAAGGTTGTCATTTTTTAACGGAGAATGTTATCAATTATTTGTGAGGCAAATTTATAAAGCATTTTTCAAGAAAGGCAATGAGCCGTGAAACATCCAAATCGAACAAAAAACACGGTTTATTCTTTGAAAAAACTGAAGGAAAATAAAGTTTGCGTAAATCGGTTGATATTTATGCAAATCCGTTGCAATTGAATTTTTTCCAGGTTATGGACATCCCTGGCAATACAAAAAACGATTCAAAATAACCAACAGACACTTAAACCTATCCATACATTATTTTTAAAAGTCGGCACTCATTTGACTAGTGTGGAGCTATATAACATCCTTAAGACGACTTCGTGAAAAGTGTTGTCATTAACACTATAATGAATAACACTACACTGTTAAAAATCTACGGTGTGAAATGCTGCTGGTGTGGACTTTTTCCTGGTGTTACTTATTACAGTGTTAATATTAACACTTTTTACGGTGTTAAATTAACACCAGCCGTTTCGTTAAATTTTCCCTGTGTTACCGACGAAGCATTATAACACTTTTTGCTTCAAAGGCATGAATGCAGGTATCATGTGTGATTTTTTATTATCTCGTGAATAAATTAGTCGCTTTTCTCAGTTTTTATCGAAAAATTGAAGAAAAAAATCGATTTTTTCATTACAGATTTCTCTACCGGGTAATTGATCTGTAATTTTTTTTTTCGAAAATCAAAGTTCTGATTAATTTGTTAACGAGATTCACATTACTGACGTCTGCCTTTCAATTTTCGCTTCGATCTGTTGATAATTCGCGAAAAACGGGACTTCTGACTTTTTGAGGTGAAAGTCGGTATTTCAGACTCAGTTAACACTGCTCATTATCACCGCGATTGGTGTGGACCTATAAAGACACCGACTTGGTGTTGTTTTTAACACCGGATTTTTAACAGTGTATATAACATCCTTAAGAAGACACCGTACAAAGTGTTGTCATGAACAATATAATGAATAACACTACGAAAAAGTCTACACTGGCAGCGTTTGATACCTAATATTTTCAACATCCGCGAACTTTTTTTTGCTTCCTTATAGAAGAAGCTCTGTTGTCACCTTTTTCACCTCCTATCAGTAATTTGATAACATTTTTGTTAACATTAACTCGCGCGATTGGCCATCAACGATATCACCGGCCCGTAGCGTTCGTGAAATTCACAGACAGCAGGAGAAAAAAAAACTTCGTGTTCACTGCGGCGCGAAACGTGCGTAATACTCCCGCGAGCTTTGTACTATTACGCGCGGCTTTGCCGCTCCCGCCGCGCGGTGCGGCGGCGATTCTAACGAGGCCGAGGTGTCATCGCTGCGAGAAACGCGACGCGTGTGTGTTTATAATTCCGACGATAATAATACGACGAAGCGTTGCAATCGTCCTGGCGATGATAAAGAGCCGGGAGACTCATCGACGAAATTACATAAACCGCGGTGGCGGCTGCAGCTTAGCGACTCGCCGCGCGACTGAATTCGCCTGCATCCACTCGGCGCTGCTCGAACGAATCATCTGCTAGTAATTATCTTTGCGATTGTAATTCACGGCTGCCGCTTGTGAAGCGCGCGCGCGCGCGCTACGAGTCTACGAGCGGGAAATACGTTTACAGCCTCGAAGCTACCGAGTCGATTGTCGCGTCAAGCAGATTCGAATTATCCCGGGTTTTCGCTACATTTAAGGTAGTTATGTCGCTATAGTTCAATTTCGCATAAATTCGAGAAAATTGAAAGGGAATTGCATGCAAAAAATGCATGCACATTATAGGTACTGAAAAGATTAATTTGGCATAATAATAATTCTAAAATGTTATTAACAAATTGATTAAAAAAAACATTGTTTAACAAATATTTCGGTGACTTAAGTTTTTTTTTCGATGAAAATGATTCTTTCGTTTTCCTGAATACGGATGAATTTCTTCAGATTTTTTAAATAACTTTGAATTTTTCATATAAAAAAACACGTAAATTCAAAGTTATTTAAAAAATCTGAAAAAATTCATCCGTATTCAGGAAAACGAAAGAATCATTTTCATCGAAAAAAAAACTTAAGTCACCGAAATATTTGTTAAACAATGTTTTTTTTTATCAATTTGTTGATAACATTTTAGAATTATTATTATGCCAAATTAATTTTTTCAGTACCTTTAATGTGCATGCATTTTTTCAGATTTTTGGACCATCGAGAAGTGCTTTCAATTCTCTTTCAGTTTTCTCGAATTTATGCGGAATTGAACTATAGCGACATAACTACCTTAAGGAGATTGCAGCGCTACGCACTAGTCAAATGAGTGTTAATTTTTAAAAATCGTTTACACAAGTTTTATGGATCAATTGGCTATAGTTTATGGTGATTTGTATAAAAATATATCTTCTTGACTAGGGTAAAATCTAATTGCAACGGATTTGCATAAATATTAACCGATTTACGGAAACTTTTGAAAAGGGAATTTTCATTCTATTTTTTCAAAGAAAAAACCGTGTTTTTTCTTCGATTTAGATGTATCGCGGCTCATTCTCTTCCTTGAGAGTTGCTTTACGTATTCACCGTAAGTTTCTTCGTAAACAACCATCTGTAATTTTTAAACGGTAAATATTGTCGAATATCTAAGCAGTGAATACGTAAAGCATCTCTCAAGGAAGAGAATGAGCCATGATAAATCAAAACCGAATAAAAAAACACGGTTTATTTTTACAAGAAACTGAATGACAATTACCTTTTGAAAAGTTTGCGTAAATCGGTTAATATCTATGCAAATCCGTTGCAATTTAATTTTTCCCTGATCAAGAAAATACCTGGCAATACGAATCACCATTAAAAATAATCGACAGGTGCTTAAAACTGGTGTATAAATTATTGAAAAAATCAGCACTCTTTGGATAGTGTGGAGCACTCCAACCTCCTTACATGTATTTAATTTTGTCATGAAACGCAATTATAAATCCTCTGAGGCATTAAAAAAATAGAAAATAAAAAATAATAAAAAATCCCATTCCGTGGGCTAAAAAATCTTCATTTGGGAAATGTCCACGGAATGGATTTTTTTTCTTTTTTTTTTTACATGGGTCCTCTCAACAGGCTGAAAGTATTGCACTAGAGGACGATCAGATTGGTCGGATGTTCGGGCAAAGTATGTATTATTATTTCGCCGCAAAATGCAAAATGCCCAATTCTTGATAAGGATTGTGACGCTCCGCGAAAAATGCCTCGAAGCTTACAAGCCGACTGCCTGTCAAGCAGAACCGAATTATTCCGGCTTTTCACTTAATTACGTCCTGCCGCGAAACGCAATTAAGGTAGTCCTTGCGTCTAGTATTCATTTCACATAAATTCGAGAAAATTGACAAGATATTGCAACCACTTCTCGATAATATAACAATCTGAAAAAAATCATGCATGTTATAAACGTTGAAAAGATTAATTTTGGATAATAAAAATTCCAAAATGTTATTAACAAATTGATGAAAAATTAAATTGTTCAACAAATATTTCGACAACCTAATTTTTTTGTTTCAATGAGAATGATCCGTTCTATTTTCTGAATATGCATGAATTTTTTTTTAATTTTTGAATTCACTTTGAATTTTGTGATTTTCTCCATGTTAAAAAACGCAAAATTCAAAGTGAATTAAAAAAATTGAAAAAATTCATACATATTTAGAAAAATGAACGCATTATTTTCATTGAAACAAAAAAATTAAGTTATCGACGGATTTGTTGAACAATTTTATTTTTCATCAATTTGTTAATAACATTTTGGAATTTTTATTATGCAAAATTAATCTTTTCAACGTTTATAACACGCATGATTTTTTTCAGATTTTTATATTATCGAGAAGTGGTTGCAATTTCTTGTCAATTTTCTCGAATTTATGTGAAATGAATACTAGACGCAAGGACTACCTTAACCGCGATTATTGGTTATTTCACCGCGAAATGCATAATGCAAAATGCTCCACGCGGATTGCGGCACTTTTCGAGTAAAATCGTGGGCGTGTTTACAGCGTCTGTACATTAGCACTGAAGGCGCGACGGAAATTACGCGCGCATTATTCCCACGTCGCCGTCGAACGAATCGTCGCGCTCGGTAATTAACGCTCGTAACGCACTGTAGATCCGCGGTTGCGGCTCGCGACCCACGATTCTCGGCGTTTTTGAGCGGGACACATTTCTTTTTATGGAAAACGATTTTAGTCGATTTTTTTTTACTGAATCGCGCGCGCCAGAAAATCGAATTGAAGCTCGTTGCGATTATTCGAAATATTTTGAAGTATTTTCGGTAGTATTTTTTTTTTTTTTACGGAAAAGGGTTTTCGCCCATTTTTTAAACTGAATCGCGCGCGCCAAAAAATCGATTAATGCTCGTTGCGATTATTTGAAATATTCTGTAGAGTTTTCGGCAGTTTTTTATTTTTTTTTACGGAAAAGGGTTTTCGTTGATTTTTTTTTACTAAATTGCGCGCGCCTAAAATCTATTAAAGATTTTTGCGTTTATTTAAAAATTTCGTAGAATTTTCGGTGGTATTTGTTTTTTGTTTTTACGGAAAACAGGTTTACGTCGATTTTTTAAAATGAATCACGCGCGCAAAAAAATCGATTAAAGCTCGTTGCGATTATTCGAAATATTCTGTAGAATTTTCGATAGTATTTTTTTTTTACGGAAAAGGAGTTTCGTCGATTTTTTTTACTGAATCGCGCGCGCCAAAAAATCGATTAAAGCTCGTTGCGATTATTCGAAATATTCTGTAGAATTTTCGGTGTTTTTTTTTTTTTTTACAGAAAGACGGTTTACGTTGATTTTTGTACTGACTCAAGCTCGTTGCGTTTATTCGAAATGTTCTGTAGAATTTTCGGTAGTATTTTTTTTTTTTTTTTACGGAAAAGGAGTTTCGTCGATTTTTCACTGAAACCGCGCGCGACAAACAAGTCGAACCGAACTGAGAGAGTTGTCGCGGGTTCGGGCGCATAGCGCGACTATCATTTCGCTACGAAACGAGGAGGAACAACGGCCGTCTGGTCTATGAAAGAGCTGGGCGTGTGTACGCACCTCATTGTCGCGATGGTATGCGTGCTTTATCACCGCCGCGGCTGCTAACGCGAGGCTGACGCGACGCCCCGCGCGCGCGCGCGTGTGTGGCGCAACAGCGGCGACGATCCCGACAAGAGCCGGCTCGGTCGGTGCTATCGACAATGCCGTTAACGCCACCAGTGCCACCAGTGTAACGTAATCTCGCCCAGGCTTGTGTGGCCTATTTCGCATCGTACATCTGTTTCGCGTTTGTCAACGAGCTCTCGCGGAAACTCTCGCTACTCCGGGCAACCACAACCGGCTTATCAATGAATTTTTTTTGCTTCCGCATAGAGGAAGCTTTGTTTTCGTAAAAAAAAAAATATCGAGATTTTCATGTATATTCAGAATTATCTAAAATGTCGATTGGCAACTCGAATCTTCAGTCCATTTGCCATCGTGTTAAAATATTTCGTCATCGATTTAAGGCAGTCGCCTCGCTAGGGCATGTATTAGATAAATGTGAAAATTTTGGTTTTTCTTTAAGATACTATACTTT
The DNA here is from genome assembly GCA_964034905.1 of Itoplectis maculator. Taxonomy (NCBI): domain Eukaryota; kingdom Metazoa; phylum Arthropoda; class Insecta; order Hymenoptera; family Ichneumonidae; genus Itoplectis; species Itoplectis maculator. The sequence goes on along the minus strand of OZ035855.1, from coordinate 2,073,534 downwards.
CGAAATATCGTAAAAAAAAAAAATCGATTTTTTGAAATGTCTAGACCACCGGGTCCCCTTAAAGTATGATGTCAGATGTACACCAGATTTTTTCTGCGGCTTCTTACCGACTCTTTTCGCTAGAAGTTCAATTCCGAAAATTGCTAATTTTGTACACTTTATGTGGAATTCAGGGTGAAATCATCTCAATCGCAGTTTCAATCACATAATTTTCGCACTTTTCGATTAGGTGACGAAGAATAAACATCGCTTTTTGTAGAGTAAAATCCACAGAATCCAATGGAAGCATACTTTAACGGCGATTTCATCGTCAATTTATCTTTTTAATGACTATTTTTGCAATGCGCTTTTTTTTAACGATTGAAGAAAGTGGTTGACAGTTCTGCATTTTGGAACTTTGTGGAATATTTAGTTGAAAAAAAAATCGAAATTGAAAATGTGGGTGAGGGTTATGAGCTCGAATGACGGCAGATCGAAAATGAGTCAAGTGAAAAATATGAACGGATTTTTTTTACGATATCAAGTAACCTATTTCTTTTGCGCAACACACGTAAATTAATAAAATCATTTCACACGTAACAGTGTAACGATTAAAATTATTGACGCGAAAAAAGATTACCACTACTCTCTGCAGCACGTACCATTTATTGAATAACATTAAACGCGTTATAGTCGCCAACGTCACGACGTCGCACAGCGACACCGAAGGCAAGCATCATGGCACTAAGCCTAAGCTACAAATCATTTTCACCCTTTTTTCTTCATCTTCCAGTTCCATTCGCCGCGGTTCGTTTCACCTCTCTGCCCTTCGCAGAGCTCGATACTCGATATCGTTTGACTAATCTACGTTAAATTATGATGTTGAAGTTTGTATCGTTGGAATGCAACGAAAAAAAAAAAAAAACATTATTCTAATGGACCCAAAAGATCGTACTGGGTTTACAATGTTATTATAACGATTAATCCGTCATAATAACTTTTTAGAATCTTCAAAATAATTTTAGTATCGTCAGAATAATTTTTTTTATGTTCGTTGCATTCCAACGATGCAAACTTCAACATCATGTTAAATTCTTAAAAAATATTACACGCGGTGTCGCCCGCGGGCAATTGTTTATTCTAACGACAAAAACACATTATTTATTTATCAAAATTAGTATAATTTCGACCAGAAATATATATGTATATTTATAGATAGGTATATATCGCGCCTCTGTACAATGAGTACAGCTCTTATGTACATAAACCTTTGTCGATCAATTATTTACCGCAAAAAAAAAACAGATATGTACATCAGTAAGTAGGGAAGGTAATTCGATATGATGAAAAGATTGTCGATACATTATTGTCGAAGGATTTCGCGATATTTCCGCAGGAGTGCGCGCTAAGTGTAACAATGCCTTTTTTGTATTCGCGTCGCGGAGATAGATTCGCGCTTTTTTGATTCGCTCGCGCAGAGCGAAGAGCAAACTTTGCGAAGTTACGCGAGAGACTCGTCGGCCTCGGAATTTTATTCAGCGAGGAATTCGATCTCTGCAGATTCGGCCGAGCCGCGTTAAATGACTTTAGGAGACACGGAGCGAATTGTCACTGCAGCTGCAGCTACCGATTCTCCAGTCGCCGGATTATGCTTAAGGGCATGTGAAACATCCCCTTACAACAAACATATATCGAATGGGCTTAGCTCAGTCGACATAAAAAACTGTAATAACCCATTTTTTGTAACTCATGCACGTAATGTCGCACATTTCGTGCCCGCAAAGCGTGCGTGAGATCGCGTATTATGCTCATGTCAACGTAGATAATTTCACGTACGCCATCTGGTGTGTGAAGTTATCTACATTACTTCACGCACACATTGGCGTGCGTGAAACTATCTACAAGATGATCTCACGCACGCTTTGCAGGCACGAAGATGTGCGACATCACGTTGACATTCGTTACAAAAAGTAGTATGTGATACATGGGCGACAAAGCGGCCGTCCCGCGGAGGTTAGGAAGCAGCGCACTCGCCTCCTCTCGTGCTACAAACAACACTCGGCTTCGCCTCGTGTCGTTGTAGCACTCGATTTGGCGAGTGCGCCGCTTCCTAACCTCCGCGCGTAATGGCCGCTTTCTCGCCCTTGTATCACAAAGTACTATTCAGGCATCTTTGCATTTATAGCTAAACGAAAAAATTAATTCACTGCGCTGGTAATATTCGTAGTGAATAAATTTCTTCGTTTCACTGTAAATGCAGATATGAATAAAAATCCTTCATTACAGTTTTTATTACCGCAGTCGGTATTTCACATGCCCCTAAACGTTAAACAGCGTTCTCCGTGTGCAATTCTCGTAAGTAAAAAAAAAAAAAAAAAATTGTTCCACGCGTGATAGCATTTTTCGTCGTCCCGCTGCAATTGTTTATCCGGAGGAGGACAGAGTCACCAGGATGCGGTTTAAGGTTTTCTCTCGGAGCTCGAGACGCGCCTGGTGAGCTGCTGATGAAGCGCCACGCCGTTCTGGTCCTTGGACGTCTCGTTGTTCGTCGGCGAGGCGGATGTAGAGCCGCTGCTCGGCGGTTTCTCCTCGCCCGGCGAGGCGTCCCTCACCAATCCGCGGAGGAACATTGCGGCGCAGGTCCAAGGGAAACACCTGAAATCAAACGTCAAGAATTAAAAATAATGCACATCTGAATCTAGAATGATCATCATTACGGAATTTACTATTTAAGCCATTCGTTATTTGTATCATTCACTATTTTGACCCTCCAATTTTATTAAAATGCAGTTAAAATAACAAATGATGTAAATAGCGAATTGCTTAAATATCAGATTTGATAATGATGGCTATTCTTGATTCAGACGTTCATTATTTTTAAATTCGCTATTTTTGCCATTCGCTATTATGGTCATTCGCTAGTTTGCACCCACCCGCCTTTTTAAATAGAATGGCAGACAAAATGGGCGGGTAAAAATTAATAGATGGAAAAAATAACTGTGGAAAAAGGTTGATTTCGGAAAAGTGGGTAGAAATTGTTCCAGTTACTTCCCACAATAGTTATGTATATGTACATCGTCGGATCTGGTATGTTGCATGTGTTTGTGAATTTTCCAAAGATATTTGTCCATAAAGGTTCAATTTCAGTTTAAAAAGGAAATGTGGATTTTTTTTTCACGCGGCAATTTTTTCCATCGACTTTTTTCTTTGACCATTTTTCACTTCTTTTTTTCGCTGTTCTTTATCTTCGGCCGCTCGCGCGGATTCGTATCGAGGGAAAGTTGAAATCATTAAAATCCGAGCGTTGTGAAAACGTGTGCAATGACCGAGGTCATTGGAGTTATTGCCGATTTCGTTTCGGAGTCCAGCGTGGCGATAGCGGATTTTTCAAGGTTCAACTTTGCGGGACGCGCCAATCGTTACCATTTTGCTGCCAGCATAGCTTGAAGGTAGCTCGGAAGAATCGCGAACTTCTCGTTGCATCTCATCGCCGTGATGACCCGATCGGCCACCTCATTGGAGCTCAGCGTTGGCACGAATCTGCAAAAAAAAGGAATAAGACAAATTAGCGTGGCAATAAAAAAAATGGCCATAAATCGATTTCTCCGTCGATTTCGCAATGTCATCGCGCGGAGCTGTAAAATAATCGAAGAATATTGCAAATTTTATGGTACCTCGACTGAACGTCCTCGAACATTCCGGTGCTGCGTATGAAGTAGGGACATATGACGGTCGTGTTGATGTTGTACCCTTCGGCCTGCGAATAAAAAACAACCACGTCTTTACACACGAGTTGCGCAATCGCCGATGACAACAAAGTCAACGTGGCGGACGGAAGGCGCATGGACAAACGCAAACTAATTAGAGGCAATTGTCGCGGGATATACAGGGTGATTCAGAATGTTTTTTCCATCCATGGGTATTTGGTAGATAATCGTCTCCTGAGCAAAGTTACCGAAGCGTTTTTCGAAATTCGCAATATTTATTTATAAACGCGCATTAACGAGTTTGAATAACTGGACCAATCGGAGCAGTAGAATTTTTCCCGCTCGAGTGTTTGGTCCAATTGATATCGTTTTACGGAGATTTGGCAACTTCAGTCGATATCGAACATTCGTGCGCGCCAAATTCTGCTGCTCCGATTGGTTTAGTTATTCAAACTCGTTAATGCTTGTTTATAAATAAATATTGCGAATTTCGAAAAACGCCTAAGTAACTTTGCTCAGGAGACGATTATCTACCAAATATACATGGGTGGAAAAAACATTCTGAATCACCCTGTATAGACGCTGATTTTACGGTGCGTTTCTTTGGTGCGAAAGAAACCAATATGTTAGTGCATCGGTCGCCTTGCGATTTCTTGGGGATTCTACGATAACTTTGGCGCCAGGATTTGACGGTGTTTTCTTATAGTACTTTTCGCGGGGAGCAAAAAAGTTTCTATAAACTATTAATATAAAGAAAGTTATATAGACTACTATCGATCTATATAATATAGATCGATGTTTTAGTTTTCGAGATATTTCATTTTTAAGATTCCCATATTTCGTCACTTTCGCGGTAGATTTGGCGGTGATTGAAGCCCTGCATGTACTATATATTATAATGTTTCTAAAAGAAATTTCCGTTTTAGTTTTAATCCTTTTTAACCCTAACTTTCTCTTAATTTGCCCTCAACTTACTCTCAACAAAAGAATAAGTTGAGGGCGAATTAAGAGAAAGTTGAGATTGGCTGTACTGAATCGGCTCTCATTCAAAAACTACCGGGAATAAAAATCTCAAATTTTGCACACGCATTCCTGGAACCATTTAGGGACTTCCGGGGCTCGTTTGGTGCGAGGATTCTGAATCACCTTGTATAAAATGTTTTTAAAGGAAATTTCCTTTCTAAAGCGGAAAATTTTCGCTTTACTACTAGTCAAACCCTGGTTACCAATTTTTTTGCGCTATATTTAAATCTTAAAAATTAAATATCTCGGAAACTGAAACAGATAGTTGATATGAATTTTTTTCTTCCCTATGAAAAGTATTACAAGAAACCACCGCCAAATCTTGGCGCCACCATGAAATCAAATCTTGGCGAAACCAACAAGTTTGTGCATCGGTCGCTTTGCGATTTCTTTGGTGGGGGTTTTTTTAATCGTTTCATCTTTTCGTCGAAAGACGTAAAACAACAAATAAAAAATGAATAAAAAAAAACGACACATTCGAAAAGAGTGTTTTTCCTTGTTCGTCGCACTCAAAGGTCTGACCCGATATTTCACGTCCAAGACGATTAGATACTGAAAGCAACGGGGGACGTTTCTTTGGTGCAAAAAAACCAACGTTTTTCTTCAGCCATCTCCTCGCGATTCTGGGTTTTTTTAGCGATGCAACAGGCAACGTCTCATCGTTTCGTAGAAAGACGTGAAACAAAAAAAAGTATGCAACTTGACGTCAACAACACATTCGAAAAGAGTGTTTTTCCTCGCTCGTCGCACTCATGGGTCCGGACCGATATTTCACTGCCAAAACGATTAGATACGGAAAGCGACGTAGGGGAACGACCAGCGTTTTTTTGTTTTTTTTTTTCGTTCCCGAACCCAAAAAACTTGCCTCCAATTCCATTCTCAGGGCCTCGTCGGAAAAGTGGATAGAAATTGCTCTAGTTACTTCCCACAATAGCTATGTATATGTACATCGTCGGACCTGGTATGTTGCATGTGTTTGTGAATTTTCCAAGGATATTTGTCCATAAAGGTTCAATTTCAGTTTAAAAAGGAAATGAGGATTTTTTTTTCACGCGGCAATTTTTTCCATCGATTTTTTTCTTTGACCATTTTTCACTTCTTTTTTTCGCTGTTCTTTATCTTCGTCGCACTCATAGGTCCGGACCGATATTTCACTGCCAAAACGATTAGATACGGAAAGCGACGCAGCGGAACGACCAGCGTTTTTTTGTTTTTTTTTTCTTTCTCGAACCCAAAAAACTTGCCTCCAATTCCATTCTCAGGGCCTCGTCGAAACCGACTGCAGCGAATTTCGAGGCGCAGTAGTCCACCAGTTTTGAGATTCCAACGTGACCCGCGAGGCTGGCGATGCTCACGATGTGACCCTTGTTATCTTCCATCATCGCAGGTAGGAAGGCCTTAACGGTCTGTGAAAAAGCAAAGCGTCGACAAAAAATAAATCACAAGGTGAGTGAGAAATGTGTTTACGCGTTGGGCGTCACGATAATCGTCGCTGTCGTCGTCGTCGTCGTCGTCAGGGGATCCGTATCTCGCTACGGTTTTTTTCCCATTCGCGCCGCGGTTATTATTTTCCCACTTCATTTCCTCGATCGAGCGAGTGCACTCTATTTGGAGGGTCTCGGCCGTTTCGAAACTCGCGAGTATTTTTCCTCGCGACGCGAGCGGCGAGCGCACTCGCCGCTTTTTTATTTTTATTTTTAAGCATGGTTATGTCGCGAAGGTAACGATCCCTGGCAGAAATGATAATTGTGTTTTGCCCAAAAAAAGCGATCGAAAACCTACCAGTTTTTTTAATACAAATAAACCGAAAATTGCCGATGTATAAGTATGCCGGTAGGTTTTGACGGAAATTAATCGATAGGTTTGATGCCACAAACATACCGTAGGTTTTTGGTCGCTTTTTGGTAAAAGCACAGTTGTCATTTCTTCATTTCGCAGGGACGCATCTCAATTATGAACATCTTATAACATCTCAATCTATCATCACCATCATCATTCTCAAACTATGAGATTCATCTTTTATTTGCGAGGATTTCCGAGACACGTTACAATTTTTTTTTAAATACAAAATTCTATGAAGTCCGAAGCACTATTTGCCGATTTAAAAAAAATCCCATACCAAATAACATTGAACATATCTTCAGTTATGAAGAATTATTTAGCTAAATCATCAAACTTTTACGAAAGTCAGAGCGATCACACCATTAAAAAAAAAAAAAACATTCTGTAAAATCTGTATATGGTACAGGTTGCTAAAAATCATTCCAATGAAATAGGAGTCAAAGTTTTTTCCCCATTCGCGATTATTATTTTTCTACTTTATTTCCTCGATTGAGCAAAATGATTGACTCTGTATTCGAGGGTCTCGGTCGTTTCGAAACTTCGAACGACATTTCAGTTGATTCGGCGAGATGCAACGTGATTTTTCGAAAAATTCCAAATTCTATAAAATCCGAACCGATTTCGTCGAAATTCAATACCAAACAAAATTGAACATATCCATAGTTCTTCAGTCATGAAGAACTATTTTAGCTAAATCATCGAACTTTTACGAAAGTTAGAGCGATCACGCAATTAAAAAAAAAAATAAATCATTCTTTGCAATCTCTATATGATACATTTTGCTAAAAATCACACCAATGTGAAGCAGATTCGATCGTGACATCTGACGATAGCTTTTCCGTTGCTATGAGCTTGTTGAATAAATAAAAGACGTGTCGTTAGTTTGACGGTTCAAAGGACAGCGGACGTATTTGGTCCGAGCTCTCAAAATAAAGAATTTTCCCGTTCGTTAACGCTCGAGTATCGCGTCTTTATTCCGCGAGGATCGTAAACTGACCAAATGTCGATACGAGAAGTGCGACAAATGAAATAGAAGTTAAAGTTTTTTCCCCATTCGTCATTATTATTTTTCTACTTCATTTCATCAATCGAGCAAAATGAAATCGTCGAACTTTTACGAAAGTTAGAGCGATGACGATTTTTTTTTTAAATAACAAATTCTATAATAATTCGATATGATACGTTTTGCTAAAAATCACACCAATGAAATAGGAGTTAAAGTTTTTCTTCCCATTCGTCGTTATTATTTCTCTACTTCATTTCCTCGATGGAGCAAAATGATTGACTCTTTATTTGGAGGGTCTCGGTCGTTTCGAAACTCGCGAGAAGTGTTTGTCCTCGCGGGAACGCGAGCGTCGAGCGCGCGCGCGCGAGCGACCGGTTTGTGCACCTGACCACCGCTAACGTGAGACACGAGAGGAGACACGAGTCGCCTCGCATTTACCGCGCCCGAGCTGCTGCACGCGGTGCGCGCGCGTCCATCGTTCGCGCGCGCGCACGCGCACTGAAAACACGCGGACCTCTCACCGCGCGTGAACTCGCGCGAGTTGGACACTCGTGGTCCTTGACTGGTAAATAAATCGGACTTTCGGAAGGGGAACGGAGCGCCGGGCGACCGATTTAAAAGCCTCGTCGTTCGAATTGATATTGCATAAGGGATTATTATTATGACTCGAGTTTACACCGAGGAATTTAAGTACTGCGGCAGCTGCCGAAATTAACGAACTGACCTTCGGTCGATCGGCTCTTTATCGGCATTCCGTCGGACCGAATCGTGTCAGGACCTCGAAAAAAAAATCTCGGTCGACCGAGGATAATTTGTGGAGCATATATTTGTATATTACCCAGAAATGACTCATTATGTTGACGTCCATCGTTCGGATAATGAGCTCGTCCGGAGTGTCCAGGAATCTTTTGCCAGTTACGATGCCTGCGTTGTTGATGAGGATCGACACCTGTGGAACGTACAGATATTAGTATTTTTATTTGTTTTACATATTTTATTTATCCTATAATGTATCCTATGATTTTATATTTATATTTATCCTATAATGTAGGCTAAAGTCACCACACTGAGAAAAATCCATGTGATAACAATGCGAAATATAGCGAATTTTACTAGACAAATTGGTGACAGGTACCATAATATATCGCCGGTTACATTAATTATCGTCGCGAGAATTATAAAAACATTATTGTCCTCTCAGGCAACTATGTCGTATGGCAAAGTCAACCACACATTTTTTCTGAGTGCAGTAAGTGAATAGTTAGTCAGGGAAGATTTGTTCATCATGAGTTTTTATACAATGTAATATTTTCAAATTATTTGCGAAAATGTTAACGGTTGACCGGAATGTCGAAATATGTTAGACAGCTAAAAAATATCGTATTTTTATCTCAAAGTATATAAAAATAAATACTAAAAACCAAAAATCTAAAAATACCAATAAATGAACGGGCCCATCTAACCTGCGCTTTTAGGCAAAAATAAAAGCTTCTGCGACAAAATAATCGCAGTAGATCGCTAAAAAATAAACAAATTAGGTATCTAATGTTCAGCCAAGTTGTCATAATTGATTTCCCTTCCCTACATTTTTTTAATAACCATTATCAATATTGTTATTATTGTTATTTTTAGTGTAATGTTCAAGGAAAATGATTAAAACGATTGGAATCATTATGATATTTTGATAACATTATGACGTCAATATAATTGTTTTCAATCATCATTATTATTATTATTATTATCATTAGAGAAATGTTCAAGGAAAATGATTAAAACAAGTGAAATTGTGATTAGAGTGCATTCGGATATTGCAGCCAGACGCGGTGGGTTTATTTTCTGTAATAATATTGATGTTATTAATATTTTAATAATATCAATATATATTTTTTAAAAAATCATTATCATTATTACTATTATTATTACTAGAGAAAGGTTCAAGAAAAATGATGAAAACGATTGGAATTGTGATTAGAGTGCATTCGGATATTGCAGCCAGACACGGTGGGTTTATTTTCTGTAATAATATTGATATTATTAATATTTTAATAACATCAATATATATTTTTTAAAAATCATTATCATTATTACTATTATTATTACTAGAGAAAGGTTCAAGAAAAATGATTAAAACGATTGGAATTGTGATTAGAGTGCATTCGGATATTGCAGCCCGACGCGGCGGGTTTCTCAGTGTGTCACGTTACACGAATACGAGTCGCAGTTGCGCGGGGCCCGTATATCACCGAGATATTGCAACTAACGTCATGGCGTAATATACCGCGTATACGCTAGAAAGGATTTTCGCAATGTCGCGGCGGTTTGTATCCCACCCGCAGGGCAATTCGTCACTTCGGCCGTATGGTTTTCCTCGTGACTCGCTGCTCACACCTTTGTCGTTTGTTATCATCGAGGCGCATCAGACACATTAAAAAATCTTTTTTCGTAACGAAAGATTGCTTATTGTGAGCAATTAAATCATTTAGGCAAAATTTTTTTAAACGTGGGATTTTGTTTGATGTGGGAGACGGGAGTTAAAAAAAAAACGTGACATTTAAAAAAATGCTTTATTACCTTGCCGACGTCTTTGCGGAGCATCGCCGCTTTCTTGTAGACGTCCTGACGATCGCACAGGTCGCACACGTAACCGTGGCACGTGCCACCCGCCGACTGGACCAGTTTCACCGTTTCCTCAATGCCTGAAAAAAAATAACAAAAACAAAAAATAAATAACGAAAAAATAAAAAATAAAACACAATCGTACAAAACAGATCGGCGAGGGAATCGCGCAGGCGTGCAGCTTGAAAATTGAGATGCTAACTGGTAACTCTCGAGATCTCGAGGCCTGCATGAATTATCGCTGTAATTATACGTCCGGGTAATGTGGACCAGCGCATCGAGACGAACTGTGCGCAACTTTGTCGGCTTTGCCGCGACGCGACGAAAAGGCCATTGACACGTCGCTTCAGCGGGGAGAAAATAGTATAAATGGAAAATGTGTGGCTCAAAGGGTTAATTTATTTCCCTTAATTTTAATAACAGCACATAACCTGTATAGATTTCAATAAAGTATTTCATACAAATTTGTGTTGTTACTGGCAATATGTCTCATTATGCGTAAAAAATCCCGACACTGTAGGTTTGATAGTTTTTGCAAAATGAATTCCTAAAAATTACTTTAAAAAACAAGCTACTAGACGGTAATCCCTCCTTAGAAACATATTGCAGGCTTTTATTCGTGGCAATTTTTTCCCGGTCATTTTTTCATATTACATTCGGAATCGACGGATGGGAGTCAAAATAAGGTATGACCAAAATAGTGAATGGTTAAAATAGCGAAACGAAAAATAATGACCGTCTGAATCTAGAATGGTTATCATTACGGAATTCCTTATTAAAGCCATTCGCTATTTTAATAATCCACTATTTTGAACCCCCGTTTTATTACAATGCAGTGAATATTGCAAATGATGAATATAGCGAATAGCTAAAATAGCAAATTTCATGATGATGGCTATTCTAGATTCAGACGTTCATTATATTTAAATTCGCTATTTTAGCTATTCGCTATTATGGTAATTCGCTATTTTGACCCCCATCACCCGAATCGACACAGTCACGTGATTCGTCAGTCTTTTCGCGCGCCACCCGCAACCTCGTCGTGCTTCATTTCCTTCGGACAAAACTCGCAATTGTGACTGCGCAGCTAGGAGACATTGAAATTAGCAGAGATGTCAGACATATATCTCGTTTCGTTAAGTCATTTTTTTACGGCTCTCCCGCCAACGAGTCCGTACCCTTGGGATGACTTTGCGTGACGGTTTTTTTCCCATTGTCTTCGTCAAATTTGAAATTAATATTTCGTATTTCTCTTTCATTGCCCCGTCGTGGGAATGACGGACAATGAAGCTTGGCCGTAAAAACGAGACGCTAATTTCACGACTCGGAGCGCGCGGAATTCGTATCGTTTCGACACGCGACGCGATGCAAATGTAATACATCTTATTTGTATTTGCAAATGATTTTTTTTTATCCTCAAGCTACGAGGAAAATAAAACTGCGCCGTAACGCAGTCGGCGCAGTCTCTGCGATTTGCGTGCCTATCAGACGTGCCAGCTGTACGTTAATTTTTAAAATATTCATTTCAAAATTTATCCTACACTGTTAAAAATCCGGTGTTAAAAACAACACCGAGTCGGTGTCTATATAGGTCCACACCAATCGCGGTGATAATGAGCGGTGTTAACTGAGTCTGAAATACCGACTTTCACCTCAAAAAGTCAGAAGTCCCGTTTTTCGCGAATTATCAACGGATCGAAGCAAAAATTGAAATACAGTCGCCAGTAATGTGAATCTCGTTACTGAATTAGTCAGAATTTTGATTTTCGAAAATAAAAATTACAGATCAATTACCCGGTAGAGGAATCTGTAATGAAAAAGTCCATTTTTTTCTTCAATTTTTCGATAAAAACTGAGAAAAGCGATTAATTTATTCACGAGATAATAAAAAATCATACATGATACTTGCATTCATGCCTTTAAAGCGACAAGTATTATAATGTTTCGTCGGTAACACAGGAAAAATTCAATGAAATGGCTGGTGTTAATTTGACACCGTAAAAAGTGTTACTATTAACACTGTAATAAGTAACACTGGGAAAAAGTCCACACCAGCAGCGTTTGACACCGCAGATTTTTAACTGTGTATAATTTGCATATTATTAGAAGTTTAGTAAAGGTGACATTTACGTTGTATAACTCAATGTTTTAACTTGATATAAAATCCTCAAAAGACATTTTTGGCAACAAATTTCATTAAAAAAATAATAAAAAGTATATGTAACGAGCAAAAGTGACTATTGCTACTTTTATCGTTGCTTGTTACTCGTTACATTTACTTTTTACACATTTTTTTATTAAATTCAAGGCTAAAAATGTGTTTTAAGGATTTTATGTAAAGTTAAAACATTGAGTTACATGACGTGTAGGCCATCTTTGCTAACAATTTTATAATAAGCGGAGTCTGGGATAAATAAAAAAGTGTGTGTTTAAAAGTAACGACCAACTGACATCTCTGGTGTCTATAGGGTAGAAGTACCATTTTTGGCCATCTTAGGACCCTTTGTGGCCACCACTTGTTCCATTTGTGGCCATACTTATTACACGTAAATTTCGGGATGGCCACAAATGGTGCAAAAGTGCTTTGAACGCTTTAAACATTATTTATTAAATAATTATGTATTTCAAGCCCAGCATTGTTCAATGTAGAATTTGCTTCAGTTCGTGAAGAATAATGTCATGTATTAATTTGATTAGATTGATAGTATGATGAATTAATATATCCGTTTTTCATGTGGCCATTAATGGTACAGTGGCCACAAACGGTGCGTCTACCCTAGATTTTCATTTCCGCGGAACACGAACGAGCAGACGGACGCAACAGGTCTGACCGCCTCAACTAGAATGAACCCGAACGATTGTCCTTTATTTTTCGCGCTTTCACTATTTCTTCTCTCACGATTTTCATTAATTTTCAATTTATGTTCCCATCCCGAGTCGTAAAATTCGTTAAATAAATCCAGCACCGGCTTCGAAGCGCCGAAGAATTGACGGCCGATAAATAATGCATTCGAAATATTTTCATGTTTGAATAAGCGTGAATAAGCAATGAGCAGTGATAATATTTTACTCGACGATTTATCGTCACAAATTGCTTTCCTTTGTCTGGCAAAGGATTAATCATTTTAGCATTATTCGCATGATTATTCAGTCGCGTCCAAGTCGAAAAGTATTTAAAATGTTGATCTTCAAATGTTTGTCCTGCGAACATTTTTCGTGGAGCGCAGAGACGATAATTTCGTTTTTTTTAAATTTGTTTATTAAAATTAGGCGGTACATGGTGGTAATAGATAGCTTAGGGAGGTTGGATACTCAACTAAAAATGATACGCATTAGCTTAAATTTTTGGAGGATATACGTCGACTAAAATTACATCTCCATGAAAAATTTCATTTCAATCACCTGAATGGTTATCGAGAAATTAATTACTGAAGTTCTGCTCTTATAAACGGGTAACATAGGGAAAACAGGCAAAAATTAGGTTACAACCCTTGAAAGCATAGCAAAAATATTTAGAATCGAATAAAAATAGATGTAAATAATTCTTGACATCATTAGGAAGAACTGAACGAAGTTTCAAATCGACCGTCAACATATTTATTGAGCAATTGTAGAATGAAAACACCTTCACCTGATTCCTGATTATAGATGTTATGGGTAAAGCGCGATTGCCAAATTTCAACATTGGTTATCACGTATTTGGCTTTCAATTTATCAAAAAATAACTGAAAACACTTAAAAATAGGTAATTTAACATACGCCGCTATTTGTTTGCTTAAACTCGACTTATTTACGAGTATTTGATTACTAGATTATTTAACTAATTTGAGGTTGGCAGCTGCGTTATTAGCTCCCGTGAATACGCATAGGCAATCCCCTCTCGCGCCCTGCCGCGCAAAATCGGTATCCATCCTCCTTAAAATAGAATGAACACTATCAGAATTAAACTATAACTAGGGATCGAACTAAGGCCTATATTGGCACGCGCGGAGATTAATTTGTGCTTAGGTTAGGGTGTTTAAAGCGTTTACGCTGGTTATTATGTATTCACCTGAATATGAAATAAAATGGCCCTCAGGAAGGGAATTATCCTGTTGCTATTTTTTTGTTTATATTTAAGGGATCGTCACAGTGTGAAATAAAAAAATATCGATTTTTTTTTTTTTCATTATCGGATAGTATACACGGTTATAAACATTCTGTTAAATTTTTTTTATCGAAATTCGAATTATTTCGGTCGCTACAGCCTTTCTTAGAGAAAGGGATTGCAGCGTGACAGTGGCGTGTGCAAACTTTAAACGCACTTTTCTCGGAATGTTGTCTTTCAAAACGGTGTCCACTCTCAAATGAAGAGTTATGACGATATCGATTTCAAATTTGGAGAGAACATTTCTAACGTCATTCTCTATCGCGCTATGAGAGCTTTTTTTTTATTTACTAAATCTTCCTATTTTTTTTTACGAAAAACTGTCGAAAAAAAGGGCTAAATTCGATAATTTTCGTTCAAACCGCCGCCATTTTGTCAAATTTCAAAAAAAAAAAAAGCTCTCATAGCGCGATAGCGAATTTCCTAGAGATTAATAATCTTTTTGAAATTTTTAGTTCAGATAGAAATTGCGGCTGCAATCGTGGACATAATGCAGGACCTTTTTTTTACACGAGCTATTTAAACAATTTATATCATTACTATACATTAAAGTAATGCACATAAAAAAAATCATTTTGTATTCTTCAAGAATGTACTTATTTATTTAAAAAAAAACCAGACCAATTAGTTCATTACAACTTAACAAAAAAAATTCGCGAAAATTATTGATTTTTCGGAGGGTCACACTGCGACGATCCCTTAAAGAGGCACTCGTGCGTTGGATGAGTGACTCTGCGATTTTATCCCAGTGCTCGTCGCGAGAAGAAAATTCGTCGTTACAATGAAAATCCCGATTCTGAATGACCCTGTACATCGTCTCTAGCTCCGTAGAAAGTTTCATCCTGTCGATAGCGCGAGCTGGGTTCTCGTTGTTTCGCTGCTTACACAAGTAGCACGTGAACCGCGCGCTAGTAACGCGCGTGCGCGTTGTACACCTCGAGCCAGACGAAAAATGAAATAAAAATTCTTCGAGAATATTGCGACCGATATTATACATATATTTGGCAACTTCGGTCATGGAGAGTGAGAGGTTGCACAGACTTGTTGCATTCCGCGAAGCAGGCGGCCCTTGGGGTAACCGCCAATTAGCGACTGGATTAGCGATACGAGTCTAGAAAAAAAATTGCCGAGCTCAACATAGTCAGAGAAAAATGATCGAGAAAAAAATGCCGATTTGTACATTTTCCAATGAAATTTGTCTATGAAGGTTTAATTTATTCAGTTCACAAAACAAATAGGACGATTTTTTTTCCATTGGCCTTTTTTTATCAGCTATTTTTTTCCAAGATTCCACTGTTTCGCTGGTTAAACAAGTAGCACGCGAATTTCGCGCTACTCCTTTAAAAATGTCGTGTTAAAGGCAACACCAAGACGGTGTCTATATAGGTCCACACCAATCACGGTGATAGTGAGCAGTGTTAAGGGAGTGTGAAATACCGACTTTTCACCTCAATATTTCAGAAGTGCCGTTATTCGCGAATTATCAACGGATCGAAGCGAAAATTGAAAGACAGGCGCCAGTAATGTGAATCTCGTTAATAAAGTGGTCAGAATTTTGATCTTCGAAAAAAATAATAAAAGTTGCAAAGTAGAACTTTGCACATTGCTTCCTCATTAATTTTCGTTTTTCACAAAGCCACCTCTATGAAGAAGCTTGTTTATCAATTTTGGCTTCCTCATAGAGGAAGCTTTGTGAAAAACAAAAATTAATGTGAAAGCAATATGCAAAGTTCTACTTTGCAACTTTTTTATATTCTTCATACGAATAAAACAAAGATAATCACGTTTAAATTCTTAACAAAATTCCATGTTATTCAATTTTTAACAGTTTCGTACATGTTTTACGAAAGTTAGAGCGATCACGCCCTTTTTTCAATAAATTAAAAAATCACGTAAAATACGAACCACTTTACCGATCATCACCAAATTTCGTACGTGGTAGCGCTATATGTTATTTTTCGACTACAGAACATTCTAGTTCAATTGTTAAAATTCTACGTAATTTTTAGACATTTTTTTTTTTTTTCGAAAAATTCAAAATTTTATAAAATCCGAACCGCTTGACCGATTTCGCCGAAATGCAATACCATGCAACATTGAACGTATCTCTAGATATGAAGAACTATTT
>OZ035855.1:1964586-2054586 GCA_964034905.1 Itoplectis maculator | reverse complement strand
TGTTGCAATGTTTCGTCGGTAACACAGGAATAAATTTAACGAAACGGCTGGTGTTAATTATACACCGTCCAAAGTGTTACTATTAACACTGTAATAAGTAACACTAGGACAAAGTCCACACCAGCAGCGTTTGACACTGTAGATTTTTAACAGTGTAGTAGCGCGTGCGCACGCGCGCTGTACACTTTGGAACCAGACGAAAAATTAATAAAGATTCTTCGAGAATATTGCGACCGATATACACACATATTTGGCAACTTCGGGCATGGAAAGTGAGAGATTGTGCGCGGATTTGCATTTCGCGAGGCCGGCGGCCCTTGGGTTAACCGCCAATTAGCGACTGGATTAACGATACGAGTCTAGAAAAAAAAATTGCCGAGCTCAACATGGTTAGAGAAAAATGGTCGAGAAAAAAATGCCAATTTGTACATTTTCCAATGAAATTTGTCTATGAAGGTTTAATTTATTCAGTTCACAAAACAAATAGGAGGATTTTTTTTCCAGTGGCCTTTTTTTCTCAGCTTTTTTTATCAGCGCACGCGCGCTGTACACTTTGGAGCCAGACGAAAAATTAATAAAGATTCTTCGAGAATATTGCGACCGATATACACACATATTTGGCAACTTCGGGCATGGAAAGTGAGAGATTGTGCGCAGATTTGCATTTCGCGAGGCCGGCGGCCCTTGGGTTAACCGCTAATTAGCGAGCGGATTAGCCGATACGAAGGGAGAGGGGCAGGGATATTTGCAAGCAAAGTGGAGTGAGACGTCGTGGTGATCATATGACGCGTTTTTGCGCGAGATCTTAACTGTCCGCGTGGCTCGTGTAGAATTCTGTTTTTTACGGCGATCAACCAGTTTTCACCGTTGACCGAATGAACACACGATGTGCGGTGTGCACGGCCGCCGCGCTAAACGTGAACAGCCATAGCCCCCGGCTCCGTGGGCCTTGACTCGCTGCGCGTTCTCGTGCCACTTCCACGCGCCGGCCGGCGGCCCAACACCGTCGCTGTCTTCCACTGCAGATCATCGACGTTCGATCGGCGCGCACGTCGATCCGCACTTTTAGATCTGCACCGATGAAACGCGGCTTTCAAGTTTCGATGCTATATTATGAAAAAAAAGTAGGGTTCGAAAAGTCCGCGGTAGAGCCCATTTTTAACTCCTGACTGCCCCTCTGCTGCAAAAAGTATGCGTTTCACGGCGATCAGCTGATTTGAGCGATTTCTTTGTAGCCAATTGTTAATGGCTACTGTACCTATTGTGGCCATTTTTATTATTTTATTCTTCCAATTATTTTGTCGCCATGAATGCTTGTTGACGTTTCGAACAAATTCATATGAATTCACCTGATTGATTTACTGAATGTTTTTTTATGTCATTAAATGTGTTGATTTATTTCTTCAAATGTGATGGCTACAATCGGCCTTAAGGTGGCCAAAAACGGTACGTCTACCCTATGTCTTCTACAATCAGGTTTTTTAGCGTGGGGTAATGAGTTACCCCATGTGGCCGCTAAGGGTTAACCCCTTCAGCGGCAATGACGCCATATGGCGCATGCATTTCCCGATTATTATCCAATTATTTTCCGATCGGCTTGATTGATCTTCATGAAATTTGGTACTCGGGGGCTTTAAGGGTCGCTGATTACGAATTCGAACTCAAAATTTAGAAACAAAAAATATCAGACTCAATATAAGAGATACAAAATGTGCGCACGATTACGTCTGCCGCTGAAGGGGTTAAGGTATACCTCATCAGGTATACCTTATTCACCTTATTCAGGTATACCCTTTTCTTATTCAGGGCCAGATCTGGCAAATTTCTGGCAAAATACCTGATCAGGCTTTCCAAAAGGATTGGTTGGGACGTTGAACCACGGGTTTCAGATTTGCATCGACGAAACACGTCGCTCGATTCGGTATTAACGTGGTTTTTTTTAAATCCACACGCACAGTGAACGTACCAAGCGCAGCCTGAATGAATCTGTGGTAGCGTTGAGAAAAGAAGAAACTAAAAAAAATCTCCGTTCCACACTGAACTCTCGGGTCGCGCATCGCATCAGGCTCAGCCTTGGCCAGACCGAGATTAACTGTGCTATAGACCCCGGAGGCTGCGGCCTATAAAAACCGGGTTTCATAGTCTCGTCTTGAAAAACATGTTTGCTTTTTTGCATTTTTTTCTGTTTTTTTTTTTGCTTTTTTCCTGACCCGTTAATGGGTGTTGTAAAGATCGTGGGTCTCGGATATATCGTCGGATTTTTATGTGTCCCATTTCGATCGTCGCTTCGATCGTCGTATACGACTCTTTGTGTATCTTTATGCATCACAGAATAGTCGCGCAGAAATGTTTTGTTCGTTCGCAGATCGCTCTGTCATTTATACGCGCACGAAGCGCGTATAGATAAAAAAAAATCCGATGGAGATGAGATTCTTGCTTGTGCGTACTAAGATTCGATCGTCCCAATTCATCTTGAAAATCATGTTTTTTTGTGTTCCATTTTCCTGCCCCATTAATTAGTGGTGTAAAGATCATGGGTCTTGTATACATCGAGAGAAAACGTTTCATTATTCATTGATTCAATGAAATAGGTATATTGAATTTTCAATGAAAACATTTAATTAATTCCAATATAATGTTTTCATTAAATTTCAAAGAGACATTTTCATTGATTCAATGTAACAATTTCATTGTTTCAAAAAAATAGACTCTTTGAATCAATGAAAAGATAATATTATCTTAATTCTATTATTTCATTGATTTCAAAGAAATGTTTCACATGTCGGAATTTCAAGAAAATTTCATTGCATTAATAAAACTATGAATCTCGGTGTATACCGTCGGATTTTTATGTCTCCGATTTCGCACCGAGAGAAAAAGTTTCATTGATTCAATTAAATTTCATTGAAATCCAAACCTATCAAACATTTCTTTGAAATTAATAAAATAATATACTTAAGATAATATTATCTTTTCATTGAATTAATGAAAACGTCTCCTTGATTGTGGTGATTTATGAAATGTTTCTTTGACGTCAATGAAATGTCTCTTGGAAGTTCAAAGAAAACATTTCCTTGGAATCAATGAAGAAAATTCAATACACCTATTTTATTGAATCAATGACATTTTTTTTCTCGGTGCGGTCGTCGTACACATCCCTTTGTGTATCTTTACACTGTTAAAAATCCGGTGTTAAAAACAACACCAAGTCGGTGTCTATACAGGTCCACACCAATCGCGGTGTTAATTAGCGGTGTTAACGCAGTCTGAAATACCGACTTTCACCTCAAAAAGTCAGAAGTGCCGTGTTTCGCGAATTATCAACGGATCGAAGCAAAAATTGAAATACAGTCGCCAGTAATGTGAATCTCGTTAATGAATTAGTCAGAATTTTGATTTTCGAAAATAAAAATTACAGATCAATTACCCGGTAGAGAAATCTGTAATGAAAAAAATCGATTTTTTTCATCAATTTTTCGATAAAAACTGAAAAAAGCGACTAATTTATTCACGAGATAATAAAAAATCACACATGATACGAGCATTTATGCCTTTAAAGCGAAAAGTATTATAATGTTTCGTCGGTAACACAGGAAAAATTTAACGAAACGGTTGGTGTTAATTTAACACCGTAAAGAGTGTTAATATTAACACTGTAATAAGTAACACCAGGAAAAAGTCCACACCAGTAGCGTTTGACACCGTAGATTTTTAACAGTGTATGCATCGCAGAATAGTTGGATCAGATGCTACGTTCTGTGCATCGAGCGTCGCGCAGAAATGTTTTGTTCGATCGCAGATCGCGCTGTCATTTGCACGAAGCGCGTATAAAAAATCCGATTGAGATGCGACTCTCGCTCGTGCGCACTAAGATCGAGTCCCGCGCGGGCGCGCGATTTAAATTCAGCTGGCGAAGATCGAGCCGCACATGACATTAACGCCGCGACGGAACTTCGACCACCGGAGGAGCTACAGTCGAAGCGGCGTCGTCGGTACGTACCGGATGAATTATAATCCCCTTACCAATGCAATTCGTCAATCCGACGAATCCCATAATAACTGACGTGGAACATTCGGCTCGGAACTCGATGGTCATCGGCGGGCCAGAAGCCGCAGAGCGCGTCGAACTTCCTTCGATCGAAGGCTCGTCCCATGCGTTGTTGTGCTATGCCTAAGGTCAACGACGCTACGATCATACCGATGCGGCCGAGCGAAAGGTCATTCGTCGCGATACGTGACAATTATACATATTCGGTGTCACGATATGTCATCAATAATCTCATATGGAAACATAAAATACAGGCGAATAAAATAATTGCCAACATAAAAATAATTGGAATATACAAAAAAATCAAGTCATCGAATTTTGAAATGATCAAACTGGTCATCGATAAAGCTGTTGATTTTTTTACGCAACGGTGAAAGATGACAAAAGGGGTCAATGCCAAAAGAAAAGAAAAGAAGATGTAAAAAATCAAGTTATGGACTTTTGTAATTTTTAAACTGATCGTCGATAAAGCTGATGAATTTTTTTACTCAACGATAGAAAAAAAAAGTGTCTATGTCAAAAGTGCGGAGTGCCAATAAGCATACATTGAAACGAAAATACACGCGAATAAAATAATTGCAAAAATAAAAATAATAATTCGAAGATACAAAAAAATCTAGTAATTGAATTATGAAATTCTTAAACTGCTCATTGACAAAAGTATTAAATTTGTTACGCAACGATAAAAGAAAAAAGGGTCAATTCCAAAAATGTCAAGTGTCAATAATCTCATATGAAACGAAAATACACGAGAATGAAATAATTGCAAAAATAAAAATGACAATTCGAAGATACAAAGAAATTGTGTCATCGAATCTCGACATTTTTTCAACTGGTCATCGATAAACCATGATGTTGAAGTTTGCATCGTTGGGATGCAACGACAATAAAATTAAAAAAAATTCTAACGATTCTAGAAGGTTATTATAACAATTAATCGGTATAATAACTTTTTTATACCCTGTAAGATCCTTTGGGTCAATTCGATTTTTTTTATTTTCATTGTTTTCCAACGATGCAAACTTCAACATAATGATAAAGCTACATTTTTTACCAGAAGATGAAAGACGAAAAAAAAAGTGTTAATGCTTGACATCATAAAGCCTGAATATCACACGCTTTTTTTTAATGCGCAATAAGCTGAGACAAGAAAAACTGCATTCTTCGGTCTGCTCGGCGCGAAGACAACGTCTGCCGTTAATAAAATGTATTTATGCATAGGCATTTAACGGACTCAATCGCGCATACAGAGGAGTCCGCGGCGTTCATGTTCAACGTCGCGCGCGTTTCGAGATATTGGCCAAGACGAGAAAATCGTTCCGCACGGTCGGTCGACGGCGGCGACTAATACGACTCGCAGAAGCAAAGTATGAAAGTTCGTGACACACAGTGTGACTCTAATGATTATAATGATTCTAATGACAGTCGTGACCGCGAGCTCTCGTTACGCGCGCGTTGCACGCGAGGTTCACTTTCGGGTTCCGTACGCGCGTCGCTCGTTCGCGGCTGAAAATCCTCCCGCGATATTATATTGTTCGTTGTACTTTCGCATTGCTCGCGAATTCCGCGCGCATAGAAAACGCGACGCACCTCGCGGATCATTGCGAAAGAACCGAGGAAACAATATACGGACGTGCATTCATATGCAGATACGTTTTCTATTATTCGTCTCACTTTTTCCTTCGATATAATGCAGGTTCTTGGATCTTCAACGAGCAAGTTACTCAAGCTGCAGCACGCAGCGTATTCATATCGTAACGACCCAGCGAATGAATAACGCGTATGTCTGGTTTTGGGTGGATATTATTAATAATGGCAAACCTTAATTATCCCGATCCCTACACAGAGAGAAATAAAAGATACTGGTAACTATTAATTTATGGTTAAATACAACCTTAGCTATTACAAAAAAGTTATGTGTACCAATTATTTATAATCAATGCAACAGTTAATAATAGTTATAGTAACAAAAAGTATATTGTTTTGAAATGTTAGCAATAGATGCGACATACTATTCATAGAAAACATAATTATAAGCATAGTATTCTTTGAGAAATTATTTAACAATTTTGAAATGGTCATTGAAATTACAATAATAAAGTTGCAGCAACTATAAAAAAAAATAGCTAAGGTTGTATTTCATTATATGTTCACTGTTAAAGTAACTAGGATATTATATTAGGAAAACTATAGAATTAGTTACAGTAACTACAAAGCAGTTAATTTAACCAATAAATCAGTTAAAATAACTATTCAAATTGTTGGATGGACTAAAAATCTACA
Source organism: Itoplectis maculator (assembly GCA_964034905.1). Classification (NCBI taxonomy): domain Eukaryota; kingdom Metazoa; phylum Arthropoda; class Insecta; order Hymenoptera; family Ichneumonidae; genus Itoplectis; species Itoplectis maculator. The sequence goes on along the minus strand of OZ035855.1, from coordinate 2,048,255 downwards.
GTTATGGCTTAATAGTTGCCTAAACTATCTCGATTTCTCTTAGTGTATAAATGTCACAGGGCTGTTTGCTTTCAGAGTTCCGTCAAGACTCATCTCATAACGATCAATTTCGATTGAATGGACGATTGATAAATCGTCCGTTCGTTCGTCTACACAGAGAGAAAAATCTAGTATTTAAAAAAATATATAGTTGGACCGACGATAATCTAACTATAAACTAACATTCATAGGAGGAAAGTTTATATTTTATGGTTATAGCAAATATTATTATAGTAGCAATCATCAAAATGATAATAGTTTCAAGTATCCCGTTTTCTTGCTATATGATTTTTACTTTTGTTTCCAACAACCTTGCTAGTATCGTTTATTGAACCATATTATCATGGCTTCAACCATAAAACATTGCAAGCCTTCCTGTACCGTTTTAGCATGTGAAATCGTTAAATCAACGATATGCTTTTCTCTCAGTGTATTGTCAATAAACCTATCTATTAGTTAGGTCAAACCAACTATTAGTTTGGTTAAGCCTAACTATTTAAAAGCTATTTATACTAACTATTTAAACCTAATTAAACGAAAAGTAAGGTTAAACGTAACTATTAGGTAGATTTGATCGTGTGTCAATGAATAGTCAACTATACATATTCGCTACAGCATACACGGAGAGAAGGATCTGATAAAATTTACCAATGGATCTAGTAAAAATTACCAATGCGCCTGGTAATTGGCTGCCATAGCCGCCATCTAACGTTAAGTACGAGAACTACGAGAATTTTTACCATATATATGAACATTTTTACCATATTTCGTGGTAAAAATTCTCAAAGTTCTCGTACTTCTTGATAGATGGCGTCGTGACTCCCCTGTGCCAGAAAATAATGGTACTTTTTACTAGATATATGGTAAAATTTATCAGACCCTTCTCTCCGTGTATAACAGCCTTGCGGGTAAATAACGCGCATATTTGCTTTTGGGCGGACATTATTAATTAATAATAATAATAATAATAATAATAATGGATAATTATCACGAGCTCGATATGTCACACGTCTGTTCTCTTTGATCGTTACGTCAAGACTCCTCATTGTGACGATCGATATTGCATGGAACGTCCGGGTGGAAGTCAAAGTAGCGAATGACCAAAATAGCGAATCGCCAAAATAGCGAATTTAAAAAAAATGAACATCTAAATCTAGAATGGCCATCACTATCAAATTTGCTATTTTAGCCATCTACTATTTTGGTCATTCGCTATTTCGACACTCACCCACATTTTCAATTCTCTCAGTTTCGACGGAATAAAAAATGTCGGCCGAAAAAGGTTGGTTTCGTTGGTGTGGAATAGCCCATATCTATCTTCGAATTGCGCGCAACAGCCCAACCCGATTTTCCTTGTATTGCTTCGTGTGTGCAGCTCGCGAGGCGTGTGTGACTTTTCTTGCACAACAATCCGACAAGGTAAGTTACACCGAGTTGCACTATACACGAGCAACAACGACCAATAGAAAAGCACACGACTTTGCCGCCGTCGCTGCTGTTGCTGTGGCGACTCCTTGCGTACTCTATAAACGTTCTCGCGCAATCCTCGCAGGAGCTCGACGACCGCTGCAGGAGAAAAGTGCGCCGGTGTCCCTCGATCGTAAAAGCGAAAATTTAACGCCGTCGACGCGTCTGAGCTTCGTGCTGCATTATGCTCAGTCGTATTTTGCATTCGAATTACGCTATTAAAAATTGTGGGATCATGAAAATATCGCCTAGCCTTCGAATTAGCTGCTATTAAAAAATATTGGATAATAATTAAGATAAAAGAAGATCGGTCGGGATTGATTTTCATGATAAAAACAAAATAATAATTTGAATTATAATAAATAAGATAAAATAAGATCAGTGGGGATTGATCTTCATGATAAAAACAAAATAATAATCCGCGAATATTTGTCTCGTTTATCGATGACCATTGAGATTGATAATCAATACAATTTACTGTCAGATCGTTAGGGTATTCACGTGTGTATAGTAAAGCAAAAATTTAACGCTGTCGCCGCATCTGAACTTCCCGTTGCATTATATTCAGTCGTATTTTGCGTACGAATTACGCTATTAAAAATTGTGAGATAATGAAAATATCGCTTAGCCTTCGAATTGGCTGCTATTAAAAATTATTGGATAATAATGAAGATAAAAGAAGATCGGTGGGGATTGATTTTCATGATGAAAACAAAAAATTAATTTAATTAATAATAAATAAGATAAAATAAGATCAGTGGGGATTGATCTTCATGATAAAAACAAAATAATAATCCGCGAATATTTGTCTCGTTTATCGATGACCATTGAGATTGATAATCAATACAATTTTCTGTCAGATCGTTACGGAATTCACGTGTGTATAGTAAAGCAAAAATTTAACGCTGTCGCCGCATCTGAACTTCGTGTTGCATTATATTCAGTCGTATTTTGCGTTCGAATTACGCTATTAAAAATTGTGGGATCATGAAAATATCGCCTAGCCTTCGAATTAGCTGCTATTAAAAAATATTGGATAATAATTCAGATAAAAGAAGATCAGTGGGGATTGATTTTCATGATAAAAACAAAATAATAATTTGATTAATAATAAATAAGATAAAATAAGATCAGTGGGGATTGATCTTCATGATAAAAACAAAATAATAATCCGCGAATATTTGTCTCGTTTATCGATGACCATTGAGATTGATAATCAATACAATTTACTGTCAGATCGTTACGGAATTCACGTGTGTATAGTAAAGCAAAAATTTAACGCTGTCGCCGCATCTGAACTTCGTGTTGCATTATATTCAGTCGTATTTTGCGTTCGAATTACGCTATTAAAAATTGTGAGATAATGAAAATATCGCTTAGCCTTCGAATTGGCTGCTATTAAAAATTATTGTATAATAATGAAGATAAAAGAAGATCGGTGGGGATTGATTTTCATGATGAAAACAAAATAACAATTTGATTAACAATAAATAAGATAAAAGAAAATCGATGGGGATTGATCTTCATGATAGAAATAAAATAATAATACGCGTTATTCGAATATTTGACTCCTTAATCGATGACCATTAATTGATAATCAATACAATGTTTTATCAGGTCGTTACGGAGGTGCTGCATTATGCACAGTCGTATTTTGCGTTCGAATTACGCTATTAAAAATTGTGGGATAATGAAAATATCGCCTAGCCTTCGAATTAGCTGCTATTAAAAATTATTGGATAATAATGAAGATAAAAGAAGATCGGTGGGGATTGATTTTCATGATAAAAACAAAACAATCATTTGATTAATAATAAATAAGATAAAAGAAGATCGGTGATGATTGATGATCGTGATAAAAACATAATAATAATTTGCGAATATTTTACTCATTAATCGATGACCATTGATTGATAATCAATACAATTTTCTGTCAGATCGCTACGGAATTCACGTGAGCATAAATTGGACCAGTTATTTTTAAGTGGTTCTTTTTGTGCAAAATATGTTACGTATCTTCGCGACGATCTTCATCGATCGCGAAGTCCAAAAAGTTCTCATCGGCGGTTATCGAAACCCCGGACGTCGAGTGATCAGACAATTCTGCGATATTATCCCAATTCGACCGGTATAAGCGATAAGATTGCGCAGATAAGAGGGACAAAATAGGAAAGGTCGAAAAAAATACACTTTATGACGTCGACAGAAACGATGATGACAGTTGCAACCAATGCTTTCAAGTACCTTATTATTATTATTATTTTTTTATGGAAGTGCTTCTAATGAGCTGATGCTTTTAATATAATTCTAATAAAAAATTTTGCCTCGTAGCTGCTGTCGAGTGATCAGACAATTCTGTGGTTCATCCCAATTCGATCGGTATATAAGCCAAGTAGGGTCACTCGGACAAGGCAAGAATGCCCCTTTAAAGAAAAAGGAAAAACACAAATATTCCTATCCTTAGGTAATTAATTATAATATTTTTAGTATAATGGATACACCAGCGCAAACGCTTTATATTCGTCACAAAAAAAATTGATGTTCGCGTGTGCCACCATAGGCCTTAGTTCTTTACTTCCCATTTTTTAGTTCTAATAGTGTTTATTCTATTCAATTAATTATTATGTATCGCCTTCACTAAATAAACAGTTAAAAAAAAAAAAAAAAAAAAAATCGGTATTTACGCGATAAAATTGCACAGATAAGACGGATAAAATAGGAAAGGTCGACAAAAATACACTTATGACGTCGACAGAAACGATGATGACTGTTGCAACCGATGCTTTCCAGTACCTTATTTTTTTTTTTAATAGGAGTAAATTGGGTTGACATAAAAAGATTCTAATGAGCTGATGGCTTTTACTATAATTCTAATGGAAAATTTGGCCTCGTAGCTACTATTTCACGTCACTTCAAAGTTTAAGGTCGTATTCTTGCGGTCGTGTCGACACAGGTTGGTCTATAAGGCAAAGAATGCTTTGATAGCAGCAACTATCCACCAGTCGAGAACGGTTGTGATGCTACTGCTGCTGCTGCTGCTGGCTTTTACTCCTTCTCGCTCTTTCTCAATAACGCGCAAGGCCTCCCGGGACTTTGACTTTTCACTGACGTCGCGTCGCCGCAGTTTCCACATCGTCGCAATCAACGATTCCAGCGAATTGAACATTCTTCAAATTGATTCAATCGCATCGGTGGGACGACCATTATCGACGGTTTTATTTGGGGTAGATGTACCATTACACTGTTAAAAATCCGGTGTTAAAAACAACACCAAGACGGTGTCTATATAGGTCCACACCAATCACGGTGTTAATTAGCGGTGTTAACGCAGTCTGAAATACCGACTTTCACCTCAAAAAGTCAGAAGTGTCGTTTTTCGCGAATTATCAACGGATCGAAGCAAAAATTGAAATACAGTCGCCAGTAATGTGAATCTCGTTAATGAATTAGTCAGAATTTTGATTTTCGAAAATAAAAATTACAGATCAATTACCCGGTAGCGGAATCTGTAATGAAAAAATCGATTTTTTTCATCAATTTTTCGATTAAAACTGAGAAAAGCGACTAATTCATTCACGAGATAATAAAAAATCACACATGATACTTGCATTCATGCCTTTACAGCGAAAAGAATTATAATGTTTCGTCGGTAACACAGGAAAAATTTAACGAAACGGCTGGTGTTAATTTAACACCGTAAAAAGTGTTATTATTAACACTGTAATAAGTAACACTAGGAAAAAGTCCACACCAGCAGCATTTGACACCGCAGATCGTTAACTGTGTAGTGGTCGCCTGTACTGATTGTGGTCATTTTTATTATGTTATACCTAAAAAAAATGTTTCCCATGATTGTATGTTGATTTTGTAATTAATCCATATAAATCCACTGAATGATCTACTCGATGTTTTTTTTTTCAGTGATGGAATATTTTGTTCCATTCCTCTGAATGTGATGGCCACAATTGGCCCTAAGGTGGCCAAAACCGGTACGTCGACCCTACCAGGTTATTATTTGACAGGTTGGTGCATAAGGCAAGATACTAGGAAAAAATGGCCGATGTGAAAATAGGGCGACGGAAAGAATGGCCGATGTAAAAATTGGCCTACGGAAAAAAAGGGCTGATGTAAAAAATGGTCGCAGCAAATTTGGCCAATGGAAAAAATGACCGCCTGGAAAAATGACCGAATGGAAAAACCGACCGACATAACAGGCAAGGCCTCCCGGGACTTTGACTTTTCACTGACGTCGCGTCGCCGCAGTTTCTACAACCACGCAGTCAACAGTTTCCAGCGAGTTGAACCTGCGATCTTGAAATTAATTCAATCGTATCGACGAGACTACCATTATCGACAGTTTTATTTGCCCACCGATAATCTTTGAATAAAAAAGTGAAATCACCGGGCAAAGACGTTGAAGATTGTCGCACACGGTTTTGCGTAAAACAATTGATTGCTTTGAAAACCGATAAATCGTCGATCAAACCAGATCAGACGAAAAAATCTAATTGCTGGATTTAACGAATGCAATCGGATTCACGGATACGAGAGCTCAACGAGCATGTTATCATTTCGTGGTTTTTTTCCGTGAGCGAAAAAAAATACGTTTTAGCGCGCACGCGCGTTATAGAAATAAATTCCGTACGTTTCGATCGCGAAATTATAATGTTTCTCGGCGCTACGACCGGTGTTTCGAAAGTCGCGACTCGATCTGAATGCTATTTTGTAATCGAGTGTGGTCCGTACTCTCGTTGACGTTCGCCATTTGGCAACATAAACTTCGCGTCGCGCTCTCGCTCCGTCGGTTCAGCCCGGTATTCGTACCCACTTAAGGCCGTTTGACGCACGTATCAAAAGCGACAGAGTTAGAAACGATGTTGTTAGAGCAGATTACTCGATTTTTTTTCAACAGGTTGACTGTATGGAAAAAAAAATCGTATTGCAGAATTCGTATATCGAAACGTCTCATCTAATATAAACACACTTTTATGTTTTGTGTCGGATGGAAATTTAAGAAAATACAGTTCAGATGTTGTATTATTATATGGAAAGTATTTAAATAAACCAGCATTACCTGTATCATCTAAAAAAAAATTTTGAAAATATGCTTTTTTTCACGGAACGTACGTTCGATAATTCGTGCGACGGCTGATGCAATGCTGTCAAATGTTGGGATTAGGTGCAGTTAGTGTTCATTTGAATAATAAAAATAAAGTTAAGGCCCTAATTTGGACTTCGACTAATAGGCGAATCTCCTTAAGGCTGTTTGACGTATCGACGCGTTAGATCAGAAGTGGATGATGTCGTTAAGTAACGAGATTTTTCGCTTTTTTTTTTTCGAAAACTCAGCCATTAAAAAAAACGGGACCGGACCAAGTCTACACTAAACAACTTGACACAATAGAATCTCTATGCTAAAAACTGGACACAGATCAACTTGACACAATCAAATCTCTACACCAGACCATCTCTAAACCGAATCAACTTGACACAAACAAAATTTGACACAATAGTGAGATATTATTGTGTCAAGCTGATTCGGTGTAGAACCGTTCGGTGTAGAGATTTTGGGACCGGACCAAGTCTACACCAAACAACTTGAAACAATAGAATCCTTACACCAAAAACTGGGTACAGATCAACTTGACACAATGAAATCTCCACTCTACACGAAATCAACTGTATGCCGAATAAACTTGACACAATAAAATCTCTACACCGGACCATCTTTATACCGAATCATCTCTACACCGAATCAACTTGACACAATATAATTTGGCCGCAAAAAATCTCTACACCGAACGGCTGTGCACCAAATCAACTTGACACAATTAAATCTCTACACCGATCGGCTCTACACCGAATCAACTTGACACAAATAAAATTTGACATAATAATGAGATATTATTGTGTCAAGTTTTTTTTGCGTCAAGTTGATTCGGTGTAGTGCCGGTCGGTGTAGAGATTTTATTGTGTCAAGTTGATTCGGTGTACAGTTGATTTCGTGTAGAGATTTCATTGTGTAAACTTGATCTGTGTTCAGTTTTTGGTGTAGAGATTCTATTGTGTCAAGTTATTTGGTGCAGACTTGGTCCGGTCCCGATATTCTAAAGTGTCTAGTTGTTTGGTGTAGACTTGGTCCGGTCCCAAAAAAACACGTATTACAGTTTTCGTTACCGACCGAGCGACATCGCGAGCTTCATTGACTGCGAGTGCATCAACCGTTGAAATGCACGGCACGTACGTTCGATGATTCGTGCGACACGGCTGATGTAATGCAACTATACGAGAAATTCCCTGACCCACGCACTTATCGCACTTTCATCTTTGCTCGCGGGTCTTTCTCCTCCTCCTCCTCCTCCCGTTCGTCTCTGTCCCTGGTTCCGTTTGCCCGTGCGCAGAATTTCCTGCAAACTCACCGCATTACGAAGACGACGACTCGAGTACTCGCGTTGTACCCAGGAGTCACGGTCACCGCGAGGCGGACTCACTTTCGTTACATAAACCGCGTAACAGTGATTGATCGTCCTGCGTGAATTCGCGGGTAATCATTGGGATCATCGATTATATCTCAATGATATATCCATCGACTTGAAAAACGTCGTTGCATTCTCGCTTCATGGCCGCGACTCGACAAATTAATTAAAACCAGTGATGATTTTTTTTTGTTTTTTTGCATTTATCATCTAGGAAGAGGTCAGATTCATCGTGACAATTTTTTATGGCGAAAGAACTGATACTTGGACTGCGAAGCCAAGGTCGAGGATCTTGAAACTGACGAACACGAACAGAAGATTCTGATAAAATTTACCAAACGCGATAGTAAAAATTACCAATGCCCATTTGGGCGTCATATTCGCCACCTAACGTTAAGTACGAGAACTATGAGAATTTCTACAATATATATGACAATTTTTACCATATTTCGTGGTAAAAATTCTCATAGTTCTCGTACTTCTTCATAGGTGGCGTCGTGGCTCCCCTGTACCAGGAAATAATGGTACACAGAGAGAAATAAAAGATACTGGTAACTATTAATTTATAGTTAAATACAACCTTAGCTATTACAAAAAAGTTATCTGTACTAATTATTTATAATCAATGCAACAGTTAATAATAGTTATAGTGACAAAAAGTATATTGTTTTGAAATTTTAGCAATAGATGCGACATACTATTCATAGAAAACATAATTATAACCATAGTATTCTTTGAGAATTTATTTAACAATTTTCAAATGGTCATTGAAATTACAATAATAAAGTTGCACCAAGTATAAAAAAATAGCTAAGGTTGTATTTAATTATATGTTCATTGTTAAAGTAACTAGGATATTATATTAAGAAAACTATAGAATTAGTTACAGTAACTACAGAGCAGTTAATTTAACCAATAAATCAGTTAAAATAACTATTCTAATTGTTGGATGGACTAAAAAATCTACAGTTATGGCTTAATAGTTGCCTAAACTATCTCGATTTCTCTCAGTGTACTTTTTACTAGACATGTGGTAAAATTGACCAGACCCATCTCTCCGTGCAGTGCGGATATCGGCGATTTTCGCGAACGTTCGAGCGTGATGATTGGCCCTTGCCTCGGGAACAGAGATTCTCGCTTTGTATATGGAAATTCCAGTCTAAATACTTTGCCGAGTTGATTGGCCTGTAAATTGGCCTCTTAATTTTCTTTTAAGGAGGTTGGAGCGCTACGCCACTAGTCAAATGAGTCTTCATTTTTTTAAATCGTTTACACAGGTTTTATGAATCAATTAGCTATAGTTTATGGTGATTTGCATAAAAATATATGTTCTGGACCAGGGAAAAATTTAATTGCAACGGATTTCCATAAATATTAACCGATTTACGCAAACTTTTGAAAAGGTGATTTTCATTCAGTTTTTTCAAAGAATAAACCGTGTTTTTTGTTCGATTTTGATTTATCGCGGCTCATTCTTTTCCTTGAGAGATGCTTTACGTGTTCACCGTCTAGATATTTGATAGTATTCGCCGTTCAAACATTTCAGTCTTTTGTTTGCTCATTAACGAAATTTCTTCGTAAACAATCATTTGTAATTTTTAAACCGTTAATACTGTCGAATATCTAGACAGTGAATACGTAAAGCATTCCTCAAGAAAGAGAATGAGCTGCGATAAATCAAAATCGAACAAAAATCACGGTTTATCCTTTGAAAATACTGAATGAAAAGTACTTTTTCAAAAGTTTGCGTAAATCGGTTAATATTTTTGCAAATCCGTTGCAATTAAATTTGTCCCTGGTCAAGAAAATACCTGGCAATACGAATCACCATTGTGAATAATCGACAGGTGCTTAAAACTGTGTATAAATTATTTAAAAAATCAGTACTCTTTTGACTAGTGTTGAGCGCTTCTAGTGTGGAACCTCCTTAACGTCCGTTTTACTCGTATTGGTTTAGGCTTAGATAAAGTTGAACCTTTCTGGACAATCGGCCATTTTTTCCCAGGCCATTAGACCCGGCTATTTTTTTTTATACCGTGCGTGTCTGCTCGGGATAATTTGCCCAAAACTCTGTTTCCCGATCGGTAGGGTGAAGGCACCAGTAAATGAACAGTCACCAGTGAATGAACAACAGCGTTTTTCAGAGTTCATGACCAATTATGACGACTTCGCTGAACATTAGATTCCTGATTTGTTAATTTTTTAGCTATCCACTGCTATTATTTTGTCGCTGAAGCTTATTTTCGATCAAAACTGCAGGTTAGATTGGCTCGTTCATTTACTGGTGTTTTTCGATTTTTCGCTTTTAGTATTTATTTTTATATATTTTGCGATAAAAATACGAGATTTTTTTAGCTGTTTCACATATTTTGACACTCTGGTCAACGGTTAAAATTTTCGCAAACAATTTTTAAATATTGCATTTCATAAAAACTCATGATAAACAAATCTTTCTGCTTAACCGTTCATTCACTGGTGACTTTACCCTAACTACTTTTTTTTAATAATGTTGTGGGAATTTGAAGAAACGAAAAAGAAAACACGTTTCGCATGCAGCACTCACCGCTTTCATTGATGTCCCAGACGACGACGATCGCCCCGAGATCGGCGAGTCTGAGTGACAATAACCGTCCGAGACCGCCGCCGCCGCCGGTCACGAGGGCAATTTCCCCGGCGATGCTCTTCATCTTGTACTTCGTCGGTATAAAGCATTTGACGATCCCCTCGATAATCGCGATCGCCGATAGCAGCAGAAAACCGATCACGTCACCCGCGGAACGTATGAACGACATTTTTGCGTTAATGTCAAACTCGACCTCTCAGAAAACGAGAAACAAAAAAAAAACAAAAAGGAAAAAAAAAAAACGATCGAACAAATTTTTCACTATTCACGAGTTCTTCGTTATCACACAACCGTCGATTATTCGCGTTTCGTTTTTATCACGATTTCGCGATAATTGCGGATTTTTTAATCCAGGCTGACAGTCGGACGACGTCAAGAGTTCTTCATCACTATGACCGATTTATTATTTTTTAAATAAAATAAATCGTATTCCAATAGTATTTTTCCGACTTATTTTATTTTTAATTAAAAAATCGTGTTTTAGGAGTATTACTCCGATTTATTTTATTTTGAATTTAAAAAATCGTGTTTAAAAGTATTATTCCGATTTATTTTAATTTAAATAAAAAATTAAATAAATAAATCACTGTGGTCGGAGTTTCATGCGACTAGCGTGCGGCTTCTTCGCGTAAATCGCCTCGAAGCTCGGACCGTAGAACCCGGAGTCGTCGAGAGTTTGGAGCCGAGTGAGCAGCGCATTCGCAGGGTGGACGTGCAGACGCGTCTGCTGGCGTTCGCGCCGGACGGCCCCGCCAATACCGGAGACTCCCGCGCCGCGACTCTCGATCCGTCCCCACGTGCTCGACCCTTCTCCTTCGCGATTATTATCAACGCCGGCTCTCTCGCGTTTTTTCCCACGCGCTGTCGAACGTTGAGCCCGCGTTGGCGCCACTTTTTCGTCTTCCTTTGTATTCTGAAAAAAATACACAAAGTTGAAATTATTGGCCACATTTAAAAACAGGTTTTCTTTCGTCCGAATTAAAATTTGTTTTCGATATTTTTTGGAATCATCTGACAGCCAATACACAGTTAAAAATCTGCGGTGTCAAACGCTGCTGGTGTGGACTTTTTCCTAGTGTTACTTATTACAGTGTTAATAGTAACACTTTTTACGGTGTTAAATTAACACCAGCCGTTTCGTTAAATTTTTCCTGTGTTACCGACGAAACATTATAATAATTTTCGCTTTAAAGGCATGAATGCAAGTATCATGTGTGATTTTTTATTATCTCGTGAATGAATTCGTCGCCTTTCTCAGTTTTCATCGAAAAATTGATGAAAAAAATCGATTTTTTCATTACAGATTCCTCTACCGGGTAATTGATCTGTAATTTTTCTTTTCGAAAATCAAAATTCTGACAATTCATTAATGAGATTCACATTACTGGCGACTGTATTTCAATTTTTGCTTCGATCCGTTGATAATTCGCGAAAAACGGCACTTCTGACTTTTTGAGGTGAGAGTCGGTATTTCAGACTGGTTTAACACCGCTAATTAACACCATGATTGGTGTGGACCTATATAGACATCGTCTTGGTGTTGTTTTTAACACTGGATTTTTAACAGTGTAACTCGTTTTTTAAGATGCGACAAGCAAAGTGAAAAAAAAAGATGTGGCTATTCGCACCTTTTTTTGTGGATCGTGTACTTAGGTTAATTTCTGGCATTCTTTTTTTTTTTTTTTTTTTTTTTTTTTTTTAATACTTATATAAGCAGGAAATTTTCCGCTTTAGAAAGGAATTTTGACGATCCACGAAAAAGAGTTTGAAAATTAAACCTATGAGACACGATCCACGATACACGAAAATAAAGTGCCAAAAGTTAACCTAAGGGACACGGTCCACTGTACACGATCCACGAAAAAAAAAGGTACGAATAGCCACATTGATGATTAAACCACTTTTCTCAACGTTTCGGCCCATTATGAGTGTCTTGACATGAAAATGTTGAACACGAAATTTCACGTAAACAAAGTTTGCTCTACGGTATATTTATAAACAACACCGACCGCCGAAAAAGTTCGAATGCGCGGTTTGTCGCGAATTATTAACGGATCGAAGCGAAAATTGGAATACAGACGCCAGGGATGTGAATCTCGTGAATAAATTAGTCAGAATTTCGATTTTGAAAAAAAAAAAAAAAAAAAAAAAAAAAAAAAAAAAAAAAAAAATACAGATCGATTACCCCAGATTTTTTTTTATCCAAATTCTGACGAATTCATTCACGAGATTCACACTAATGGCGTCTGTATTTCAATTTTCACTTCGATCCCTTCATAATTCGCGAAAAAAAAGCATATCCGAACTTTTGAGGTGTGCGTCGGTATTTCACATCGCCTTAAAAGTTGCTCCGAGACCCGAGTATGAGTTTTCTTCTGAATTATCCTGACGGAATACCCAAATGTGCTACACTATAGAAAAAGCAAAAAAATGTATCGATGTTACGGAAACAACCAAACTGTCCACCTGTTGCCAGATATGATTAATATAGATTACCGCGATATCGCGAATATTTCCTCGAGTACGCGAACGATATATTGGCCAAGGTCGAGCCGAGACTGCGCCCGATGTCGAACTGAAAGTCCCGAAGCCGCACAATTGTCAGTCGGACCCTCGGACAGCTGTTTCGCGCGAACGGAGAGGGGGAACGTCGGCTGCCACGAGGACGTCGCACGCGGTATCCCTGCCCGATCGATAAAGTGCGTTCTACGTGAAATACCGCGCGGTCCGAGAGCGATGACGCCACCGAGCTCGGCGATTCGGGGTATACAACGAATCGATGGAAAACGCCAGACCTCGAAACGGGTAATAAAAAATAATAACAATAATAAAAAATACAAAGATAAAGGAAAGAACAAAATAAATACGAAACACGAAATCTCGGTCTAAGGTGGTTCAACCAGTCCCAAGCTCTGACTTGTTAAGGAGGTCCAGTCATATAGAGTCCATTTCGCATAAATTCGAAAAAAACGAGTAATAATTGCAACCACTTCTTGATGGTATAAAATTCTAAAAAAATTCATGCACATTAAAGGTACTTAAAAGATTAATTTTGCATAATAATAATTGCAAAATGTATTAACAAATTGATGAAAAAAAAAAAAAAAATGGTTTAACAAATTTCTCGGAAACTCGATTTTTTTTTAAATGAAAATGCTTCTATAATGTTTCTGAGTACGTATGAATTTTTTCAGATTTTTAAGTTCAGTTTGATATTTGCGTTTTTTTTCATACAAAATTCAAAGTGAACTTAAAAATCTGAAAAAATTCATACGTACTCAGAAAAATAAACGAAGCATTTTCATTGATAAACAAATTTGGGTTTCCGAGAAATTTGTGCAACAATTTTTTTTTTCTTCAATTTGTTAATAACATTTTGCAATTATTATTATGCAAAATTGATCTTTTCAGTACCTTTGATGTGCATGCATTTTTTCAGATTTTTAAATCATCAAGAAGTATTCGTAATTCTTTCTCATTTTCCTCGAATTTATGCAAAATGAATACTATACGACTGGACCTCCTTAATGGTAATTTTTTCTTCACGTTTTTTTTCTTTTAAGTAACGTAAACAAATAAAAAATAAAGTAAAGAATACAATGAATACGAAACACAAAATCACGGTCTAAGGTGGTTCAACCAATCGCGAGCTCTGACTTGTTAATTAAGGAGGTTGGAGCGCTCCACAATAGTTAAAAAAGTGCTAAATTTTGTCTTATATTTATACAATGTTTTATACATCTATTGGCTATAATGAATGGTGATTTTTATAGCTCTATGTATTGTTAATCTAAAAAAAATAATTGCAATGCATTTTCGTAAATATTATTCAGTTAATGTTTTTGCATATTCATGACAATTAATGTTTTTCTAGGTCAAGAACATATACATATATTTTGATTAAAATCACTATAAACTATAGTCAATTGATTTATAAAACTTGTGAAACCGATTTCCAATAAATAACCCTCATTTGACTACTGCGGAGCGCTCCAACCTCCTTAAGGCGATGCTGGGGTAGATTTTTTATCCATAGGTCGGTAAAAAAAAGTTCGATTTCGTAGGTTACAAAATTCGTTGTTATTGTATCACAAATATATCTCAAATTGTACAGGATTATGATATTAATATAGGCGTATTGGGCGTCCACTCTCGTTTTTCGAATGTGATTCCTAAAAATGTTTATGTCACTCCGTGCGTAAAACGCGACATTACGCACGCTTCGCGTGCGTAATACCGCATTTTCCGACGTCGTGAAATAAAATTGCGTACGATACGCGTGCGAAAAACCTTTTTCGGACTCGTGTGATTGCAGCACTCGCCTTCGGCTCGCGCTGCAAACTCACACTCGTCAGAAAAAGTTTTTTCGCACTTGTATCGTAATGTACTATTTTGTAACTCATGCACGTAATGTCGCACATTTCGTGCCCGCAAAGCGTGCGTGAGATCGCGTATTATGCTCATGTCAACGTAGATAATTTCACGTACGCCATCTGGTGCGTGAAGTTATCTACATTACTTCACGCACACATTGGCGTGCGTGAAACTATCTACAAGATGATCTCACGCACGCTTTGCAGGCACGAAGATGTGCGACATCACGTTGACATTCGTTACAAAAAGTAGTATGTGATACATGGGCGACAAAGCGGCCGTCCCGCGGAGGTTAGGAAGCAGCGCACTCGCCTCCTCTCGTGCTACAAACAACACTCGGCTTCGCCTCGTGTCGTTGTAGCACTCGATTTGGCGAGTGCGCCGCTTCCTAACCTCCGCGCGTAATGGCCGCTTTCTCGCCCTTGTATCACAAAGTACTATTATGTAATACGAAAGAGGTGGCACTTGCCAGTTCGAGCGGCCATATTGGTTTTAGATAGGTTTACAAATTGACAATTTTCTTTGATTTCCAAGCGTTTTCACCCAAAATTCGAGTGGACACCAATGCGTCTATGTTGATATTATAATCATAGCTGAAAGCATGGATATTATATCAAGCTCGAATTGAAATTCTTCGATATGAATGGAGGCATCGAATGAAGGAAAATTGTGATATTAGGTTAAGCAAGGAATTGTATAAAATAGGCTCTCAATTAATAGTTAAGGTAGTTCATTTACTTTTATTGTTTGTATAACCTGGAATTTTTATGCTGAGGCTCCACAGCCAAATATTTGTAAAATGAAAGGAGAAATCCGTTAATAAATAAAAATAAAAAAATAATAATCCTGTGGAATTTCGTAAATTACGAAACCGTACTTTTCTACCGATCAGTCGGTACAAAAATCGACTCCAGCATCGCCTTAAGTAACGTAAACAAATAAAAAATAAAGCAATGAATAAAATGAATACGAAACACGACAACTCGGTCTAAGGTGGTTCAACGAGTCGCGAGCTAAATTTTTTCCTTATTTTTCTTTTTTTCTTTCGGCTGTGGAAATATTTCGCAGTATTATAATACTGCTTGTCCTTCGCTCGGTAACCGCGTCCACTCGGTACAATTACGTTAATTAGGGCAAATCTGAAGCGCGCATTCACCGTACTTGACGCTGTTGCGCTGTAATTGACAGCGCTGCAGCTCGCTGCACTCGACCCTGAAACGCTCTCGTCGTCGTCGTCGGCGACGACGACACCTCGACGACATCGGCGATTTTTTTCTCTCACCGCGCGAGACGACGATCATGACCCGAGAAATAATTCCCGCGCGACGGATTTCATAACACGCAAAGTGATTCGTTATTACCGGTAGCGCCAGAAGACTCTGAGTTGGAATCCTCCGCGATGATTTCGTAACGATTGCAGCGCAATAACGATCACCCGGGTCTTTCGTGGCGATTCAGGAAACTCGCGCAAATCTCCGTTTCAAATAAATTAGGCGCAACGATTGCGCTGTTGATATTGTGAAAAAAAAATCCGGTATCCGATTCGAGTAAGAAATATTCGTCTCGTCTCCAATCACAAAACGATTGCGCTGTTGATTTTGTAAAAGAAAAAAAAAAAAAAAAAAAAAAAAAAAAAAAAAAAAAATCCGGTATCCACGAGTCAAAATTGATTTTTTTTACCACTTTAATAACAGATACGATCAACAATTTTTCGGCTCGTGTCCAACTGAAAAACGATTGCCCTGTTGGTATTGTAAAAAAAAAAGTCGGTATTCACGAATAGACATTGATTTTTTTCACTAAAATAACAGATACGACGCATATTTTTTTGTCTCTCGTGTCTAATTACAAAACGATTACGCTATTGGTACTATGAAAAAAAAAAAGTGGTATCCACCAGTGGAAATTGATTTTTTTACTACTGTAATAATAACAGATACATAAAAAAAATCCGGTATCTAGGAGTCAAAATTGATTTTTTACCACTTTAATAATTAATAATAATAGATACGATCAACAATTTTTCATTTCGTGTCCAACTGCAAAACGAATGCCCTTTTTTGTTGGCATCGTAAAAAAAAACAAAAAAAATCGCTTTTCACGAATAGACGTTGATTTTATTTTATATATATATATTTTTTTTTGTTCACTATAATAACAGATATGACTCATATTTTTTTGTCTCTCGTGTCTAAGTACAAAACAATTACGCAATTGGTACTGTGAAAAAAATGCGGTATCCACCAGCTGAAACCGAATTTTTGTCACCATTGTAATAATAACAGATTCATTTTTTTGTCTCGTGCTCGATTCAGGTCACACACACGCACGGTCACGCACAAATGTGGCAGGATATGATCTGGGTAATTGTGAATTTTCTACTGAAAAGGAGAATTCACATTTATCATATAATAATCTCACTTTCGTGCGCGCGGCGATCTATTGTTACGTGAATAAAGCCTGAGCAGGGCATCAAAGTACGTCGAAACGCGTGACGGTCAAGAGGCTCATGGCTATTAGACCGGACCGCGCGCGCCGGGGCCCAGAAGGAGAGTCACTTTCTCGACAGGCAGATATACGGCCAAATTTCTACGTGCAATGCCGTCGGGCACTTTCATTTTTCGTTTTAACCGCTCAAAGTTTCTTTCGAACGAATTCGGACCGAGGAAAACAATGTTATTGTTACCTAAAACAAAATAAATTGGCAAAATACCGGACGCACGATCGGTCGTAAAATTATTTTCGTCCACGCATTTGTCGCGCCAGGTGTCACTGCATTTCATCGCTAATACCAAACAAATAAATAATTAATAAAATAAATAATGAAAAAAATAAAAGAGTACATCTCTTTTATTTATTTTATTATTTATTTTATTATTTATTGGTTTACTTTATTATTTATTTTATTTTATTTATTTATTTATTTCCGTTTCCGAGGTACACCCGTGAGGGTTTTTACCTTGCTCCCCCCCTAGTTTTTTCCCCTCCTATCACTCCCTACCCGCACTTAGCTAAGCTAACCTAACTTCCGTGCGTCCGCAGCCGACTTAGCTACACTGTACCGCATTTGCCGAGGACACGGGGAAACTGCGGAAAACCCGTGCCGGTACAGACGGCATTATATATTTCTGATTCTCCAGTGTATACACGAAAGAAACACATGCTTCTTAAGTGCAGACACCAAAGTTTCTGAAAAATGCCTCCCGCTCACTGTTTGATGCGCCAGTCGATGCACGGCTAAGCGGTCACCCATCCAAGTTACGGCCGCAATCAATGCTGCTTAACTCGTGGGACCGCCGAAGCCGCACTCCGACCGCACACCCATCAGTGTCGGTGTTTACTTTATTATTTATTTATTTGTCGGCTGAATTTCTACGCGTAATACCACCGGCACTTTCATTTTTCGTTTTAATAAGCGCTCAAAGTTTCTTTCGAACGAATTCAAACCGAGGAAACCAATGTCATTGTTACCTAAAATAAAATAAATTGGCAAAATACCGGAAGCACGTTCGGTCGTAAAATTATTTTCATCCACGCATTTGTCGCGCCAGGTGTCACTGCATTTGATCGCTAATACCAAACAAATAAATAATTAATAAAATAAATAATCAAATAAATAAAAGAGTACATCTCTTTTATTTATTTGATTATTTATTTTATTATTTATTGATTTACTTTATTATTTATTTATTTGTCGGCTGAATTTCTACGCGTAATACCACCGGCACTTTCATTTTTCGTTTTAATAAGCGCTCAAAGTTTCTTTCGAACGAATTCGGACCGAGGAAAATTAAATTACTGTAAATTGAAAAAAAAAAAAAAAAAAACAACAAAAATTAATTGGCAAAACACTGGACGCACGTTTAATAATAAAATTATTACCACCTGCGTGTCAGTTTCGCCGGGTGTCACTGCATTTGACTACTGAATAAATAAATAAATAAATAAATAAATAAATAAATAAATAATAAAAAATAAATAAAAGAAACAAACCAATGAATAATCAAATAAATAAAAGAGATGTACGGCTGAATTTCTACGTGCAATACCACCGGCACTTTCATTTTTCGTTTTAATCACTCAAAGTTTCTTTCGACCGAATTCGGACCGATGAAAATTAAATTATTGTAAAAAAAAAAATTAAGTGACAAAACACTGGACGCACGATCGGTCGTAAAATTATTTTCATCCGCACGTCTGACGCGCCGTGTGTCACTGCGCATTTGACCGCTAATAATAAACTGTCCGATCTTTACGAGACGTGACTACTTTTTTTCGCAGTCCGCGCCGACAGTCACTGCGTTGGCCAGGTGCGCAGGCGCCTCGGCGAGTAGTCGCGGACCGCGGTAGCCAGACTTTTCAACTTGAGCATATAGACACTCTCCTTCCCTTTCTCGTCGTCGTTTTTTTTTCTCCTTCATATTGACATGGAGCCACTGGCGGCAATCGACGACGAATGTTTGACGTACGGAAAAAAAATCACGGTCCGTGCTTGCCGCGTTTTTCATAAATAAACATACACATCATCGACAGGTACTTTCGGTTTCTCGAGTACTCCGAAGTTTACTACCGCTCATCGTTCGTCGCGGCTTTTGAGGTTCGCACTGATGACATTCGCGCAATCTATTAGTGGCTCGGTCCACTGACCTGAAAAAGTAGATATTATTGGAACTATTGGGTAACGAGAACGTTTTTTTTTGCAATATTGTGCGAAAAACTCGACTTTTCGGGACAATTTCGCGTGCGTAAAGTGCTCGTTTTACGCACTCGTGCCGGAAAACGAGTGCTTTACGCACGCGAAATCGCCCCGGAAAAAATCTCTTTTACGCAACGCTATTACAAAAAATAGAATGTGTAACTCATGCGAAAATAACCTATTTTTTGTAACTCATGCACGTAATGTCGCACATTTCGTGCCCACAAAGCGTGCGTGAGATCGCGTATTATGCTCATGTCAACGTAGATAATTTCACGTAAGCCATCTGGTGCGTGAAGTTATCTACATTACTTCACGCACACATTGGCGTGCGTGAAACTATCTACAAGATGATCTCACGCACGCTTTGCAGGCACGAAGATGTGCGACATCACGTTGACATTCGTTACAAAAAGTAGTATGTGATACATGGGCGACAAAGCGGCCGTCCCGCGCGGAGGTTAGGAAGCAGTGCACCCGCCTCCTCTCGTGCTACAAACAACACTCGGCTTCGCAGCTCGTGTCGTTGTAGCACTCGATTTGGCGAGTGCGCCGCTTCCTAACCTCCGCGCGTAATGGCCGCTTTCTCGCCCTTGTATCACAAAGTACTATTACGCACTTGTTGCACAATATACAATTTTTTAACAGCGTGCGTAAAAATCGACATAATCGGGTTGGTTTTGCGTGCGCAAAGCGCTCGTTTTTCATACAAATGGGTAAAGTTAACACTCGTGCGTAAAGTACGCGTTTTCCGTACTAGTGCGTAAAGTAAACACTCGTGGGTAACGTGGCACTTTACGCATCCTTGTTTACTTTACGATAAGCACTCGTGTTTAAAGTGCCACTATACGCACTCTTATTTACTTTACGCACTCGTGCCGGAAAACAAGTATTTTACGCATGCGAAGTCGACCCGACGAAATCTCGTTTACGCACCACAATTACAAAAATATTACTTTGCGGCTAATTTGTCCTTCGTTGTTATTCTATCAATTAATTATCGCATTAGTGAAAAAATGTGGACGTCAACTACTGTGAAAAGAACATTAATAATGTCGAAAAAAAAAAACAACTGATGTTTTTAACGTCTGATACACCTATGCGCGGTCTTAGAAGATTATTCCGTTTTTTAGACGGATGTGATGGAAATTACTCTGCCCTGACCTGTTGGCTAATAAGAGCATTTTTTGTTTCATTATTCCTGTGTAACTAATTTGTTCTTTGTTATTGTTCCATCGATAAATTATTGGTGAGGAACCCACGAATGCAACCATTTGTGGACGTCAACTACTGCGAAAAGAAAATTAATAATGTTGAAAAAAAAACAACTGATGTTTTTAACGTCTGATACACCTATGCGCGATCTTAGAAGATTATTTCGTTTTTCAGACGGATGTGATGGGATTTACTCTGCCCTGACCTGTTGGCTAACGAGAGCATTTTTTGTTTCATTATTCCTGTGTAACTAATTTGTTCTTTGTTATTATTCCATCGATAAATTATTGGTGGGGAACCCACGAATGCAACCATTTGTGGACGTCAACTACTGCAAAAAGAAAATTAATAATGTTGAAAATAAAAAATCACTGATGTTTTCAACGTCTGATACATCTATGAGCAATCTTAGATGATTATTCCGTTTTTCAGACGGATGTGCTGGGATTTACTCTGACCTGACCTGTTGGCTAACGAGAGCATTTTTTGTTTCATTATTCCTGTGTAACTAATTTGTTCTTTGTTATTGTTCCATCGATAAATTATTAGTGGGGAACCCACGAATGCAACCATTTGTGGACGTCAAATACTGCAAAAAGAAAATTAATAATGTTGAAAAAAAAAATCACTGATGTTTTCAACGTCTGATACATCTATGCGCGGTCTTAAAAGATTATTCCGTTTTTCAGGCGGATGTGCTGGGATTTACTCTGCCCTGACCTGTTGGCTAACGAGAGCATTTTTTGTTTCATTATTCCTGTGTAACTAATTTGTTCTTTGTTATTATTCCATCGATAAATTATTGGTGGGGAACCCACGAATGCAATCATTTGTGGACGTCAACTACTGCGAAAAGAAAATTAATAATGCTGAAAAAAAAAATCACTGATGTTTTCAACGTCTGATACATCTATGCGCGGTCTTAGAAGATTATTCCGTTTTTTAGACGGATGTGCTGGGATTTACTCTGCCCTGACCTGTTGGCTAACGAGAGCATTTTTTGTTTCATTATTCCTGTGTAACTAATTTGTTCTTTGTTATTGTTCCATCGATAAATTATTGGTGGGGAACCCGCGAATGCAACCATTTGTGGACATCAACTACTGCGAAAAGAAAATTAATAATGTTGAAAAAAAAATCACTGATGTTTTTAACGTCTGATACACCTATGCGCGGTCTTAGAAGATTATTCCGTTTTTCAGACGGATGTGCTGGGATTTACTCTGTCCTGACCTGTTGGCTAATGAGAGCATTTTTTGTTTCATTATTCCTGTGTAACTAATTTGTTCTTTGTTATTATTCCATCGATAAATTATTGGTGGGGAACCCACGAATGCAACCATTTGTGGACGTCAACTACTGCAAAAAGAACATTAATAATGTTAAAAATAAAAAATCACTGATGTTTTCAACGTCTGATACACCTATGAGCAATCTTAGATGATTATTCCGTTTTTCAGACGGATGTGGTACCGTGGCAATCGTATACTCGAGATCAGAGCGCGTAATAATAACGTGCGTGGACTACAAAAATAAAAGGAGAAAAAAAACACACACACACGCGCACCAAGATCAGTGAAAGTCAAAGGACTTTCAAAGGAGGTTCTAATGAGAACCGGTCGTGACGATTGTGCGACGACCGGTGCACATGGATCGCGAGACATTTTCAGATCAACAACGATTCACGCTGCACCGTACCGATTGATATCTGATACGTAGCGCGGCGAGATAACGATAAGACGATCGTATCGCGAATAATCAAATGCGTTTCAATTGAAAAAAAAGAAGGAAAAAAGAATTGTAATTTTTATCCTGTCACTGCTGATCGATTCGATCCGTGTTTATTCATCAATCAAACGTTCCTCGCGTTGCACTCGACGAGAAATAAAAGTCCATTATACGCGGTAGACGAAGGTTCGCACATTTCCTGTTCAGACCGCATTAACGTCTTTTTATTTTATTTTTTTTATTTTCATTTTACACTGTTAAAAATGTTTGTGAATTTACACTACTAGAAGCTTGATTTATCAGCTGATATATCAAATTTAATACACGTGTGTAGAAAAATTCGACATTTTTATACTCAGTTTCATAACTTTCATGTTAAGGGGGGGGGGGGGGGGGGGGGCTTAGGCGAAAAAAAGCGAAAAAAAGGCATAAATTTGAGAATTTTTTGTGGCGATATAAATAGTGATAATCAATTAAATCTTTTTCCACATAATAGTGGCACATTTCAAGAATATTCTGTAAAATTTTTATGGAAAAAAATAAATAATCAAGTGATTGGCAGAGAATCTCCGGAGGCGTCTCGAAAAAAAGTTGATTTGCGGTGCACACGATTTCTCGAAGTAGGATTGCCCGAATCCAAAAATTCAAACGGCATTCATTAGAGGAGATGTTTCTCGAGGTAACGCCGAAGAGTTTTTCTTTTTTGACCATTTTTGAATTTTTGGCATCACTTTGAAGTCAAAAACGCGATTTTTGCTGAAAAAAATCAGCCTATTTGTTATTGTAAAATTGATAATTTTAATAAAAATCGAAAAACGCCTTCGGCGTTACCTGACGAATTATATGGAGAAGCACTGTGCCAAATTTCAGAACGATCGGCCAATTAGTTTTTGAGTAATCGTGTGCACCGACTTTCAAAATGATGATTTTCAGGAGAACGCTTTAAAGTCGCGCTCGGGCCGCGTAGGTACAGCAATCCGCGAGTATAAAAATATTCATAACGTCGTCAATTTTGCTCCGATTGACTTGAAAATTTGACACAATATTCTTGAGGTATTATGCATTCAGTAAAAAATATAAAATAAAAATGGCAAAAAAAAAAATTTTAATACCCTACCCCCCCCTTAAATGTCCGAATTTTTATAGGATTCAGTATAAAACACTGTAGTTTAACATTACACTTGCATGTTCAATTTAATACACCAGTTTATATGCGAAATATTTTTAACAGTGTATTTACGAATCTTCGCACGAGAGCGATAAATGCACGGATCCTAACTAATGGGACTTGACCACCGATCGGCGATTAAAAACTTCTGGCGCACTTCCTGACTCGATGTAACCAGCACGTGACTAACGCGAATCGGCGGCGCGTTATATAGGACGCGAGCTGTAAGCTAATTTCCATTACGTAAAACGATAGGAGTTCGATCAGCCGGAAATCATGCCGGAAACATTTGACTCAAAGTTCGACAATCAATGTATTCGAAGGATTCCACGAAAAAAGACGACGATTCCACATCGAATCACTCGTATATCGCCACTCGTAGCCAATATAAAAGAAAACAATATCACGATTTCACTCTGCGGTCGATGCTCGCGTAAAAAATGCATCAATGAGAAAATCAAACGTGTACTCACAAAAAAAAAATTGCCATTCGAGTGAAACTTTGTCCACTTCAAATTAATTCATCGATAAAAAATTAATTAATTGCAAATAAAAATGCCAACCAAATGAAACTTATTCCATTTCGAATGAATTCATCAATAAAAAATTAATTAATTGCAAATATAAATGCCAACCAAATGAAACTTTTTCCATTTCAAATTAATTCATTGATAAAAAATTCATTAATTGTAAATAAAAATGCCAACCAAATGAAACTTTTTCCATTTCAAATGAATTCATCGATAAAAAATGAATTAATTGCAAATAAAAATGCCAACCAAATGAAACTTTTATACCACATCGAATGAATTCAACGATAAAAAATGCATTAATTGCGAAAAATTAATTATTTCAGCAACGGAGAGAAGATTTTCCTGTTGCGAAGTAATTGTTAAATAAAGTGCTAATGCGTGTTGCAAATTTGTGCGATAATAAAAGCGAAATATAGGAGTTTGATGCGAGTACCTAGAGCGAGACGAGAGGCAGCGTAGCCGAGCGGCGTTCCGTGCACTGTACACTCGGCGCACTCTGCTCTAGCGCAACTTCCAACCGGGGGAACTCGACGGTCAGCGATGAGTGAATGTAGAGGCAGCAGCAGCAGCAGCAACCGCACGACGAGCGCACCCGGGTACGCGTTCACCTCGCCAGAAATCCGGCCACTGGAACTCGGGCTGCGTGAGTCTCGCGCGGGCCTCGCGATCGTAGAACGGGGAACGAATAAGGAACGGATCGGCGGGGACGACGGAAGGAGGCGGCAGGTAGAGTGCGCGGCGGGCTCCTCGCGCCGCTCGTCTCGAGCTGCGAGCCGTCGCGCGCGGAGCCTTCTAATGTTCGGATTTAATGATGGGTCCCTCTCTCTTTTTCTCTCTCTCTAGCTCCGTCTCTCTTTTTTCTTTCCTTTTTTATACGTTTTATTTTTAACAATAATATATTTTTGATAACAATATTTTTTTATTTTAATAACAATTTATTTACTTTTTTAATAATTTATTAAATTTAGTTATTAAATAATTAAATATTATTTTTTAATGAAATTAAAAAAATTATTAATATTTTTAATTAAAAAATTAAATGAAATATTATTATTTAGTTATTAAATTTAATAACAATTTATTTACATTTTAATAACTTTGAATTATAATTTAATACATTTTAAGAACTTTATTTTAATAACAATACATTTAGCAATTCCCTTTTTTTTCATATGTTTTTGTGTGTAAGTGGACTGTGTGTGTGTGTGTGTGTGTGTGTGTGTGTGTGTGTGTGTGTGTGTGTGTGTGTGTGTGCAGCACTGAGAAAAATCAGTAGTTGCAATTACCAATCATTGGCTCGTGGTACCAAAATATTGGTTGCAGTCACTAAAATATTGGTAATTCTGACCAACGATTAGTAATCACAACTATTAATTTTTCTCAGTGTGGGATTTGCGAGGCCATCGACCGAGGTCTTTCAGCCTGTGTTGTGTTTGTATTGGATTGTGTGTTTTGTGTTTTTTCGTTTCTTTCAATTATTAAATAAATATGCGTACATACATATTTATTTAAAAATTTAGAATAGATAGGAGTGATAAATAAATAAATATCAGTGGAGATAGAAAGGGGAGCTACAGAGGTGGTGTTGACATTGTGTTTCGTTTTTATTTTATTTTTTTGCTACTGCCGCTGTTTTTATTTTTTTATTCCTTCCAGTTTTCGTATCGCTTTATTCGTTTTTTGTGCTCGCTCTACCAGCTGTTGCATTGATTCATCGGTTTTTTTTTGCTGTACTCACTACACCAGATTTGTAAAAAATCCACGGCAATTATTGTAATCAGAGATAGGCGAAAGTACCAGAACGTACTTGAAGTACAAAGTACAAGGTACGAAGTACTTTAAGTACTTCATAAGTACTCAAAATACTCGTGTATTTGAAGTACCAAGAATTATAAATATCAAACATTCCTGTGTCGGTGAATAGAAATTTAAATAGGGCGCAATCCCATACCGCTTTTTTCTTTCGTTATAATATAGGAACTATAGATTAAGGGGCACACTCGCGCATCGCGCGTTCTTGCATAAAATTTTCTTGTAAAACGGGCTAGACCTGTATAAATGATAAATAAATAAATAAATAAATAAATAAATACTACTGAAAGAACCAGGTATGCCAAGCTCGTACTTCAGGAGGTATGCTCGTTACTTCAAGTTGGCAGTACTTGAAGTACTCATGACTCAAAGTTCTCAGTACTTCGAAATAGCTTAAGTATCAAATCCTTTTTAAGTTATCAGGTACATTTCATAAGTTACAGTTCTTATATGTCCTTATGTATGTTCTTATTTGTTACGTATTTCGTGAATCGGGACGATCGGGGAGACCGGGACGACCATCACCGATCGTCCCGGTTCACGACTAATCACAGGTCAAATAAATCGACAACAGTACCACGTTACTCACCAATTTATTAAAGAATTACAAAATCATTTTTAAAGAGGCATTGACCATAATGATGATTTATTTATTTTCGGGCATTGGACGTGCCATTTTTATTAGAGAATTACAAAATCATTTTCAAAGAGGCATTGACCATTATGATGATTTATTTATTTTCGGGCATTGGACGTGCTATTTTTATTAGAGAATTACAAAATCATTTTCAAAGAGGCATTGACCATTATGATGATTTATTTATTTTCGGGCATTGGACGTGCCATTTTTATTAGAGAATTACAAAATCATTTTTAAAGAGGCATTGACCATTATGATGATTTATTTATTTTCGGGCATTGGACGTGCCATTTTTATTAGAGAATTACAAAATCATTTTTAAAGAGGCATTGACCATAATGATGATTTATTTATTTTCGGGCATTGGATGTGCCATTTTTAACCCTTACTGTGCACACATCCGACGACACTGCTTGCGCGCACCACGCTGATTTGGGGTCAATCTGACCCCAGTGTGCACAGTTAGGGTTAATTTATGAGTTGTGACTTCGGATATCTAATCAGCGAACTAAAAAACCCCCGTGTACGAAAGTTTACGTGAATTATATGTAAGGAAAAAATATATGTTTCAAAGGGTTAAGGGGTATATTATTTCGTTGATTTCAAAGAAATGTTTGTTTGGATTTCAATGAAATTTAATTGAATCAATGAAACTTTTTTCTCTAGGTGCGATGCAGTGTGCAACATTTTTCAAACGTTGCACCAATCGTTGCCTCCGGTTGTGGGTCACGTTATCTCAAGGCTGAAATTATTTTGAAGAAAGGATTAAAATCGCCGTCGCCCCAGGAAGCTGCGCAGACTCAACTACAGGGTCAGAGGCGGAGACGCCTAAAAACATGGACAGAGGTAACGGGACTTGATGCCCGGCTAAGCAAGCGAAGACGGTGACGACGAAAGCAGCGAGAAACGAGGAAAGGCGTTTAAAAATATGCATGAAATTCATACCCACAACGTCGTCGCGCATATTTGCTTGCAAAATATTTCGCGAATAAGTAAAACGTTTTTCTCTCCGCTACTACGAGCTTAAAATAATCGCTTCCATGTTGTACAATCAGTTTAATTACTTAAGAAATTAACTCGAGGCTTATTTCAGGACTAAAGAAATTACTTAGGTAAACGAAAATTTACACAAATATTAAAAAAAAGAAAATGAAAAATAAACAGTGATTAAAATTGCGTAATAACATCGTCGATCCAGGTGCTCATTGGGTTTGCTGACAGGTTGGTCCGTCTGCCAGATGATTTCATCAAGTATTTGCAGTCGAGGAACGTAAAGTCCACGTGTTTAGAAAAATCGCAGCTCTCATTAAAATCCCCGACGGCTACGCCGGAGAATACGCGGAGACTTCCGGTACGGATCTGTGAAAAAAATGCTGACGAAAAAATGGCCGTGGAAAAAAGGCCGACGAAAAAATGGCCGTGGAAAAAAGGCCGATGAAAAAAATGGCCTCGGGGAAATGCCGAAAAAACGATCGTAGCCACAGCAGCCAATTAAAACACAGATACAGTAGAACTTCAATTATTTTCCGGATCTACGAAAAAATGGCCGAAAAAAAGCCGGCGGAAAAAATTGCCGTGGGAAAAAGCCTCCAATTCGTTATCTAACTGAAATCAAACCTTTGTGTAATAAATTTCCTTGGAAAATTCAAAAACCCATGCAGTAACATATAAGATCAGACAATATAAGGTAGACGTCCCAGTGATCGACAGTTGTGTGCTTTGAATATAGATTTTGCTATAGTCAAAGCACATATTGTCGATTACTGGTACACTGTCGATTACTGGGACGTTCACCTTACATACACTGTCAGAAAAGACTAGAAATTGTAATCCATAAACTCGTCAATTAAATTCAATATACGATTGTGATATTAAATTACGGTACCTTTGCAATGAAATTTGTGTACATTATAAAAATTACTGTACCAAAAATACTTCGCCCTCGCACTTGTTTGATTTTTTGTTTGTTTGATTGAATTTGTATAGTAAATTTTGTATACCAGTTGGTAAATAAAAACTTCCAGTACATGTACATTAAATTCCAAGTAATTTTTTTTTTATCAGTATAGGAAACTATATGGCGGACATATCTAGCCCAATTTCTACACATTTTTTGTCTGCGGTCACTTTTAGCGTTCGACAGGACAGGTATGTAGTACATTGGATAGGTCGATCCTTATGTCTGCCTGATGATTTCATGAAGTATTTGCAGTCAAGAAGCATAAACTTCGCGTGTATAATTTTTTTTATGAACAATTCTTTATGAACAAATTTCCTTGGAAAATGTACAAACACATGCAATAACATACAAGGACAGACGATATAGATATAGATATAAAAAACTTTTCCGAAACCGATCATTTTTCTGTGACCTTTTTTCCTACCTTCCTTTTTATGCCCAATGATTTCACGAAGTATTTGCAGTCAAGAAGCATAAACTTCGCGTGTATAATCGAAAAATCGCAGCTCTCATTGAAATCCCCAGCGGCTATGCCGGAGAATAGACGGAGATTTCCGGTACGGATCTATTAAAAAAAGGCCAATGAAAAAAAGTCTCTTATTTGTTTTTTAAATACAATTTAATCTTTATGAACAAATTTCCTTGGAAAATGTACAAACACATGCAATAACGTACAAGGTCAGACAATATACATATACAAAACTTTTCCGAAACCGATCATTTTTCTGCGGCCTTTCTTCCTACCTTCCTTTTTATGCCCAATGATTTCACGAAGTATTTGCAGTCAAGAAGCATAAACTTCGCGTGTATAATCGAAAAATCGCAGCTCTCATTAAAATCCCCGGCGGCTGTGCCGAAGAATACGCGGAGATTTCCGGTACGGATCTATTAAAAAAAGGCCAATGAAAAAAAGTCTCTTATTTGTTTTTTAACTACAATTTAATCTTTATGAACAAATTTCCTTGGAAAATGTACAAACACATGCAATAACGTACAAGGTCAGACAATATACATATACAAAACTTTTCCGAAACCGATCATTTTTCTGCGGCCATTTTTCCTACCTTCCTTTTTATGCCCAATGATTTCACGAAGTATTTGCAGTCAAGAAGCATAAACTTCGCGTGTATAATCGAAATATCGCAGCTCTCATTGAAATCCTCGGCGGCTGTGCCGGAGAATACGCGGAGATTTCCGGTACGGATCTATTAAAAAAAGGCCAATGAAAAAAAGTCTCTTATTTGTTTTTTAACTACAATTTAATCTTTATGAACAAATTTCCTTGGAAAATGTACAAACACATGCAATAACGTACAAGGTCAGACAATATACATATACAAAACTTTTCCGAAACCGATCATTTTTCTGCGGCCTTTTTTCCTACCTTCCTTTTTATGCCCAATGATTTCACGAAGTATTTGCAGTCAAGAAGCATAAACTTCGCGTGTATAATCGAAATATCGCAGCTCTCATTGAAATCCTCGGCGGCTGTGCCGGAGAATACGCGGAGATTTACGGTACGGATCTATTAAAAAAAAGGCTAATGAAAAAAAGTCTCTTATTTGTTTTTGAACTACAATTTAATCTTTATGAACAAATTTCCTTGGAAAATGTACAAACACATGCAATAACGTACAAGGACGGACAATATACATATAGATATAAAAAACTTGTCCGAAACCGATCATTTTTCTGTGGCCTTTCTTCCTACCTTCCTTTTTATGCCCTATGATTTACGGATCTATTTAAAAAAAGGCTAATGAAAAAAAGTCTCTTATTTGTTTTTTAACTACAATTTAATCTTTATGAACAAATTTCCTTGGAAAATGTACAAACACATGCAATAACGTACAAGGTCAGACAATAATACATATACAAAACTTTTCCGAAACCGATCATTTTTCTGTGGCCTTTCTTCCTACCTTCCTTTTTATGCCCAATGATTTCACGAAGTATTTGCAGTCAAGAAGCATAAACTTCGCGTGTATAATCGAAAAATCGCAGCTCTCATTGAAATCCCCAGCGGCTACGCCGGAGAATAGACGGAGATTCCCGGCTGATGTGGTTCGTACACACTCGGATACGCTACACGTACTATACGTATAATGCATTAGTAATTTCCAAGCAGTAATATGGCTGAGTTGTGAATGCTACATTAGCGTGTACGTGATTGCACGTACTTTATACCGTCGAGAGAGTACGCGTTGGGTACCGAGGCGCGAGCGAATCACAGGTGGATTGTGCATGTGCCGACAGCCCACGATCCGCGATCGTTTACGAGCCACAGGTGGGAGACACGCAACATGTCAAGGAGATCGCGTTGCTGCCCTTCCTCCTTCCACCTCGCGACACAGGCGAACCGACTTCTGATTTTTGTTTACGGTCCTCGTTTGCATTCGCACGTTCATAATCTTTCATCTCAAAAATCCCCTTCAACCGACATTTTCGTTCGATGACCTTGATTCATCCTCGCGTCGTTTCGAGAAGACGCGCGCGATAAAATTGCTAAATTACTTGACTCATATTTTTGATTAGCAAACGTTTTTTTGCCTAATTTTATGAAAGAAATAATTTTATTATATTATTAACGAAAAATATTATTCATTTTATTATTTTAGTAATCTCGCGTTAATAATCTTTCATCTCGAAAATCTCCTTCAACCGACATTTTCGTTCGATGACCTTGATTCATCGTCGCGAGCGATAAAATTGCTAAATTACTTGACTTATGTTTTGTTTTGGCAACAGTTTTTTTTGCCTAATTTTATGATGTTAGAAATAATTTGATTATATTATCAATGGGAAATATTATTCATTTGACTAAATTTGACTAAATTTACAAAACTTGCAAAACTTACTAATTTGATTAAAATTTATGAAATTATTAAGGGATCGTCACAGTGTGAAATTTAAAAAAAATCGATTTTTATTTTTTTTCATTATCGGATAGTATACACGGTTATAAACATTCTGTTAAATTTTTTTTATCGAAATTCGAATTATTTTGGTCGCTACAGCCTTTCTTAGAGAAAGGGATTGCAGCGTGACAGTGGCGTGTGCAAACTTTAAACGCGTTTTTCTCGGAATGTTGTTTTTCAAAACGGTGTCTACTCTCAAATGAAGAGTTATGACGATATCGATTTCAAATTTTGAGAGAACATTTCTAACGTCATTCTCTATAGCGCTATGAGAGCTTTTTTTATTATTAAATCTTCCTATTTTTTTTACGAAAAACTGTCGAAAAAAAGGGCTAAATTCGATAATTTTCGTTCAAATCGCCGCCATTTTGTCAAATTAAAAAAAAAAAGCTCTCATAGCGCGATATCGAATTTCTTACAGATTAATAATCTTTTTGAAATTTTTGGTTCAGATAAAAATTGCGGCCGCAATCGTGGACATAATGCAGGACCTTTTTTTTACACGAGCTATTTAAACAATTTATATCATTATTACACATTAAAGAAATGCACATAAAAAAAATCATTTTGTATTCTTCAAGAATGTACTTATTTATTAAAAAAAAACCAGACTGATTAGTTCATTACAACTTAACAAAAAAATTTCGCGAAACTCATTGATTTTTCGGAGGGTCACACTGTGACGATCCCTCAATAGTTTTACAATGTTTATAGTGTTTAAAAAATGAGCTTCTTTCTTTTGGCAATCAAACAGGCGAATCGACTTCTTCTGATTTTCCTTGTATGTATGTATGTATGTATTTATTAATTTTACTCTCGTCCTTTCTTGCATTTTGCGGATCTTACGTCGATAATGTCTCACCTCGAAAATCGCCTTCAACCCACATCCCGTACGATGACCTTGATTAAAATTCCACGCATATTTATAAAATACTTACTTGACTCAAAGTTTCATTTGCCAAAAGTATATTTTTGTCTAATTCCGCGTTAGAAAAATTTAATGGAAGATGCAGCTGTCGAGCCATCGAGCTCGATTCGTATTTACATGCAAACGAAAAATTCAGGTCACAGCTGAAATCAATTTGGTTCCTTCGAACTGGGACAAAATGGTGATGAATAAAAAAGAAAAAAAAAAGAAAAAAAACACGAAGAAGCAGAGATACCGTACGAAACCAGATAAGACAGTTGATATCCATGTGTGGTGGATGCAACGTATATTTTACGATCGCGAAGCTTCCGTGAGAACAAATTTCGCTACACGAAGTTTGTGTTTACAGTGGCAAAATAATATCGTGGTTTTTTTTAAATCTCCTAACCTTGCGTGTTTTTTTTTTTTTTTAACTCCTAACCTTGCGAGATAAGGAGACAGAATTTTTGGGAATGTTGCGCCGATGAATATAAATTGCGCGTCAGGTGGGTCTCGCTCGACTCGTCCGCCTCCTCGGGTCTCCGGTTCGTCAGTGGTCGAATGGTCCTGATTCGAATGCGACTGACGCAGGGTGAGCCGAACGTCGCGTCGCCTCCGCCGTTCTTGCTCCAACGTTGGGGGCCGTGTGCAAAACACGGGGCATCCCCCGTTCGCGATCCTCGGTGAAATGAGTACAAACATCGACATTCTGTATTTATATTGTTAAAAAAATGTACATTACTGAAAATTTGATACATCAGCTGATATATTAAATTTAAAGCACGTCTGTAGTTAAATTCCAAATTTGTGTACTCAATTTCTTAACTTTCATATTAAATTTTTTAGTTTTTATAGGATTCAGTAGAAAATGCTGCCACTGTTAAAAATATTTCGCACAATATCTTTATTCATTACCAGTAAACAAAGCCTTTGTACACAAATTACACTTGTATATTGAATTTAACATGCAAGTGGAATGTTAAATGACATCATTTTGTACTGAATCCTATAAAAGTTTGAACAATGGATATGAAAGTTAAGAAAATGAGTACACAAATTTGGAATTTCACAATACGCGTGCGTCAAATTTAATATATCAGCTGATGAATTAAATTTCCAGTAATGTAAATATTTTTGAATATTTTATGCAGTGTATACACTGTTAAAAATACTTCGCATAATATTTTGATTTATTACGAGTAACGAAGCCTTTTTACATAAATTGGGGTATTGAATTAAATATACAAGTGAAATATTAAATTACATTATTTTCTAATGAATCCTATAAAAGTTTAAAAAATGTATATGAAAGCTAAGCAATTAAGTAAATTTGGAATTTTACTGCACACGTGCTTTAGATTTAATACTAGGCTAATCACACGCGCTGGCGCGCGTGCCCGAGTTGCCTTTGCGCTGCTGCGCTCTTATAAAGCTTTAAAAGGGTAAATCGCAACTAAAAATCCCTTGTTTAGTTGATGTAAACAAAAAAAAGAAATTTGTCGTTTTGCTTGTCAGAAATCGTAGATCTGGCCACCGGGCCGAAAACCGCCCAAATCGGAGTCACGAAATTTATTTTTTCAAAATATCGACTTCTAACCTATACCATCGTTCTCAAGTCGCATATTCTACCCCTGAAAACACTGGTTACAACCCTTTTTTAGTTGATTTTGAAAAAAAAATTTTTGGTCGAACAGTTTGTCAGAAATCGTAGATCTGGCCACCGGGCCGAAAACCGCCCAAATCGGGATCACAGTAGGTTAAACACGGCTGCAGTGCTCATTACGACAAACTGTCAAATCTCGCGCTGTTAAACAAAAACTTTCGGTCGTCACGGCCCTCGACCAATCAGAGGCCGAGTTATACCGACAACAATGGTCACGTTGGCGCGAATTACGCACTTTTTAGTAGTAGACTAGGAAGCAAATACGCGCGCTTACGCGCGCGACCGGAGGTTAGACAGCGCTGCAGCGCTCATTACGACAAACTGTCAAATCTCGCGCTGTTAAACAAAAACTGTCGGTCGTTACGGACCTCGACCAATCAGAGGCCGAGTTATACCGACAACAATGGTCACGTTGGCGCGAATTACGCACTTTTTAGTAGTAGACTAGGAAGCAAATACGCGCGCTTACGCGCGCGATCGGAGGTTAGACAGCGCTGCAGCGCTCATTACGACAAACTGTCAAATCTCGGGCTGTTAAACAACGACCTGCCGGTCGTCACGGTCCACGACCAATCAGAGGCCGAGTTATACCGACAACAATGGTCACGTTGGCGCGAATTACGCACTTTTTAGTAGTAGATATCAGCTGATGAATAAAATTTTCAGTAATGTAAAGGTTTTTAACAATTTAAACACCGTTAAAAATACTTTGCGTAAGCTTCCGTTACGGGTAAAGGAAGCCTGTCCACATAAACTAGTAGGTACATTTAAATTCAACATGCAAGGGCAATGAAAATATTCAAATAGGTTATTTGCAAAATTCATTTATCTATGCAAATTGTCAATGTATCAGCTTAATTCACGGAAAAAGACATTGGGCGCTAGTCATGGAATCGACGTACAAAATTTGGTTAAGTAATTTTTTGACCGTTTTCGAGAACATAGGCTACAAAAAATCGCTCTAATCAGCTGATCGTCGTGAAACGCATAACTCCCGTTTTTTTCCCAAGTAGATCAGTCGGAAGTAAAAAATACAGTAATTATACCATAGATATATGACTTGATAATGACATAATATGGCAAAAATGACGCAATCATAATGACTTATGACATAATATTGAATGCATTTTTTTCATAAAATTTTAAATATGTAATAAAAAACTATATAAACACTGCGCTACTGAACTGTGTAAAAACTGTATAATATAAAACTTTTGCATATATGCCCTACATAGGAAACGGGTCAAAATGTTGCTTAAGCGCCACATATTTTATATATTTAAAAAATATGCAACTTATACTTTACTAGTACTTTGCGATACAAGGGCGAGAAAGTGATCATTATACGCAGGTTGGGAAGTTGATCGTACGAGCCACACGAATATCACGGCTGTCTGTGATACGAGTGCGGCGAGTACGATCAACTTCACAACCGTCGTATGATGATCGCTCTCTCGCTCTGTATCGCATAATACTTTTTGTAACGAATGCATGAGAAGTGCTACCGAGTGTAATAGCGCGCGCGTGCGAGAAGTGCGTGCGAGAAGTAATTCGCGTGCGAGAAGTGCGTGCGAGAAGTGATTCGCGTGCGAGAAGTGCGTGCGAGAAGTAAAATAGCAAAGATGGCCGTAAAGCGCCACTTACGCCACGCGCGGCAGGCACGAGAAGTAGCACTTCTCATGCATGCGTTACAAAAACATATATTTCATCTTCATTTTTTTTTTAAATGTAACTCGAATTACATTTAATATACTAGACAAACCGGACGCGCTGCCGCGTGTCACTACTTTTTGAAGGGCGCTGCAGCGCTCTTTTAGTAAATTCTTTTTCCTTCCCCTCTTCCTCTTCTTAAAAGCAGAACTGTCAGTTTTGCATTTTGAAAACAGACGAACTTGGTCTTATAAGTTCTGTTTTTGGGCGAAGCGAGAGCACGAATGAAATGGCTTCACATGAACATAGCTGACAATCACCAACTTTTTAGAAGGGGATCAGCTGACGAATCTCATTTCCAGTGATGTAAATTCACAAATATTTTATCAACGTACCCAATGTGCAACGCGATTTAGCCGCTCTCGCTTGCTCCGATTCGATCGCGAATTGCGATGACACAGTCACGGCGCCGTCTACGACTGAGCTGACGTAGCACGCGCTCTTAATATCTGATTGGTTTACGATGCTGCGTGCGTATTGTTATCCTACGTTCCGGTGTGAAAAAACCGAGACATTTTTGTCCAGGCGAAATTATTGGAAGAAAAAATTAACCACGTTTTTTTACGGGCAGCTGTTAAAAATGATTCGTCGTAAATCGACGTCAAAGCCTTGATAAAATAACAATTGTCCTTTATTTACATCTGTAAATCGAAAAATGTTTCGCAAATATCAGGTATTGGAAAAAAATCCTACGCGGAAGAAAAGAAAGTGGTTTTCTTCTTTCTCGCGTGTTCAATTAATTTTCCTTGTTGCTCGAAACAATATTGATGTTTCGATCGCGCGGCTTTTTTTGTAAAGCAAACATTATTTTATCTGGCGCATGTTTTATCGCACAGGATTATGTGCAAGTGCCTCCCGCTTTAAATTGGCGCTCTGACGATTCGCGACAATAAATTATTGTCGTTATATTCGCCGATTCGTATATATATACGAATCGGTGCGGAACGCTTTCGCCACTTCGCTTTTTGCCAGAAGTGCGGAGGGTCGAGGCTCTGTTCGAACGAGATCGAAGGAGTCATGGGGGTCGCACGTTTGATTGTTGTCTTCGCTATTGTCACAACCTGTTTTCATGGTTTCGTCCACGCTGGTCGTTTTCGAGCTGGTAAGCATAAAAAAAAAAAAAAAAAATAAACACACAAAAATCATTCATTCTTGGACCCGGACATTTTTTTTGTCAATACTCGACCAAAATCTGTTGCACTTTATGGTAATTATCATATCGAACTTCGACAAACTGTCAAACTTTTCGGTATTAAACAACGAACTGCCCGTTTTCCAACGACCAATCAGAGGCCGAATAAATCGATAACAATGGTGCCTCGCGAACTTTTTAAGAGGAGAAATACCTTTAGGAGCGTGAAAAACAGGTATTTTTCAGGCATTTTTTTGGAGGGGATAAAATAATCCGATCATTTTCAAATTTGCACATGAGTTTTTTATAACTGTCAAGTTTGAAAAAATAATTTTTTTGTTTGGGATGACTAACAAAATGGCGGCGTCATTAAGGGTCTTCGGACACCTGTCTACCGCGACATCGAAAAGTGCTGCAGTTGTCACTCTTTTTCTGTCGATCTGAAAACGATTTAATTAAGTGTCTTTCGTTTTCTGACATATTAAGGGGAAAAATGTACATTAAAATAATGAAAAAGATAAAAATTGAAAATTTGGGAGCCTTCTGACTCCAAAGGTCTAATTTTCGACCATTGTTTCG
Source organism: Itoplectis maculator (assembly GCA_964034905.1). Lineage (NCBI taxonomy): Eukaryota > Metazoa > Arthropoda > Insecta > Hymenoptera > Ichneumonidae > Itoplectis > Itoplectis maculator. Next base: position 2,010,615 of record OZ035855.1, on the reverse strand, counting down.
ACATATGTGACCCCAAAAAAATTATTTATTTACACCCTACCTTTCAAAATGTAGGTATTTCCTTCCGATAATATTACTGAGAGTAACCTCCCAAAATTTCATCCAAGTCGGTCGATAACTTTTTGATCTACCACACGAGCAGTTTTTGAAAAAGTAGTTTCGAGATAATCGCGTTTAAAGTTTTTCAACGCGCCCCTACATTTCAGTGCCCCGCGCTCTAGACTATATGCGATAACTCCGCAAATATTCGATATTTCAAGTTTTCCTTTGGTCAGTATATTCTTTGGGTATCATACTTTCGAAATATGTAAAAAAATCGATTTTTTTTAAATTCTAAAGGTATTTCTCCCCTTAAGAGAAGAAAAAAAATCGAGCTTGTGGGTATTGAGGGAAAAAGAAATTAAAAAAAATCAAAAAGTCATTCATCCTTGAACCTGGATTTTTTTTGTCAATACCCGACCAAGATCTGCACTTTATGGTAATTATCATATCAGACTACGACAAACTGTCAAATTTCTCGGTATCAAACAACGAACTGCCGGTTTTCGAACGACCCATCAGAGGCCGAATAAATCGACAACAATGATTACTCACGAACTTTTTAATAGACGAAAAAAAAGTCTTTCCAAGCACGTCCTGTTGATAACTATAGCGTCATCGTGCACGTGGAAATGATCGAAACGTGCGATTCTCCGTACGTTTCGTCGTCGGGGCCCACGATAACTAAATCTATTTTTCTCGACAGCTGATTGGTGCAAATAAATATTTTGATAAAATATCGTCGTCCCCGGAATATAAGGAATGCAGAGTTAAATGAACCGACCAATTCGCCGCCAGGCGAACTGAGAAAAAGTTGATTGTTAAATTCTTGAAAATTATACCGCGTTATGGGCCGTCTACGTTGGAATCGGATTTTTTTCGTAATTATTTGCGTGGCCACTGGCGGGGCGCTTGCTGGTCGATTCAAAGTACCCGTAATTGAGGATCGAAGTAATTTTTTTTCCGAGCAAAATGATTGTGAGTACAGTCCGTAAAAATCTGATTACATTCACACAGTAATTTTCTGGCTTATTGAACGTGACACAGATTTATCTGGGCTCCGTTTTAAAAGCTTTAATAGGAATTTGTCTGCATTAAAAGCTTCGATTTATATTCGAAATACCATTTGACAACGGACCCGCAATTGAGGATCTAATGTTTTATCCGAGCGAAGTAATTATGTGTAGAGTCCGTAAAAATCTGTTTACCATCGCATCGTAATTTTCTGGATTATTAAATGTATCACTGATTTATCTGGGCTCCGTTTTAAAAGCTGTAATAGAAATTTGTCTGCATTAAAAGCTTCGATTTATATTCGAAATACCATTTGACAACGGACCCGCAATTGAGGATCTAATATTTTATCCGAGCGATGTAATTATGAGTAGAGTCAGTAAAAATCTGTTTACAATCGCACCGTAATTTTCTGGCTTATTGAACGTGACACAGATTTATCTGGGCTCCGTTTTAAAAGCTTTAATATAAATTTGTCTGCATTAAAAGCTTCGATTTATATTCGAAATACCATTTGACAATGGACCCGCAATTGAGGATCTAATATTTTATCCGAGCGATGTAATTATGAGTAGAGTCAGTAAAAATCTGTTTAGAATCGCACCGTAATTTTCTGGCTTATTAAACGTGTCACTGATTTATCTGGGCTCCGTTTTAAAAGCTCTAACAGAAATTTGCCTGTATTAAAAGCTTCGATTTATATTCGAAATACCATTTGACAATGGACCCGCAATTGAGAATCTAATATTTTATCCGAGCGATGTAATTATGAGTAGAGTCAGTAAAAATCTGTTTACAATCGCACCGTAATTTTCTGGCTTATTAAATGTATCACTGATTTATCTGGGCTCCGTTTTAAAAGCTTTACCAGAAATTTGTCTGTATTAAAAGCTTCGATTTATATTCGAAATACCATTTGACAATGGACCCGCAATTGAGGATCTAATATTTTATCCGAGCGAAGTAATTATAAGTAGAGTCCGTAAAAATCTGTTTACCATCGCATCGTAATTTTCTGGCTTATTAAACGTGTCACAGATTTATCTGGGCTCTGTTTTAAAAGCTCTAATAGAAATTTGTCTGTATTAAAAGCTTCGATTTATATTCGAAATACCATTGGACAATGGACCCGTTAATTGAGGATCTAATATTTTATCCGAACGAAATAATTATGAGTAGAGTCCGTAAAAATCTGTTTACCATCGCATCGTAATTTTCTGGATTATTAAACCCGTCAGAGATTTATCTGGGCTCTGTTTTAAAAGCTCTAATAGAAATTTGTCTGTATTAAAAGCTTCGATTTATATTCGAAATACCATTTGGTAACGGACCCGCAATTAAGGATCTAATATTTTATCCGAGCGAAGTAATTATGAGTAGAGTCCGTAAAAATCTGTTTGCCATTGCATCGTAATTTTCTGGATTATTAAACACGACAGAGATTTATCTGGGTTCTGTTTCAAAAGCTTGAACAGAAATTTAGCTGTTTTAATACAGCTAACTTATAAGCTTCGATATATATTTATTTGGGCTCTACAGATCAGCCAGGCTTTTGTCTGGCTGTTTGTCTGGATTTATCTGGGTTCTATTTCAAAAGCTGTAACTGAAATTTAGCTGTATCAATGCAGCTAAATTTCTATATCGAAGCTGATTATAAGCTTCGATATACATTTATTTGGGCTCTGCAGATCAGCTGTTTGTCTGGCTGTTTGTCTGGATTTATCTGGGTTCTGTTTCAAAAGCTATAACTGAAATTTTGCTGTATTAATGCAGCTAAATTTCTATATCGAAGCTGATTATAAGCTTCGATATACATTTATTTGGGCTCTGCAGATCAGTCAGGCCTTTGTCTGGGCTCTGAATCGAAAGCCAAGGCGGACTCTTGTCTGGGCCCCGTCTTAACAGCCAAGTCGTGACGTCCGTCGCTGTTATTGCCTTGTATCGTGTCGCGATCTCACGAAAAGATTCTATCTACGTAAAAAAGAGAACGCCCCAACGATTTGTGTTTTGTTTTTAATCATTTTTTAATTTTGTTTCCACTGTCGTTTCGCTTTATCGCGTCTTTGAGTAAGGTTAGCGACTTCATCGTCTGTGGAAGATCCCGACGGACGCGCCGAGGAGTCAACCAGTCATTGATATAAAGAATAAAAGACGTCCGTCCTACGTCCTTGTGAATATAACGTTCGAATTTATGGACACTTTGCCCGTAGGCTGTAGAACCACGTCATTGCCGAGATGTCAACAATATAAATATCATCATTCGGCGTCTATAGGTCTTGCTCGAGTTTCGAAAAAAATTCATCGGCAAAAACTAACGAAAATCCGTAAAAATGTAATAAAAGTCGATTTTGTTTATTCAACAATTCAGCTGAGTTAACGAAAATTGTCAATCTTGAATTCGCGTTAAGGAGAATTGACATCCTGCTATCCCATGATAAACCAAAAAAGTGATGCGTTGGGTAGTTTTACAATTAAATGACTGATCGATTTTCGTGAGAAATTTTGCATCGATACGTTATTTATATAGTTTTTTAAACCAGAAATTCCCAAAAATACCATGAATTTTTCCGGGGGGCAGGCAAAACCCCCCGTAAGATATCAAGTTTCATGGAAAATTTCCTTTTTTTTACACTGCCAGTATATATTCCCAGTGTATATATTCCCCTTTCAAAAGACATTAGCGCTTAGAAAGCTTTTGTCAACTTTTACACCAAACTGAACTTGTTAGGTGTAAATTTGACAATTGATTTTTAAGCCCACACACTACAGACTTTCCTGGCAACCAATCACAGCACGAATAAAACGATGACAATGCCCTCATTACTTATGAGCTTCTTAAAGAGAAGACCTGTTTAACAAATCAAAAAAAAAAAAAAAAAAAAAAAATGAAAAAATGGAAAAATCGTAAAATGTAAAGATGGAATTCCTAAGCACAAACTTCCCTGGCAACCAATCGCAGCGCGAATAAAACGATGACAATGCCTATATTACTTATAAGCTTTTTAAAGAGGAGACTTATTTAACATATCGAGCTTTAAGAAAATGTAAAAATGGAAAAATCGATTTTTCGGACAAAGCCAGGTGTGCATATCCCTTTAAGGGGCTGCTGGAGTAGATTTTTTTACCGACTGGTCGGTAAAAAAGTACGGTTTCGTAGTTTACGGTATACGTCGTTATTGTATTACAAAAATGTCTGAAATTATACAGGATTATAATATCAACATAGGCGCATCGGCGTAGACTCGAATTTTGGGTGAAAACGCTTGAAAAACAACGAAAATCGTAAATTTGTAAGCCTATTGAAAACCAATATGGCCGCTAGAACTGTCAACTGCCACCTTTTTCGTATCATATAAACATTTCCAGGAATCCCATACGAAAAACGAGAATCTACGGCGATGCGCCTACATTGATATAATAATCCTGTGCAATTTGAGACATTTTTGTAATTCAATAACGACGTATACCGTAAACTACGAAACGTACTTTTTTACTGACCAGTTGGTAAAAAAATCTACTCCAGCAGCCCCTTAACGAGATATTTGCCATCCTAGAACCATATGTTATGCATTTCACACGTTGCGCAATCGGTCCTAGGCTCTCGTAAATTATCGAAATGCCACTCGAGCTGGTTGCATTGTGTAAAAACACTTCAACATCTACATTCGAGTGTCATTCGCTCCGCACGCCGACTCATCCGCGAATATTCTCCCGCTGTATAAAAACTCTTTCACGTTCACCAACACGCACGAAAAAAACGGCGTTAATTTTTTTCCATCTTTTTTACAAGGCTATTCCGACACACGCACCGACTTCGCAAACGAATACGAAATTTGTTTACCTTCCGATGCTTTGCACTCTGAATCGAAGGTGCAAATAAAAAAATTCATGGAAAGGAAGAAAAAAAATGCGACTATCGGTTGAGAAATAAATTGACGGTTTTGATCGCTCGATACCGTCTATGCAATTCCTCGACTAAATGCAATTATTACACGATCGACTAATAGCTCGTCATAATACAGGAAGCGTTTCGTCTCGTCTGGTATGATAATACGATAATTGTTCCAATGAATCGAGCATCTTGCGTGCAGAGAGTGATGAGGATGGAGGTATAAAAAATTAAAAAATTATACTTTTTTAAACCGCACGTGCTGTGCTAAGGGGGGGGGGGGGGGGGGGAGACCGCCGCAGGCGTTAGCTATTGGATAAAATGATATAAAAAATCTGAAAAAATCACCTACATGCCTTTTCTGAATAAACCCTAAATCACAATAATATATTTTCAAAAATCATATCTCTGGAAATATCCATCGAAACTATTAATAATATAGGATCTAATTTGCATTAATTTAACAACACTTTACGAAACAAAAATAGTAGTAGTTGAAAAAACGAGAATGGAGGCACAACAAATTTAAAAAATATACATTTTTAAACAGCACGTGCTGAGCTAAGGGGGGAGGGGGGGGGGGGGGGACGGTCGCAAGAGTTAGATATTGGAAGTAATCATACAAAAAATCTGAAAAAATATTCCTACATGCCTTTTCTGAATAAACCCTAAATCACAATAATATATTTTCAAAAATCATATCTCTGGAAATATCCATCGAAACTATTAATAATATAGGGTCTAATTTGCATTAATTTAACGGCACTCTACGAAAACAATAGTAGTACTTCAAAAAACGAGGATAGAGGTATCAAAAATGTTTAAATTATAATTTTTTTGACCGCACGTGCTGAACTAAGGGGGGAGGGGAGGGGGAGGGGGCCCGGGTGGAGAGACGGCTGCGAGAGTTAGCTATTGGATAAAATGATACAAGAAATCCGAAAAAAATTCACCTACATGCCTCTTCTGAATAAACCTTAAGTCATAATAATACGTTTTCAAAAATCATATCTCTGGAAATATCCATCGAAATTATTAATAATATAGGATCTAATTTGCAATTATTTCACGCACGTTACGCACTTTACGAAAAGATAGTAGTACTTGAAAAAAATGTATCGCTATCGATTCGAAGCAATGTACTTCCTACAATTTTTTATATTCTGAACTGTACATTTTTTTGCATAACCCATGACTCACATGAGACGCGGTAAATTATGCGGAACGTCATAATCACGAGCATGTTTGGTTTCGTTGATAAGTAAAGGCCAATCGTGACCTACAAATTGTTATCTTAGCCGTAAATATTTGATCGCGTCACGGGCGCAACGTTTTTTGCCATTATCGAGTCATTCCGTCAAACACACTTGGAGGCACTGTCATCATTTATATATTAATATGCTAATATTCTGCAATCCTGGTTCTACACATCCTGTGCCGAGGAAACCTTTTTTGCAGCTTAATGTGTCTTAACTTTTTGCGGAAACTCGTGCTTCTAGCGTTATCATCAACATGCATGAACCACTGCGTCGTATTGGTAAAAAAATTAATTATTAGCTTGGTGCGAAACGACTATCGTGAAGTGTCCAAATGAATCATTGTTGCGATATGTTTTGTCTTTTTACTTAGTTGCTACAATGAATTTTCATAATTTTTCTTTTTTGAAAATCATTAAGGTAAACGTACCAATGGCGGGACGTTTAAGACAATGTCTGTTTTGTATGTCAATTTTCGTCCGGTTATATTGATTATTTTAGGAAATAGCGGTAGCGAATCGCAAGGTTGGAGTTTCTTGTTCCCGAAAACCATAGAATAAACATGTTTCGGTTGTTTTAAAATATATTTATTGAATAAAATGCTGAAAAGTGCACATGTACCCGTGTCGGGACAGCTATTTTTGTGCATGTCCCGATGGCGGGACATCAAACGTACGTACCGCTAGAAATATGTAAATTTGAATTCATCTGCCTGGGGACAATTGCTGAAACATGTTTTATATGTATGGTGACGGTTTATAACTTATCGCGGCATCCTTGCGATATTCTTACGCTCTCGTTATCCAAGTAGCTGCCACATAACCTAACATCCTTATCAAGATGACAGTCTCGTCCCAGTTTGTGGACACATGTTGGCCTGGGCGCAAAAATACTTTTGATGCAAATATTCAATTGACGATGAAAAATGTGAAACTTTTTCATGTGCGTCAATGATATATAACAGATGCTATTGTAAGAGTTACATTTTATATTTTGTCCATCAAACTCTCATTATTTACAAATATCTTCTTAGTGTCCCGCAACTGGGACCTGTCCCGCCATTGGATCGTTTACCTTACTGCAGCCCGATATGTGTTGAATTTTTATGGAAACTCGTGCTACTACAAAAAAAAAGAAAATTAATGCCGAGAGCACGAAATTACGAAGTCAAGTCCCTAAGTGAATCACAGCTGCGATATATATTTTTCTCTTTTTACTCAGTCACAAAAATATTTTTTCATAATATTTCTGGTAAATTCATTGGATTCATTAGAATTCTTCTCCTTGAAAAATTGATAATTTTTCATCTTCGAGCCGAGATTGACACACACAGAAGGACAGATGTGGATTCGTAAATTTGCATGACCAACATCGGCGATTACACAGCTATTAGTTAAAAATGAAAGTTGGCCTCCCCGTTCGCGGCTGTTTTGAAAATAGAAAGGATCAACCGATTGCCGAAAGTTGGTCCACGAGCTCGTAATGTTGTCGACCGTTGGATCGATGACGCGGAATAATCGCCGAGTCTTCGTCACGTCTCCGCGGCGAGATGTCCGATTCATTACAATTATCCGCGATTAAGATTTCCGCAGCGTTGCGGAAACCCGCAGCTGCAATTTTCACTAATATTCGCAAAACTAATCGTCATGTTTATCGCTTATCAACGCACTCCGCCGGTTAAATATTGTTCTTTCGTCGGTGAAACGTGACGCAATGTTATATCTGATCGACAAATGTGCGCGCGACAATTTTTCCATCGAGCGACGGAAGCGAAAAACCAACTTTGGCTCGAGACAAAACACAGTTGAACAATCTCCACCGCGAAACACAAATAAATTCACGCGCAAAAAAAGTGTATCGTCACTATAGATCGATTTCTTCGTCGCGCGCCGAGAAAAAAAGTTTCATTGATTTAGTGGAATTTCATTTTAATCAACACCTATGAACCATCTCTGCGAAATTAATGAAATAAAATTAAAAAAAATATATATGTTTTGTATCCTCCATCAGTGCTTTTATTTGTAAGAAAAAAAAAAAATCAGACCGATTAGCTTATTCTAACCATAAGGAAAAAAAATCGCGAAAATCTGCTATTTTTCGGGGGGGGGGGCACACTGTGATGATCCCTTAAGGGGGGGGGGGGGGGGGTAGGGTATTTTTTTTTTGGCATTTTTATTTTATATTTTTTACTGGATGCATAATACCTCAAGAATATTGTGTCAAATTTTCAAGTCAATCGGAGCAAAATTGACGACGTTATGAATATTTTTATACTCGCGGATTGCTGTACCTTCGCGGCCCGAGCGCGACTTTAAAGCGTTTTTCCCACAACTCACGTTTTCAAAGTCGGTGCCCATCGTACCGTCAAAACTACTGCGATCCTTTTGAATTTTTGCATACTTTTTCTGTACATGTTTTACGAGGTAACGCGGAAGAGTTTTTTTCGAATTTATTAATATTTTTTATTTTACAATAGCAAAATAGCCGATTTTTTCCCCGAAAAATCGCGTTTTTCCCTTTAAAGTGTTCCCAAAAATTGAAAAATCAAAATTTCGAAAAAAACTCTTCCGCGTTATCTGGGGAAAACAATTACCTAACGAATGAACTTTGGTTTTTTAATTTCGGATGATCCAGTACCGAGTTCTGATGGGCACCGTAATTCTACTTTTTTCCGAGACGCTTCCGAGTAAATGCCGCCATTGCTGTATTTTTTAATATTTCTTCATGAAAAAATTACACAATATTCTTCGAATGTTATACTTTGATGTACAATTGGTCTTATTGAATAGATTTTAACAGTGTCGTCAGAAAAAAATTCACAAAAACGTGCCTTTTTTGCACGAATTAACCCTACCCCCCCCCCCCCCCCCCCCCCTTAAGATAATAATAGCATAGTAGTAGTAAATGTTTTTATTGGCAATTTCACAATTTTCTTTTACAATAATTATTCCAAAGCGCAAGATGTTATTGTTTATCATTGCCATCGACCGCAGTCCTTTCAGCCTAGTTTGTGATAATACTATTTTTTCATTGATTAAAAACTGTCTCATTGGTTCCTGGAAACAATGAAACAGTTTTATCCAATCGAATGAAAACGTCTCCTCAGATGTGACGAATAATAAAATGTCACTTTAAAATTCAAAGAAATTTTTCATTGTAATCAATAAAGAAAAATACCACTATTCCATTAAATCAATGTATTTTTTTTGCCTCTCGTTACAGCTTCTCGATCGGCGGCTTCAGCTCCAACCCCGGAAGCCGAGATAGGCGATCGAGGAGGATTTGAGCCGAACAACGTCGCCTCGAAGACGGCGAGTAAGCCGACGCGACAGACGTCGACACCCCGGGAATGCGCCAGGGACTGCGTACAGGGTGAGCCGCCCAAAACGTGCTACTACCACTTCACGGTCGAGTACTACGCCACCATGTCGAACGCCTGCAAGAGTTGCCAAACGAACGCGACGATGCGATTCGAGCCGGGCTGTCAGTGCATAACTGCCGACGGCTATGAGTTGTCGGGAATCATCGTGGTGAACCGGATGTATCCGGGACCGCCGATAATCGTGTGCGAGAACGATTTGGTCGTGGTGGACGTGGAGAACCGGGTACCCGGCAGTGCCATCACCATCCACTGGCACGGAATCACCCAGAGGTAATGTTACTTTCTGGCCATGTTTCTCCTATCTAATATAAAACACTACACTGTTAAAAATCTACGGTGTCAAACGCTGCTGGTGTGGACTTTTTCCTGGTGTTACTTATTACAGTGTTAATATTAACACTTTTTACGGTGTTAAATTAACACCAGTCGTTTCGTTAAATTTCCCCTGTGCTACCGACGAAACACTGTAATACTTTTCGCTTTAAGGGCATGAATGCACATATCATGTGTGATTTTTTATAATCTCGTGAATAAATTAGTCGCTTTTCTCAGTTTTTATCGAAAAATTGATGAAAAAAAATGGACTTTTTCATTACAGATTCCTCTACCGGGTAATTGATCTGTAATTTTTTATTTTGAAAATCAAAATTCTGACTAATTCATTAACGAGATTCATATTACTGGCGTTTGTATTTCAATTTTCGCTTCGATCCGTTGATAATTCGCGAAAAACGGGACTTTTGACTTTTTGAGGTGAAAGTCGGTATTTCAGACTTAGTTAACACCGCTCATTATCACCGCGATTGGTGTGGACCTATATAGACACCGACTTGGTGTTGTTTTTAACACCGGATTTTTAACAGTGTATTCAATATAAAAGTGGGGGTAAAAATAGCAAATTACCAAAATAGCGAATAGCCAAAATAGCAATTTGAAAAATAATCAGCGTCTGAATCTAGAATTGTCATATGAAATTTACTATTTTAGCTATTCGTTATTTTGATCATTGGCTATTTTAACTGCATTTCAATAAAATGGGGGATCAAAATAGTAAATGATCAAAATAACGAATGGCTTAAATAGGGAATTCCGTAAAGATGACCATTCTAGATTCAGACGTTCATTATTTTCAATTTCACTATTTTGGTCATTCGCTATTTTTACCCTCACCCTTCAATATCACCAACGAAAAATTGACCGGAAGTCATTGATACTTGATGCACCGGCTCCGCCAAATTAATCAGTCCTTAATCAGCCACAAATCAATAATTTTTTAATGATGTTAAAATCGTTTAAGCTAAGACATTAAGTATAACCCTAATAGCAATCACGATAACTTTTATTTTTTCCTAAGAAACGGTCAAAGTAACCATAAGAATATTAGAATAACGTTCGATAGAAGTTGTTTTTCGTACAGAAGAAACTTTCGAAATGGTCAAAATGACCTTCGAAATAACCAAACCAAAAAAGCTGACTGTTGCTTCTTCGTCGCCAGAACCAATAATCAATACAGCCCTTTTCACGGTAAGGTTGTTTTGACTGTAAGTTATTGGTTCCAGCGACGAAAAAGCAACTATCGCATTTTTTTCGTTTGGTCATTTTTACAATTTCCGAAAGTTACTTCTGTGCAAAAAATAACTTCTACTGAGCGTTATTTCTATGGTCTCTTTGAAAGTCAACGTGATTGCTAGGGAAGTTAATAAACTGTTGGTTGTCACAAACAGTGACATAGAAGAAATTATACCGTATTAAATTAGTGTGTTTACTAATGATAAATACGTAGTACATTTAATCAACAATTGGTAACTGCGAGATGTTTCGAAATATGAGTTTCAACTGTTAATCGACCACGGATCCCAAAATAAACAATTCAATAACGTATCGTTGGCTCGATTCCTAATAGATATCATCAGTATTACGACGGCGTACCGTACGTCACTCAGTGTCCGATTCAGGAGGGAACGTCGTTCCGGTACCAGTGGAGGGCCTCGAACTCCGGTACCCACTTCTGGCACGCTCACACGGGTCTCCACAAGGCGGCGGGTTTCGAAGGAGCCCTCGTCGTTCGCGAGCCCAAGAAGAGCGAGATCAACAGCGTACTATGGGACGAGGAGGACGTGAATCACGTGATCTTCATTTCCGACTGGTTCCACGACGCCATTGAGGATCATATGCCCGGCACTGTCGTTCGCAACCCCGGCCAATTGCCCGACAACTTCCTCGTCAATGGGCTAGGTACATGGACGGTTAGTAGCTTTTTCCGCATTTGCCATTTGTTTTACAGCGGCAATAAAATGCCCCGATAATCCTATTGTAAAAAGGTCAAAAGTACCGATAGGAACCGATAGAAATAGACAAAACCCGTATTGATTCTATCAGGACCTATGCGGTTTTTGTCCATTCACCGATAGACATTTTTTAAAGTACTGATATAAACTGATAGAAATGGACAAAAACCGTATTGATCCAGATAGAATTCTATCAGGAACTATGCGGTTTTTGTCCATTCACCGATAGACATTTTTTTAAGTACTGTTAGAAACTAGGAGAAATAGACAAAAACCGCATAGATCCAGGTAGGATTCTATCAGGAACTATGCGGTTTTTGTCCAGTCACCGATAGACATTTTTTTAAGTACTATTAAAAATTGATAGAAATGGACAAACACTGCATAGATCCGGATAGGATTCTGTCAGGACCTATGCAGTTTTTAGCTAGGAATGTAAATCTGAGGTCAATAATTCGATAATTAAAAAAATCTCTGATTTATAAATTGTAAATTCTATGTTTTTGAAAAAATGGAATTTTTACCGCAGATTCACATTCGTAGTGGCAAATTTATCCTAAAAACGTACCCCTACAATTAATAAATAAGATTTTTTAATTATAAAAAATCTGTATTTTTCCAATACGACAACTCTCACATACTTACGACTTCGGCAATATTATTTTCATACTTCGTTTTTTTCGCGGGACTGACGATTCATTTGTGTTTTCCAGGATCCGGAAAGTGGAGACACAACGACGACACCTCGGGCCGTGTTCACCGTGAAACCCGGGCGCAGGTACCGTTTCCGCATGATCAACAGTTGCACCATGGTTTGCCAAGTGACCATGACCATAGAGGGTCACACGCTTTTGGTGTTTTCAACGGACGGTGAGCCCGTCAGTCCTGTCGAGGTCACCAGTATCACCTCGTCCTCTGGTAAGCGCGATGACCTTCAAACAACCCAAGTAACAAAAAGACATCTGGAACCAAAAAGTTATCGAAATGGGTTGTCCGCCTGAACGATACCTTTTAGTTATCATTCGGACGGACACTGGACACCCGATTCTCATTATTTGGATAACTTAAAGTTTTGTGCTGCCTGCACTGTTAAAAATCTACGGTGTCAAACGCTGCTGGTGTGGACTTTTTCCTGGTGTTACTTATTACAGTGTTAATATTAACACTGTTTACGGTGTTAAATTAACACCAGCCGTTTCGTTAAATTTTCCCTGTGTTACCGACGAAGCATTATAACACTTTTTGCTTTAAAGGCATGAATGCAGGTATCATGCGTGATTTTTTATTATCTCGTGAATAAATTAATCGCTTTTCTCAGTTTTTATCAAAAAATTGAAGAAAAAAATCGATTTTTTCATTACAGATTTCTCTACCGGGTAATTGATCTGTAATTTTTTTTTTCGAAAATCAAAGTTCTGACTAATTCATTAACGAGATTCACATTACTGGCGTCTGTTTTTCAATTTTCGCTTCGATCTGTTGATAATTCGCGAAAAACGGGACTTCTGACTTTTTGAGGTGAAAGTCGGTATTTCAGACTCAGTTAACACCGCTCATTATCACCGCGATTGGTGTGGACCTATATAGACACCGACTCGGTGTTGTTTTTAACACCGGATTTTTAACAGTGTGGGAACCCATTTCGATAAATATTGGTCCCAGATGTCTTTTTGTTACTTAGGAAGTGACAACAATACGGTCTTTTGCTTTGTAGCCGAGTGTAATCATTTTTTTCCAATTTTTTCCAGCCGAACGTTACGACTTTGTCCTCAAGACGAAACCCGGAATTTCCGGCGATTTTTGGATTCAAGTTCGCGCCATCGGCGCCTGCGCCGACAGTAAGTCGCAGCAGTTGGCGATTCTTCGTTACGAGTCGCATCATCGTTCCAGGTTCACCACTGCTACGCCAAGTTATGACCTTGGTCTTTCGCGTGGAGTCGTAAGTTGGCAAAAATATTCTCGCTCTGTGTTTCCCTCAGAGTTGTAAATTCCCATTAACAATTTGTTTTGTAATTATGATATCATAATAACAATGAGCAGTGATTATAAAATAGAGTATAAGCATTTGAATAGCTGATTAAAATACTCATTTTCGCTTTAATATTGGCAATATTTGCAAAAATATTAACCGATTTACGCAAACTTTCAAAAACGTACTTTTCGTTGCGTTTTTTTTTTTTTTTTTTTTTTTTTTTTTAGAATAAACCGTGTTTCTTGTTCAATTTGGATGTTTCACGACTCATTTTCTTCCTCAAAATATGCTTTATGAATTTGCCTCATAAATAATTTGTAACATTTACCGTTGGATAATTACAGCCGTTTGTTTACAAAAGATTTTTGTCGTTGGGTAAACAAAAGGCTGTCATTTTTAAACGGGGAATGTTATAAATTATTACTGAGGCGAATTCATAAAGCATCTACCAAGAAAGACAATGAACCGAGAAACATCCGAATTGAGCAAAAAACACGGTTTAGTCTTTGAAATAACTGAAGGAAAATTACGTTATCAAAAGTTTGCGTGAATCGGTCAAAATGTTTGCAAATCCATTGCAATTATATTTTTGCGTGGTCAAGAACATACCTGGCAATACAGATCACCATTCGACATAGTAAACAGATGCCTAAAACGATGTACACATTATTTTTAAAAAAATAGCATTTAATAGCAATAGACATTTTAATAAAGAGTGACGACAAACCTGACGATATATTTTCTCCAACAGGTCCTCAATGAGCTGAACGTTCGTTGTGACAACCGAACCGTGGTTGAAGACGTCGTGTGTATCACAGACCTGAAGAGCATCGAGCCGGTGCCCGAACCAGTCCTAAAGCGAATCCCTGACCGTCAGTTCTACATGCCCTTCGGTTTTCACCCTTACACCGAAAAGAACGTCTTCGAGTACGGATCGTACAAGAAGTTCATAGGTACTTAAATAACAATTCTTCCGTCTGAATTTTCATGATTGTAAGATGATTGTATTTTGTTTTTTCTTTTTCTCGCCGACAGTCAACGCCGGAAGACAATTCGCGTCGCTGGTGAGCAACATATCAAACGTTTTTCCGCCGTCGACCTTGCTGACCCAACGCGAGGACAATCCCAAGGGTCAAATCTGTCACCCGGACCACTTGCCGGAACGTTGCGCGAACACCACTCCGTGTTTCTGCACCCACGTTTACGATATTCCACTTCACACCGTCGTTGAACTCATCCTCGTCGATGAAGGTACGAACAAAATGATGACCCGACATTTCATCCCGCGACATAATATTCCACAAAAATATCCCGTCGATATTTGATCCCTCACCGAAATATCCCCGCTCAAAAATATCCCTTAGCAAAAATATCCCATACCGAAATATCCCTTGGCAAAAAAATCCCATGCCGATATATCCCATGTCGAAATATCCCATACCAAAATATCCTATATGCAAATTTCTCATTTAAAGTAATGCATGTGTGCGGGATATTTTTAACATGAGATATTTTTGTGATGGTATATTATGGTTGTGGGATACTTTGGTATGGAATATTTTAACTGGGATATTTATGCCTGGGAGATAATGGCGGGGATGAAATGCCGGGTAACCGAAAAAATGATGCATTGAAATGGTGCGCGATGCCGGGTTCAATGGTGCAATTGACTTAACGAAACATTGACTTGATCAACGCAGCTCAAATTCCGGGACTGTCGCATCCTTTCCACTTGCACGGCATGGCTTTTCACATCCTGGGCGAGGGATGCGGCGACGATTACAACATATCCAGCATCAACATCGACATTGTCAGGGACATGGACAGGAGGGGAATGTTGAAGAGACAATGGACCAGGCCACCGGCTAAAGACACTTTTGCCCTGCCGAACAATGGATTCTCAATTATTCGTTTCGTCGCCGAGAATCCTGGTAACTAAAGACCAGCTTTTATTATAAAATCGAAATTTGTATTTTTATTTATTTTCTAATTGTTACGTGACAAGCAGAAATATGAGACTGCCGTCCGCGGTTCTCAGACGACGGGAAGCCGCAAATAATTGAAGGAATTTGAATAGAAATATTTCAGTAAAGATTTGTGAATAATTTTTGAAAGCAGTCAAAACGGCCAGAACGTAACATTAATACTTTTTCTTTTTATCAGGTTATTGGCTGTTCCATTGCCACTTTTTGCCACATCTGAACGACGGTATGAGCACCATTTTTCACATTGGCACTCCGAGAGATCTGCCACCGGTGCCGAAAAATTTCCCAACATGCGGCAACTTTTTGCCCGCGTTTTGATGACCAATTAAGTGCAGGACGACTCGGGATATTTTTGCCATTGAATCGGACTATCGAGAATCTAGTTGCAATTGAAGAATACTCGGGTGCTTCATGTACATAGAAATCCTATAGCTATGCGAATGTTGAAATATTATTTAAATGCCACGAACTTCGGCAGTGCGATGAGAACCCGGGATCTGCTGTATCGACACAGGTTTTCTGCAGTTTGTGAGTGGGCTGCGCCCAGACGCGAATGCGCGATGCGATAGAAATGCAACTGCAACTGCAATTGCGAAGACGAGTGAGATCAGTGTAAATAAGAAAAACACTGTTGATTGATGACGTGAATTAAAAAAAAAAATGAAAGACCCGATCCAAGGTCTGAGGAATGAGGCGGAAGAAAAATACAGAAAAATACAGACAGAGGAAAAACATCTCTTAAAAATATCTCTAATTGCAACTTGTTTGCAGTTCCGTATGAATTATAGGCTACTTCGAGCTTTCGTTTTTGCCTGGCAATAAAAAAAACTCGAACAACTAAGAAAAAATAAACCTGTGTTAATTGATTATCCATCCCAACGTGTCGATACGATTCCTTGACTGCCGATAGAAGATAGTGAGGCTCCTGTTGGTTTGACCATCTGCAGTCAATTTCGATTGCTCTTGTGACTCCGATTCAAAATCTTCGATCGAAGAAATTACTCTTTTCCACGCGAGATGGACGCAAAAAAAAAAATGAAAGGCCAGATCCAAGGTCTGAGGAATGACACGGAAGACAAATACAGAAAAATGCAGACTGAGGAAAAATATCTCTTAATTGCAACTTATTTGCAGTTCCGTATAAATTATAGGCAACTTCGAGCTTCAGTTTTTGTCTGGCAATAAAAAAACTCGAACAACTAAGAAAAAATAGTAAACCTGTTATATTGATTATCCATCCCAACGTGTCGATACGATTCCTCGACTGCCGATAGCAGATAGTGAGGCTCCTGTTGGTTTGACCATCTGCAGTCAATTTCGATTGCTCTTGTGACTCTGATTCAAAATCTTCGATCGAAGAAATTACTCTTTTCCACGCGAGATGGACGCAAAAAAAATGAAAGGCCAGATCCAAGGTCTGAGGAATGACACGGAAGACAAATACAGAAAAATGCAGACTGAGGAAAAATATCTCTTAATTGCAACTTATTTGCAGTTCCGTATAAATTATAGGCAACTTCGAGCTTCAGTTTTTGTCTGGCAATAAAAAAACTCGAACTAAGAAAAAATAGTAAACCTGTTATATTGATTATCCATCCCAACGTGTCGATACGATTCCTCGACTGCCGATAGCAGATAGTGAGGCTCCTATTGGTTTGACCATCTGCAGTCAATTTCGATTGCTCTTGTGACTCCGATTCAAAATCTTCGATCGAAGAAATTACTCTTTTCCACGCGAGATGGACGCAAAAAATGAAAGGACAGATCCAAGGTCTGAGGAATGAGACGGAAGAAAAATACAGAAAAATGCAGACTGAGGAAAAATATCTCTTAATTGCAACTTGTTTGCAGTTCCGTATAAATTATAGGCAACTTCGAGCTTTCGTTTTTTTCTGGCAATAAAAAAACTCGAACAACTAAGAAAAAATAAACCTGTGTTAATTGATTATCCTTCCCAACGTGTCGATACAATTCCTCGACTGCCGATAGCAGATAGTGAGGCTCCTGTTGGTTTGACCATCTGCAGTCAATTTCGATTGCTCTTGTGACTCTGATTCAAAATCTTCGATCGAAGAAATTACTCTTTTCCACGCGAAAAGGACGCAAAAAAAATGAAAGGCCGGATCCAAGGTCTGAGGAATGAGACGGAAGACAAATACAGAAAAATGCAGGCAGAGGAAAAATATCTCTTAATTGCAACTTGTTTGCAGTCCCACATACATTATAGGCAACTTCGAGCTTTCGTTTTTGTCTGGCAATAAAAAAACTCGAACAATTAAGAAAAAATAGTAAACCTGTTTTATTGATTATCCATCCCAACGTGTCGATACGATTCCTTGACTGCCGATAGAAGATAGTGAGGCTCCTGTTGGTTTGACCATCTGCAGTCAATTTCGATTGTTCTTGTGACTCTGATTCAAAATCTTCGATCGAAGAAATTACTCTTTTCCACGCGAGATGGACGCAAAAAAAATGAAAGGCCAGATCCAAGGTCTGAGGAATGAGACGGAAGAAAAATACAGACAGAGGAAAAATATCTCTTGATTGCAACTTGATTGCAGTTCCGTATAAATTATAGGTAACTTCGAGCTTCAGTTTTTGTCTGGCAAATAAAAAAACTCGAACAACTAAGAAAAAATAATAAACCTGTTATATTGATTATCCATCCCAACGTGCCGATACAATTCCTCGACTGCCGATAGCAGATAGTGAGGCTCCTGTTGGTTTGACCATCTGCAGTCAATTTCGATTGCTCTTGTGACTCTGATTCAAAATCTTCGATCGAAGAAATTACTCTTTTCCACGCGAGATGGACGCAAAAAAAATGAAAGGCCGGATCCAACGTCTGAGGAATGAGACGGAAGACAAATACAGAAAAATGCAGGCAGAGGAAAAATATCTCTTAATTGCAACTTGTTTTCAGTCCCACATACATTATAGGCAACTTCGAGCTTTCGTTTTTGTCTGGCAATAAAAAAACTCGAACAACTAAGAAAAAATAGTAAACCTGTTACATTGATTATCCATCCCAACGTGTCGATACGATTCCTCGACTGCCGATAGCAGATAGTGAGGCTCCTGTTGGTTTGACCATCTGCAGTCAATTTCGATTGCTCTTGTGACTCTGATTCAAAATCTTCGATCGAAGAAATTACTCTTTTCCACGCGAGATGGACGCAAAAAAAATGAAAGGCCAGATCCAAGGTCTGAGGAATGAGACGGAAGAAAAATACAGACAGAAGAAAAATATCTCTTGATTGCAATTTGATTGCAGTTCCGTATAAATTATAGGCAACTTCGAGCTTTCGTTTTTTTCTGGCAATAAAAAAACTCGAACAACTAAGAAAAAATAGTGGACCTGTTTTATTGATTATCCATCCCAACGTGTCGATACGATTCCTTGAATGCCGATAGAAGATAGTGAGGCTCCTGTTGGTTTGACCATCTGCAGTCAATTTCGATTGCTCTTGTGACTCCGATTCAAAATCTTCGATCGAAGAAATTATTCTTTTCCACGCGAGATGGACGCAAAAAAAAAATGAAAGGCCAGATCCAAGGTCTGAGGAATGACACGGAAGACAAATACAGAAAAATGCAGACTGAGGAAAAATATCTCTTAATTGCAACTTGTTTGCAGTTCCACATAAGCTATAGGCAACTTCGAGCTTTCGTTTTTGTCTGGCAATAAAAAAACTCGAACAACTAAGAAAAAATAGTAAACCTGTTATATTGATTATCCATCCCAACGTGTCGATACGATTCCTCGACTGCCGATAGCAGATAGTGAGGCTCCTGTTGGTTTGACCATCTGCAGTTAATTTCGATTGCTCTTGTGACTCCGATTCAAAATCTTCGATCGAAGAAATTATTCTTTTCCACGCGAGGTGGACGTAAAAAAAATGAAAGGCCAGATCCAAGGTCTGAGGAATGAGACGGAAGAAAAATACAGACAGAAGAAAAATATCTCTTGATTGCAATTTGATTGCAGTTCCGTATAAATTATAGGCAACTTCGAGCTTTCGTTTTTTTCTGGCAATAAAAAAACTCGAACAACTAAGAAAAAATAGTGAACCTGTTTTATTGATTATCCATCCCAACGTGTCGATACGATTCCTCGACTGCCGATAGCAGATAGTGAGGCACCTATTGGTTTGACCATCTGCAGTCAATTTCGATTGCTCTTGTGACTCCGATTCAAAATCTTCGATCGAAGAAATTACTCTTTTCCACGCGAGATGGACGCAAAAAAATTGAAGTCCAGATCCAAGGTCTGAGGAATGAGACGGAAGAAAAATACAGAAAAATGCAGACAGAGGAAAAACATCTCTTAAAAATATCTCTAATTGCAACTTGTTTGCAGTTCCCTATAAATTATAGGCAACTTCGAGCTTTCGTTTTTGTCTGGCAATAAAAAAACTCGAACAACTAAGAAAAAATAGTAAACCTGTTTTATTGATTATCCATCCCAACGTGTCGATACGATTCCTTGACTGCCGATAGAAGATAGTGAGGCTCCTGTTGGTTTGACCATCTGCAGTCAATTTCGATTGCTCTTGTGACTGTGATTCCTGTGAAATCTTCGATCGAAGAAATTACTCATTACCACGCGAGATGGACGCACCTGCTGACCCTCGTTGAAAAAAAAAAAAAAAAAAAAAAAAAAATCTAGCTTTCTCAGGCCATTATCTTACCCGGAAATGTAATACAACGAAAAATTAGATGTAGGCAGATATCTGAGATCATGATGTCGTGACTCACTATTCTGGCGACACGTATAACCCAAATTATAAAATCAATAAAAACTGACGATATAACGACAACGACGGTTCGCCCGTGCGACGGCTACCGACATAAAAATCTATATTCCGAAGCTTAAACTATCTTACCTATTATGTGTGAGGCATTAATATTTTATTTATTACGTGGGGGTAATAATATCTTATCTATCACGGCACGTGTCCAGCATTGGGGAAAAAAAGAGTGCCTGTTTTTTGTGCCTGCTACAATTTCCCAAAATGATCATAGGTGGCATGCTTTTTGCGATAAGCGTTAATTTCGCAAAACATTATCGACCTGCATGCGTCAAGTTCACGCGGATGGTGATTAAGATTGTTAACGGACATATATAACTGAATTCCAGGTTCGAAACCACCCAAAATTTGTTCTGCGATGAAGCTCCGATTGTGTTTGCTGGTTCTAGGCGTAACAATTGCAACTTGCGGTAGGTATTTCTGGACAATACAGAACACTGTTGTAAAAATTAAAAAACTACTGATAGAAACCGATAGAAATGGAAAAAACTGCATGTATCCAGTAAGATCAGTATAGGATCTGTACGGTTTTTGTCCATTTCTATCGGTTTATATACAAAAAATGGTCGCTACTTAAAAAATATATCAGTATGTTTAACGAATTTCAAATACTGACAGTAATCAATAGAAATGGACAAAAACGGTATAGATCCTATACTGGTCTTATCTGGATCCATGTGGTTTTTGTACATTTTTATCGGTTTCTATAAAAAAAAATCATCAGTATTAAAAAAAAACACATGTTAAGTACTGATAGAAATCGATAGAGATGGACAAAATCCACATGGATCCAGATAGGATCAGGACAGAATCTATGCGGTTTTTTCCCATTTCTATCAGTTTCTCTATCAGTACTTTCGACATTTTTACAAATAGGGAAATGATACAAAAAAAAATCAAGGTGACGTGAAAAATATTCTCAGTGCTCCTTATTTGCAGATGTCACGCAAGAAAGCGGTGAAAATGTTCCGAAGCTGTCGACTCCTGAGGAATGTGCTCGACCTTGTCAAAGCGGCGAACCACCGAAAACATGTTACTACCACTTCACGCTCGAATTCTACGGATCCATGATGAACGCTTGCAAATTGTGCTCTTCGAACACGACTACCGCCGGATTGACAGCCGACTGTCAGTGTATAACGACCGACGGTTACGAGATGACTGGAATGATCACAGCCAACCGGATGTTCCCGGGACCATCGATAATGGTGTGCAAAAACGATGCGGTGGTGATCGACGTGATGAACCGGGTGCCGGGTAATGCGATAACGATTCATTGGCACGGGCTCCATCAGAAAGGGTATCAATATTACGACGGTGTTCCATACGTGACGCAATGTCCAATTGTCGAAGGCACGACGTTCAGGTACTAGTAGGGTTGTCGTTTTTTTCATCGATTAAGGTAGTTCTGTCGCTTCAGGTTCATTTCGCATAAGTTTTCGAAAAATGAGAGAGAATTGCAAACTCTTCTCGACAATATAAAAATCTGAAAAAATCATGCATATTATAGGTTCTGAAAAGATTAATTTGGCATTATAATAATTCCAAAATTTTATTAAAAAATTGATGAAAAATAAAATTGTTTAACAAATCCTTCGACAACCAAATTTTTTTTCTTTTGACGAAAATAATTGGTTCACTTTCCTGAATACGTATGAATTTTTTCGAATTGTTGTCTTTGCTATGATTTTTTCGGATTTTTTGCATTAGAAAAATCACAAAATTCAAAGTAAAGAAAAGTTTTAAAAAAAATTCGTCCGTATTCAGAAAAATAAACGAATCATTTTCATCGAAACAAAAAATCAGATTGTCGGAAGATTTCTTAAACGATTTTATTTTTCATCAAATTGGTTAAAACATTATGGAATTATTATTATGCCATATTCATCTTTTCAGCGCCTATAATATGCATGATTTTTATCAGATTTTTATAATATCGAGAAGTGTTAGCAATTACCTCTCACTTTTCAAAAACTTATGCGAAGTCAGTGTGAAGCGATAGAACTACCTTAATCGAAAGATCGATCTTTTTGTCACGAATTAATCGATTTTTTTACTCGATCGTTTCCGGACCGATTAATCCACCGAAATGATAAATTCAGTACCAGGTCGATCCAAATTTCTTTATTTGTTATTATACTGGGTGTCCCGAAAGTAATGAAGTTCTGGCTGCTTAACCCTGTTCGCTCAACCCTGTTCATATATAGGGTTAAGCGAACAAGATTAAGCAGCAAGAAATTCAAAACTTTTGGGATAACCTGTATCGAGAAAAAAATCGATTTTCGGTAGATCGATATTATGGTACACAATTTACGCCTGGATCGATTCATTGGGGTATACTTCGACGACTCGATTCGAAAAATTGATTGGTTTCGAACATTCCGGCAAACCTAGGTACCAGTGGCGGGCGAAGAACTCCGGTACCCACTTTTGGCATGCTCACTCCGGACTCCACAAGGTCGACGGTCTCGACGGAGTGCTCATCGTTCGCGAGCCCAAATCCGAGCAGTCGCATCAACACCTCTGGGACTTGGAAAACTTTGAGCATTTTATCTACATCATCGACTACTATCACGACTCGGCTACCGATCATTTTCCTGGTACTCTCGTTAGGGGGCCTGGACGATTGCCGCATAATTTTCTCATCAATGGAAAAGGCCAATGGACGGTCAGTGCGGAGTCATGTTCGGCGAAGACATTGATCGAGTCGTTGATTATCATGATTTTCTATTTTTCGTTTGTTTTTTATTTTGCTGCTGCAGGATCTCGTCACTGGTGTCACTACTTCAACTCCTCTGGCAGAGTATAAGGTTCAGCCTGGTCATCGTTATCGATTCCGTATGATCAACAGCTGCAGTCTTCTGTGTCCTATACAGTTGACGATTCAGGGACACGACCTCACGATTATTGAGACTGATGGCGAACCCGTGGAACCTGTAAAGGTCACCAGCATTACTTCCTCTTCTGGTAAATGGGACTATTTACTTTGATGACGTTATACCGTAACAGTATCTTTCAGAGTTGTAAATCCCCAAAAATGCATGAGATCAAGAGACGCGGTAGCGTCTCGACGCCAAGTATTAAAACCGAGACGCTGGCGCTACTCTTATTTACAGCAAGCTTGCCCCTTTTTCGTCTGCTACGAAATGTAACTCGAATTATCACAGTCAAAACGTCGCTGGCGCCAAAATGTGTCAGGTTCAATATTTTTTATTTTTTTTTCTCTTTCCAATGAGCCCTGTTTCAATAAAATCGGTGCCCGCAATGCTAATATCTGGTCACTTACAATTCTGAATCGGTCAAAAATTTTTCACCGCACTCACACAACGTCAAACTGCTGATGTGTCCGTCGATATACGTGCATGGCGTGTACCAGCCCGTCTTGACTCGAATTATCTCAGGCAATAGGTCGCGGACGCTAAATGTATCAGCGCCAATATTTTTTATTTTTTTTTCTCTTTTTAATGAGACAGGTTGCGATAAAATCAGTTCCCGAAGTGCTGATATTTGGCCAAATTTCACTTTTGTCCGAACTCATACATCGAAACTGATTTGTCCGATCGCATATACGTGTGCGTACGTGTGAAGAAAAACACGCACACATAACACAACTGGTGGCGCGCGGCTCCCGCAGCGGCAGCCCAAAGAAGTTTCACCGACGCGGCAATCGTCTGCCGACCGGCTCGCTCACGTCGTCGATGACAGATGACAGAAAGTGAGAAAAAAAAATTGTCATGCGTGATATTTTTCTCTAGCGTAATGACTATAGTGAGTGAATGTGAGTGGTGAAACCGCGGAGAGAGGATTATTTTCTACGACGTTAAAAATGTGGAAGATATTTTCTAACCTCATGAGCAGGTTTTTCAAAAAAAATGTGTAATGTTTATTTTATAATATATGTTTCTTGCTTCAGTTTTTTGCTGCGACTAATTGACCGAGCCTGTGGATAGTTGTTGCAGCTTGTCGGTGGCAGCAGTAAAATGTGGAGCAAGAAACATTTGTCGAAAGAAATATTTATCAAACTTCACAAGATTTTGCACAGAATGCTTTCTCCAGTAGACAGCTCGACAGCTGTCGTGTCAAAAAGCGCTCTGTGCAGTGTTCCTCCTGTGGAATTTGAATAAACATTTCTTTCGAGAAATAGTTTGCGCTTGATCCTTTCCTGTAGCAATCGACTTAGCTGGAAGAGCTATCCACAGGCACCGTAAGCTTATCGGTATCACCCGAAATCTGTTAAGCGACATAAAATACATTCCTTAAATCTGTCTCGCTTAATAGTTTTCTACAGTCACCGATAAGCTGACGGAGCCTGTGGATAACTGTCGCAGCTAGTTGGTGGCTGTCGGAAAGAGTCAAGTGAGAACTATTTGTCGAAAGAAATGTTCATTCAATAAGTCCACTGGAGAAAGATTTTGCATCGAGCGCTCTCTGATGGGACGGCTATTTTCTGTAGAAAGCGCTTTGTGCAAAGTTTTTCTCTTGTGGAGTTTGAACATTCGTTTCGACAAATTTTATCACTTTAATTTTATTGCTGCCACGACAAGCTGCAACTACTATCCGCAGACTCCGTTAACTTATTGGTATCAACTAAAATCTGTTAAGCGAGACAAAATTCTTTCCACAAATTTGTCTCGCTCAACAGTTTTCTGCAGTCACCGATAAGCTAACGGAGCCTGTGAATAGCTGTTGCAGCCAGTCGGTGGCTGGAGGAAAATGTCAAGCGACAGCCATTTGTCGAAAGAAATGTTTAAACCCCACACTATAATGACTTTGAATGCAGCGCTTTCTACAGTAGACAGCTGTCAGAGAGCTCTGTGTGTACAATTTTTTGTTATTACTTCATATGTTTATGATCCACTAAGTTTCAAAAAGATATGAAATCCCACAAAAATGTTTTTTTCAAAACAAAAATTGTACGCCAAGTATTAAAAACTTAGGCATCCCATAAAAAAAAAACATCCCATAAAAAAATTCATTGCCAAAAATATTTTTCAAAAATATTAAACCAAATCCACGACACAACCCACGTAGAACTATTTCGTAGATGGTTAACAAATGTAGATGGTCATTAGAAAAAAAAAAAAAAAAAAAAAAAAAAAAAATTGGCGTGCCAGCGGCTTGTAGTCAGGAGTTGACCCGTCCGCGTTTCTATGGACTAGTACGGGTGCAAAACGCTGGCACGCCAATTTTTTTTTTTTTTTTTTTTTTTTTTTTTTCTAATGACCATCTACATTTGTTAACCATCTACGAAATAGTTCTACGTGGGTTGTGTCGTGGATTTGGTTTAATATTTTTGAAAAATATTTTTGGCAATGAATTTTTTTATGGGATGTTTTTTTTTTATGGGATGCCTAAGTTTTTAATACTTGGCGTACAATTTTTGTTTTGAAAAAAACATTTTTGTGGGTACAGCTTACAGTACATTTTTTTTGTAATGATGATTTCATAATAATAATGTATAGTGATTATTAAATAGAGTGTAAACATTTGAATAGCAGAAAAAAAAATACTAATTTTCGGTTTAATATTAGAATAAATAGTGAAAAAAATTGAAGAAATCATTAATGCATTACTTTCTTGATGCAATTATTTTTTTTTATTCCATTTTTTCCATTATTTCTTCCAATATTAAAACGAAAATCAGTATTTTTTTCAGCTATTCAAATGTTTTAACTCTATTTCATTATTCCTAAATATTATTATTATGAAATTATCATTACAAAAAAAATTGTACTGTTAACCATGTCTCATGAATTTTTGGGGGTTTACAACTCGGGTATCTTTATCGTTATGACGTAATAGTGATTTTTACTTCGTTCGATGTGGTAATAGACGTATTACGCACGCTTCTCGCGCGTAAAACCCGTAAAACAGGGCTAAAAAGCGTAAAAATGCAGTAAAGTAGAATCGTTAAAATTGCTTCCTCGTTGTTTTATCGATTTTTTAAATTGTTTGGAAAGCTTCCTCTATGAGGAAGCCAAAATGGATAAGTATACTTCTTAGGTAGCAGGAAGAGGAGCTTTGTAAATAATCAAAAAAATGTAAGCATAATGAGTAAAAAATTGGCAAAGATCTACTCTATAGTATTTTTTTACAGCCGAGCGTTACGATTTTGTCGTGACTGCCGACAAAAGTCCCGGAAGCTATTGGATTCAAGTTCGAGCACTTGGAGATTGCGAACCGTTGAAATTACAACAGATGGCTCTTCTTCGGTACGATTCAGCAGACTCTGAACCTGAGTCCGAGAAGCCGACTTGGGAGCAGCCAGTTCCCGAGGGAACGGTAAGTCGCTGATGCTTTTAAGGGCATGTGAAACAGTGAGCGCCGAAAATCTCCGGATGTGCGGTTTGTCGCGAATTATGAACGGATCGAAGTGAAAATTGAAACACAGATGCCAGTAATGAAAATCTCGGGAATGAATTAGTCAGAATTTTGATTTTAGAAAAAAAATTACAGATCGGTTACCGGCATCAATATTTTTTTTATTAAAATCAAAATTCTGACTAATTCATTCCCGAGATGCACATTACTGGCGTCTGTATTTCAATTCTCACTTCGATCCGTTCATAATTCGCGAAAAAAAGCGTATCCGCGTTTTCGAGGTGAGGGTCGGTATTTCACATCGCCTTAAGGGGCGCAGCTGGAGTAGATTTGAGTTACCGACATTTCTCGTGTACAAAGTGCTATTTCGTAGCATACACCATACGTGCTTTTATTTCATGTAACTAGACGAACAGGACGCGCTGCTGCGCGTCACCACTTTTCGAAGGGCGCTGCAGCGCTTTTTTACTAAATTCTTCTTTCTTCTCCTGTTCTTCCTTTTCATAGCAAAACTATCAATTTTGCATTTTGAAAACTGACGAACGTGGTCTTATTTGTTCTGCTTTTGCGCGAAGCGAGGACCAATCAGAGCACGAATAAAACGGCTTCACATGAACATAGCTGACAGCCACCAACTTTTTAGAAGGGGATTGACATTTCGTGGGTACTGGAATATACAGAAAACAAAAAAACAAACAATAGAGAAACAAAGGCGTCCGGTCTGATTTGGCATGTTTGAAGTCCTGAAAAGATTATATCTTCCAGCTAAGGTTGGCGTTTCGAGAGGTCATATTGGTTTTGAGAGGTTTAGAAATATACGATTCCCCTAGCAATCCCGGCGACCTCGAAAATGACCTAAAAAGTCAAAAAAACCGACCGAAGAAACGACCGGTCATTAATGCAAAAAAAAAAAAAAAAAAAAAAAAAAAAAAAAACGTTCAAAAGAGGCAAACGACCGAGAAAATGACCATTGAAATTATTTTTGGTTGATCGTTTCTTATTCCAATATTCGTTTTTTTTTATCATTTGCCTCTTTTAAACGGTTTTTTTTGGCATTCAACGATATTCGCACGACACCTCTCTCGAATTTTAACTACGTAACGTTTTAACGCCATATAGTCTATTCTCCGAAATAGCACTTTTGACACGACAAATGTCGGTAACTAAATCCACTTGAGCTGCCCTTAAGTCGGTGCGCGATTTTTCCGATGTTTCCCTGTTTATTTGTAACTTTGATCGCAGGTTCTGAATCCATTAGACGTTCACTGCGACAAATCGTCGAATGTGACCGACTTCGTTTGCGTCAGTCACTTCCGCAGCGTCCGTCCTGTGCCCGAAGGAGTCCTCAAGCCGGAGCCAGACATCAAGCTGTATTTACCCATCGCCTTTCACGCTTTGCCAGCCGCAGACATCTTCGCACCAGGCATATTCAAAAAATTCATAGGCAATTATCGAGACATTTTGGTTACTGTCATTTTCGCAACGTCACTTAGCGAATTAACACATATATATATCATTCGATGATTTTTTGGAGCAGTCATTGGGAAAAGTCAGTCAACTGCACTGGTTGGAAACATCTCGAACGTCTTTCCACCCTCGCCACTGCTATCCCAACGAGGCGACATTCCTCGTGGTCAGATCTGTTCGAAGGACAATTTACCAGCCAACTGTCACAACTCCAGTGTATGCGAATGCACACACGTGGTGGACGTTCCACTGGGCTCGACCGTGGAACTCATTTTCGTTGACGAAAGTATATATTTTTTTTTAATTATTTTTCAAATTTGCGTATGCCTTCTGGGCTTTTACACTGTTAAAAATCCGGTGTTAAAAACAACACCAAGACGGTGTCTATATAGGTCCACACCAATCACGGCGTTAATTAGCGGTGTTAACGCAGTCTGAAATACCGACTTTCACCTCAAAAAGTCAGAAGTGCCGTTTTTCGCGAATTATCAACGGATCGAAGCCAAAATTGAAATGCAGTCGCCGATAATGTGAATCTCGTTAATGAATTAGTCAGAATTTTGATTTTCGAAAATAAAAATGACAGATCAATTACCCGGTAGAGAAATCTGTAATGAAAAAATCGATTTTTTTCATCAATTTTTTGATAAAAACTGAGAAAAGCGACCAATTCATTCACGAGATAATAAAAAATCACACATGATACTTGCATTCATGCCTTTAAAGCGAAAAGTGTTATAATGTTTCGTCGGTAACACAGGAAAAATTTAACGAAACGGCTGGTGTTAATTTAACACCGTAAAAAGTGTTAATATTAACACTGTAATAAGTAACACCGGGAAAAAGTCCACACCAGCAGCGTTTGACACTGTAGATTTTTAACTGTGTACGTATCTCCTCTCCTCTCTACTCTTCACACGAATTCCACACAAATTCCACGAGACTCCTCCCGACCCAGAGTGTTGTCCACAGCCACTCATCCTAATGCACTACTGTATCACATTTGCACGACGACACATCAGGGAAACTGCGGAAAACCTGTGCCGATACAGACGGCTATATTTTATTGACTTTTTGCTGTTTGAGAATACGTCGGAAAATCAGAAAAAACTACATCCCGCTCAACAGTTGACGCGGAATGTAGTGCATGGCTAAGCGGTCACCCATCCAAGTACTGACCGCGAGCCAAATTGCTTAAGGCAGATCATGCGTTTCACACTAGTCAAATCAGTGCTATATCTTCAAAAGCGTTTTTACAATTCCGGGTTGTTTAATAAATTGTTTCGAGGTGTTACTGACGTAGTAGCATTAGTTTTTAATACACAAATACATTCGCATCCGTGATTCGAATGGAAAATCAACTGATATATGCAAATTGCCGATGTCATGGTTTGTCGTGCCGTTTTTAAAGAATAAACCTTAATAATAGATCAATTATGACGAACAATGGCTCATTTTTATTATTGGAAGATCCTTGATCGATTAACCGACCACATTTTTTATAGTATCAGTAGTTGAAAAGATGCAACCGTTTGATTATGCTACCCTAACCTAAAAGAAGACATACAAATGGCTGTAAATCTTGAAAAACTAATACTATAAGAAATCTGGTCGGTCAATCGATGGAGGATCTTCCAAGAATGAAAATAGGCCATCGTTCGTCCTAATTGAACTATTATTAAGGTTTGTTCTTTTTAAAAAATGCACGAAAAAACATGATACCGGGTATTTCCATATATCCGTTAGTTTTCTATTCAAATCACGAATGCAAATTTATTTGTCTATTAAGAAATAATGCTGGTATGGTTAAAAACACTTTGGAGCTATTTATTAACAAAACAGGAATTGTAAAAACGCTTTTAAAAAATCAGTACTGATTTGACTAGTGTGAAGCGCATGAGCTATCTTAACCTGCTGGGAGACTGCCGTTCTCGTTGACGAAATTATGTTTTCTCCCGACTCCACTGAAATAACCCCATTTCGCGTCCGCAACGCGGGCGGAAAATAGCTCATTTTTGACAAATGACTCACGCATGCGAAATACGATTTCATTTCCTCCCTAGGGAGGAAATCGGCTCATTCCTGCCCGGCGGGAGAAATGAAAATCGCATTACGCATGCGGATCGTCATTTGTTAAAAATAACATAATTTTCCGTCCCCGTTGCACACGCGAAATGGAGTTATTTTGCAGTGAAATCGGGAGAAAAGTATAGTACGCTACATGGGAGGGATGCAACTTTTCACCTCGTGTGAATTTCTGCCCTCGCTTCGCTCGGGCATCAAACTTCACACTCGGTGAAAAGTTGCACTTCCCTCCCTTGTAGCGTAATGTACTATTTCGAGTTCGCCGAGTTTTGTGATATTGTTTTAAATGACAATTCGCGCACTTGCAGCAAACCTTCCGGGACTGACGCATCCATTCCACTTGCACGGTCACGTTTTCTACGTTATGGCCGAAGGATTTAGCGGGGAATACGACGCAGAGAAGCTCACTGTAGCTAAGGTCAAAGAACTAGACAGCAGAGGTTTGATCCACAGACGTTTTGCAAGACCCCCCGCCAAGGACACGTTCGCCGTGCCCAAAAATGGGTTTACGATTGTTCGGTTTCATGCCAACAATCCAGGTTGGTACATTTTAGATTGTTTCACATATTCAAATGATTGTTTGAAATTCACCTGATTTCTTCGTCTTGTATTTCAGGCTACTGGCTCTTGCACTGCCATCTTTTGTTCCATGAACTCGGTGGAATGGGCCTCGTGTTCCACATTGGTGAACAGAGTGATCTCCCACCGATACCACAAGGATTTCCAAAATGTGGAACTTTTGTGCCCCCTATAAATGTTCCTTAACCGACGGGAAACGATAACTAGACAATTTTAAAATACCTTCGAATACATTAAAAAAAAACACAATTTTGGCAGACATTTTAGATAATTAGGGTAGACGCACTATTTGTGGCCACTGTACCATTAGTGGCCTCATGCAAAATGAATATATTAATTCATCATACCATCAATCTATTCAAATTGATAAATAAGACAATTTTACACGAACCGAAGCAAATTTTACATTGAACTAGGAAGCAAATACGCGCGCTTACGCGCGCGACCGGAGGGGCCTTGTCTGGCCGTCGGGCCAAAAACCGCCCAAATCGGGGTCACGAAATTTATTTTTTCAATATATCGACTTTTAACCTATACCATCGTTCTCAAGTCGCATATTCTACCCCTGAAAACACCGGTTAAAATCCTTCTTTAGTTGATTTTGAAAAAAAAAAAAATTGGCCGAACAGTTTGTCAGAAATCGTAGATCTGGCCGCCGGGCCGAAAACCGTCCAAATCGGGGTCACGAAATTTATTTTTTCAAAATATCGACTTTTAACCTATACTATCGTTCTCAAGTCGCATATTCTACCCCTGAAAACACTGGTTAAAACCCTTTTTTAGTTGATTTCGAAAAAAAAAAATTTTGGCTGGACAGCTTGTCAGAAATCGTAGATCTGGCCACCGGGCCGAAAACCGCCCAAATCGGGGTCACGAAATTTATTTTTTCAAAATATCGACTTTTAACCGATACCATCGTTCTCAAGTCGCATATTCTACCCCTGAAAACACCGGTTAAAATCCTTCTTTAGTTGATTTTGAAAAAAAAAAAAAATGTTGCCGAACAGTTTGTCAGAAATCGTAGATCTGGCCGCCGGGCCGAAAACCGCCCAAATCGGGGTCACGAAATTTATTTTTTCAAAATATCGACTTTTAACCGATACCATCGTTCTCAAGTCGCATATTCTACCCCTGAAAACACCGGTTAAAACCCTTTTTTAGTTGATTTCGAAAAAAAAAAATTTTGGCTGGACAGCTTGTCAGAAATCGTAGATCTGGCCACCGGGCCGAAAACCGCCCAAATCGGGGTCACGAAATTTATTTTTTCAAAATATCGACTTTTAACCGATACCATCGTTCTCAAGTCGCATATTCTACCCCTGAAAACACCGGTTAAAATCCTTCTTTAGTTGATTTTGAAAAAAAAAAAAAATGTTGCCGAACAGTTTGTCAGAAATCGTAGATCTGGCCGCCGGGCCGAAAACCGCCCAAATCGGGGTCACGAAATTTATTTTTTCAAAATATCGACTTTTAACCGATACCATCGTTCTCAAGTCGCATATTCTACCCCTGAAAACACCGGTTAAAATCCTTCTTTAGTTGATTTTGAAAAAAAAAAAAAATTTTGCCGAACAGTTTGTCAGAAATCGTAGATCTGGCCGCCGGGCCGAAAACCGCCCAAATCGGGGTCACCGTAGGTTAAACAGTGCTGCAGTGCTCATCACGAGAAACTGTCAAATCTCGCGCTGTTAAACAAAAACTGTCGGTCGTCACGGCCCTCGACCAATCGGAGGCCGAGTTATACCGACAACAATGGTCACGTTGGCGCGAATTACGCACTTTTTAGTAGTAGACTAGGAAGCAAATACGCGCGCTTACGCGCACGACCGGAGGTTAGACAGCGCTGCAGCGCTCATTACGACAAACTGTCAAATCTCGCGCTGTTAAACAAAAACAGTCGGTCGTCACGGACCTCGACCAATCAGAGGCCGAGTTATACCGACAACAATGGTCACGTTGGCGCGAATTACGCACTTTTTAGTAGTAGACTAGGAAGCAAATACGCGCGCTTACGCGCGCGACCGGAGGTTAAGCAGCGCTGCAGCGCTCATAATGACAAACTGTCAAATCTCGCGCTGTTAAACAACGAACTGCCGGTCATCACGGCCCTCGACCAATCAGAGGCCGAGTTATACCGACAACAATGGTCACGTTGGCGCGAATTACGCACTTTTTAGTAGTAGATATGCAGTGCTTAAAATATATAATTCTGTAATAAATAAGTGCAAAGCACTTTGCATCATTTGCGGCCATCACCGTAATCTGTGTGTAATAAGTGTGGCCACAAATGTAACAAGTTGATGGCCACAAAGGGTACTAAGATGGCCAAAAACGGTACTCCTACCCTATTATCCCTTCGCGGTCACACCATTCGGAGATTTGATTTACACAGTAGTTACGGGTCAATTTGGGGTCAATTTGACCCCGCGGTGACCGCGGAAGGTTAAAAATAAACTGAATGAAGTTTGTACAGGGAAAAGTAAGTGTGAATTTAACTGACAAAATGCACTAATCAGGATGCAACAAGATAAGATAGACGTTTCCATTCCATTAGACGGAAAAACATCCTTGTTGCTTTTTCCAGTTAACAGGTAGTGCCGAGTTTTTCCTAGGCCAACATCATTATACTCGTGGTGTCTCTCATTTGACGTGGCTCATTTAGTGAAGAATTGCCGAATAAACGTGTCGAATAACCCATTGTTTAAGATCCTATGTGTAAACCCGTATGTAAATAAATGAAGGTGAAATATATGCTTGAAGTATTCGCTATGTGCACGTCGACGACAACTAGCGCTCCGGGTAGCCAGTTTGCGGACTATTGGAACGATATTTCATAAACGACAACATAGGAAACGGGGAGTAAATATTTATTTAGTAAACAGTTATTGAATGTCAGTAGTATCGTTCGAGCTAAAAAGAAAGGCCAGTGGCCAGGAAATACGCTGAAGATGTATGCAGTTACTAAAAAAAATTATTCTAAAAGTGCCAACAGATATGTCAATCATACGCGGAATCCCTATTTTAAAAAGATCCTGGGTAACGGAAAGCATGGCTAGCAGCTTATTCGTGCAGTGATTGGCCGAGACTCTCAGACTCGTCCAAGTTTATTTGTACGTGTGAACGTTGACAGTTCTGTCAAATAAGGTAAACGTATCGTTTTTGGCCACTTTAGGGCCGATTATGGCCATTACATTCAAAGGAATAAAACAAAATATTCAATCGGTTAAAAAAAACGAAGAGTAGATCCTTCAGTGGATTTATAAGAATTCGTTTAAAACATTTACATAGAATTATGGGAAACAATTATTTTGAGGAATAACAACGAAAACGGCCACAATTGGTACAATGGCCACTAATGGTACATCTATCCTATCGTTTCTTTACTCCACTAAAAAAGAGTTGAAACAATTGTTTTCCAGGGTAGAATATGCGACTTAAAAATGAAAATATAGGTTTTCTCCCGACTCCACTGAAATAACCCCATTTCGTGTCCGCAACGCGGGCGGAAAATAGCTCATTTTTGACAAATGACTCACGCATGCGAAATACGATTTCATTTCCTCCCTGGGGAGGAAAACGGCTTATTCCTGCCCGGCGGGAGAAATGAAAATCGCATTACGCATGCGGATCGTCATTTGTTAAAAATAACCTAATTTTCCGTCCCCGTTGCACACGCGAAATGGAGTTATTTTGCAGTGAAATCGGGAGAAAAGTATAGTACGCAACTTTTCACCTCGTGTGAATTTCTGCCCTCGCTTCGCTCGGGCATCAAACTTCACACTCGGTGAAAAGTTGCACTTCCCTCCCTTGTAGCGTAATGTACTATTAAGGTCGATATTTTGAAAAAAAAAAAAAAAAAAAAAAAAAAAAAAAATCGTGGCCTCGATTTATCCTTTTAAAGCTTTATAAGAGCGCAGCAGCGCAAAAGTGCCTCAGGCATGCGCGCCATCGTGTACGCTTAGCCTAGTATATGTCAACCATATAAAATATTTGTAGCATATATTCGCTCCGTGCGTCAAGCCAAGTGGCGCCACAAGTCGAAATTTGGCGTTTTTGGATGGACCGTGTACATTGATGTACATAGGATTGCATGCTTTCAGAATTATTATAATAAAAAAGAGAGATTATCGACATTTAATTATTTTGTCTAAGTTAAGTTCTATCATCACTACACTGATTTCTTTTAATCTTTCCTTTACAGAACAGTTCCAATGCACTGTTTTAATTCGTTCTTCAATCTATTTGTAGGTTAGGTGAACATTGACATGAATCACTGATAATAAAAACAGGGTTTGGGCGTGTAATACACGAGCGGTAAACTTTTTTGCATAACGGCAAGCCACAATTTATTTATTTTTTTCGCTTATTATCCATGTTCTGTAACAGCATCTCAAAATCAAGTACTGATTATTGTCCGTCCAAAAATTCGACACTTTGTCACCATTGGCGCTGCTGTTCCGTCAGGCACGCTACAGCACACTGACGCACGGAGCGAATACTTAGCGAATATTTCACGTCTATTAATTTCCATACAGCCATTAACTGTAATTTGCGTTAAACAAGGAAACTACTTTATAAAACAATGTAACTTCCGTCAATACCTGACACTATCTTGAAATATGTGAATCATTATCAGTAGCGGTGGCAATAATACTGTGCAAAGCGTCAGAATAAACAAAAAGGTTTATCCGGGCGCTAATTACATTCAAAATTAAAGCTTACAAAGTCTTTGAGCCTAAGTAAATTAAGAGGAAATGTTCCTTCGATCGCAGTCACCATGAAATTCTTGGTCACATGTGCAGTGTTAGCTCTAGCTTTCAACGCAGCGGCTCAAAGTAAGTAATTAATCAATATAATCGAGTCTCTCATTCAGGTTATAATTTTCAATTGTCTCGCATTTTATGAGCAAACTTTTTTTTATTGCAGATTCCTCTGATTCCTCTGACTTATTTGATTCCTCCGATTCCACGGATTCATTGGACTTATTTGATTCCTCCGATTCCACTGATTCCTCTGACTTATCTGATTCCTCCGATTCCACGGATTCATTGGACTTATTTGATTCCTCCGATTCCACTGATTCCTCTGACTTATCTGATTCCTCCGATTCCACTGATTCCTCTGACTTAACTGACTCATCTGACCCATCCGATTCCTCCGATTCCACTGATTCCTCGGACTTAACTGACTCATCTGACCCATCCGATTCCTCCGATTCCACTGATTCCTCTGACTTAACTGACTCATCTGACCCATCCGATTCCTTCGATTCCTCTGATTCCTACGACTCATCTAATCCCTCCGACGAATCAACGAACAATGAGTCGACTTCCAGCAATCTCACTCGAGTCTTATCGACTCCAGAAGATTGCGCTCGCGAATGTCGCCCAGGCGAAGAGCCGAAAACCTGCTACTACAAGTGGACAGTCGAATATTACGCCACCATGGGAGAAGCCTGTCGTTTGCCCGGATGCCCCTCGAACAAGACGATAAAACTGTCCGACGACTGTCAATGTATCCTGGCCGATGGTTACGAGAGAGGTGGACTGATTACAGCCAACAGGATGTTTCCAGGACCCACGGTGGTTGTGTGCCTCAACGACAACGTTGTCGTCGACCTAGACAACCGAGTTCCTGGCAACGCCATCACTATTCATTGGCACGGAATGTTCCAGCACGGTTACCAATACGACGACGGAATACCATATGTGACTCAGTGTCCGATAATAGAAGGCTCGCTTTACCGGTATCAATGGAAGGCCAAAAACAGTGGTACTCATTTTTGGCACGCCCATACTGGTCTCCATAAGGGCGAAGGCCTTTCGGGACCATTGATCATTCGTGAGCCTAAAGCAACGCAGATAAATAGCGACCTCTATGACATCGATTCCATCGACTATATTGTGTATTTATCGGACTATTTCCATGGCAGCTCTGCCGAACATTTTCCGGGCACAATAAAACGCAACCCCAGACAATGGCCCGACAATTATCTCGTCAATGGAATGGGTCGATGGAGAGTGAGTCGTAATTCCGTTGACTTTCAAGGGAATGCTGGAGAAGATTTTCTTATCGACCGGTCGGTAAAAAAGTTCGGTTTCGTAGTTTACAAAATTCGTGGTTATTGTATTACAAATATGTCTGAAATTGCACAGGATTATGATATCAACATAGGCGCATCGGCATCCACTCGAATTTTGGGTGAAGCGTTTCAATGTTAAAGAAAATCGTAAATTTGTAAACCTATCAAAAACCAATATGGCCGCTCGACCTTTCAACTGCCACCTATTTTGTATTATATACAAAGTTTTGAGAATCACATTCGAGAAATAAAAGTGGACGCCGATGCGCCTATGTTGATATTATAATCCTGTGCAATTTGCGACATATTTGTACCAAAATAACAACGAATTCTGTAAACTACGAAACCGTACATTTTTACCGACCAGTCGGTAAAAAAATCTACCCCAGCATCGCCTTAACTCTGGCCGATGCGTGAAGCAGACCCGATAATTGTTTGATGATTGATGCAGGATCCCGTAACCGGACATACGACGACAACGCCATTGGCTACTTTTACTGTTCAGCAGGGCTTGCGTTATCGGTTTCGTCTCATTAATGCCTGCATCATGGCCTGTCCTGTTCAAATGACTATACAGGGACACAATGTTACGCTCATTGAAAGCGACGGTGAACCTTTAGTACCTGCCGATGTGACGACGATCACTTCTTCCGCTGGTAAGTCAGGGAGGCACAAGGAACGTATGTTTGAGTGGTTCTTCCCTAGCGAATCCACTACACAACGGAACCACCGGTTTCCCACTAGTGGGAAACTGCCGTCTTGCTCACCGCCATTTTAGTAATTTCCACGGTAATTCCCACCGTACGGTGTCTTGCCCACCGCTATTTTAGTAATTTTCACGGTGCTTCCCACCATACGGCGGTGGGAATCATCGTGGAAATAACAAAAACGGCGGTGGGCAAGCCGGCATTTTTCCACTAGTGGGAAACCGGTGTGAACATGGTGTTTTGTAGTGGTTTCATGGTGTATAGGATTCTATAGGGTTCCCCTAAGAAGTTTTTGGTGAGATTATTTATCGACTCACAAGTTTTGCTATCGAAGCTCGAGTTTCGTATTGTTGCCAAACTATTCGTACTCTGATTAGTCATAACGCTGCAGCGCTAACTAAATTCCGCTCGCGTGCGACAGCGACCGTGGTGACCCTACCCTAGCAGGTTCGACAACCAGTTAGTTTTCGTTGAAACCATACAAAATGACTATTAAAACAACCTGGTTAGTTTTTGCCCAAAAACAACGGTAATCGATGCTTCGAAATAACCGTCCCTTGAGTTTTATTGCATTAATCATATTGAATGACCATCCCGACGGCCGTCCCACGATCTTTGTAATGGTGTTAACCATACCGAATAACCATCCCAACAACCGGATGTTTCTGGGGCAGTTGTTGGGCTGGTCATTCGGTACGGTTAACCCGGTTACGAAATTCATAAGATGGTTATTCCGAACCACGAATGACCGTTGATTTTGGGCAGAAATTAACCTGGTTGTTTTTATGGTTATTTAGCCACTCTCTGGATCTGCGAGGGTAGTCTCTCTTTTAAAAACGTTCATGGGAAAACATTGTTGTCGATTTATTCGACCTCTGATTGGTCGTTGGGAAACTGACATTACGCTGTTTATTTTTCGGGCAAACAACCGTGAATCAAACATTTTTTCGCAAAAAAAAAACACAAGGGGTTAGTCTCCCACGCTGGCTAAGCTCCGTCGTCATTGTTTACCCCTTAAAATGTGTACAATCGTCATTTATGTTCCTTCTAGCTGAGCGTTACGATTTTGTTCTCAACGCGACCCAAAGTATCGGCACTTACTGGATTCAGTTCCGCAGTATCGGGGAATGCGAGGAGGTCGTGAGGCTTCAGCAATTGGCCTATCTTCGTTACGAAACTGGACCAGCTGAACCGCAGGATCAGGCACCTACCTACGATGCTCCCCTTAACAGTGGACTTGTAAGTGGAAATGCTTCTAAATATACAACCAGGCTATACTTTTGTCTAATTGTGCCCATCTAATTCTTGTGCAAACGTTTGTAGGTCTTCAACGATTTGAATGTGCACTGCGACGATCCGTCGGATCTACCTGAGTCTTTGTGCTTCAGTCAACTAAGGAGCTCCAGACCGTTTCCCAAAGTGATTGCCAAGCAAAATCCCGACATCAAGATGTATGTGGTATTTGCGTATTATGATCAGGAGATAGAAAATGTCTACAAACCTGGCACATACAAAACGGTTCTCGGTAACTAACGCGTGAGCTAATTAACCCCTTCGGCGGCGGACGAAATATTGCGCACATGTTTTATCTGCCATATTGGCTTCGCCATTTTTTATTTCTGAAATTTGAGTTTGCGTTCAGACCGGATTCGTCTGATTTGTAATCAGCGGCCCCAAAAACCCTTAAGGGGAGATATACACTTGGAAACGAAAAAAAGGTAATTTTCGAGAATTTTTTTTAGGGAACTATTTAAACTATCGGATCGGAGTTTTTTCTAGTTAAAAACATGCTTTTTCAAGAATGTTTTCAATTTTTTTCATTTAACAAAGTTGCAAATTAACGGAGTACTTGAGTCGTGTACGGAGCGTCGTTTCCAGGTGTATATCTCCCCTTAAGTACAAAATTTCCCGAAAATCAATCAAGCCGATCGGAAAATAATCGGAAAAAATCAGTCAATGCTGCCGAAAGGGTTAATTACTGTTATCAACTGCCTATTGTTTCTATGCTTTGTGTTCTCTTTTACTGATAACTGTTTTCGTACAGTCGTTTCAGGACCACCGACTTCAAATGGGATTGGTTACGTCGGCAACATCACCATGGTTTTCCCGGCGTCGCCGCTACTCTCTCAACGACAAGATATACCTGATGCATCAATCTGCTCTGCCAATAATATTCCGTCGACGTGCACAGGACCTGGACCCTGTCCGTGTACTCACGTTGAGAAAATTCCTCTGAATTCCGTCGTGGAACTCATTCTCGTCGATGAGGGTGCGTGTGCTTCACGGTTTCCTAGCAATCTGAACAACCACCGTTTTACCGTAAAAACCACAAGGTGGTTTTTTGCAACAAAAAAATCAAAAGTTGGTCGTAAGGACCGTAAAAACGACTACCCTAAAAAATGTTACGCGGTCGTTTTTTTTTTTCGATTTACCATGGACAACCGAAAAAACAACCGAATAACATTT
Organism: Itoplectis maculator; assembly: GCA_964034905.1. Classification (NCBI taxonomy): domain Eukaryota; kingdom Metazoa; phylum Arthropoda; class Insecta; order Hymenoptera; family Ichneumonidae; genus Itoplectis; species Itoplectis maculator. Next base: position 1,970,272 of record OZ035855.1, on the reverse strand, counting down.
TTAGGGCGGTTGTTTTCGCGGTCGTTACGACCGATTTCCGGTTTATTTTTTGCAAAAAATCACCGGGTTATCTGACGGTGGTTTTTAGAGTGAATCAACTGGAAACGACGGTGGTCAAGATTGCTGGAGTTACAATTGGTTCACGATTGTACCCGGAAGTGTTGTGTTCAATCAAACAAGTCATAATCTAATTGCAGTTGGGATTGCGCATCTGTCGCATCCATTCCACTTGCATGGACACGCGTTCTACGTTGTCGGTGGCGGATCGAGGGAACAGTATAACATACAGAATTTCACAATACCAGTGTTGCAAAGTCTTGACGATAGAGGCTTGATCAAGAGACAACTGACGAATCCACCTGGCAAGGACACCTTTCCCGTACCGAACAGTGGATTTACGGTCATTCGGTTTTTGGCCAATAATCCTGGTAATTAAAAGATCAATTCTGATTACCAGTTTATTCTTCCTGACGATTTACTGACTTGTTCACTTGTCTTAATTTCAGGCTACTGGCTGTTTCATTGCCACCTTGAGTTTCACTTAGCTACGGGAATGGTCACGATATTCCATATCGGTGAGGCGGGTGACGTGAAAGAACCTCCCGAAGGCTTCCCAAAATGTGGAAACTTTGAGCCGCCTCTGCTACCAGAATTCTAATTAATGTGCAAGAAGCAGTCTGAAGCAATAGAACGCTTTAATTCAGTTTTAACAATGGACATAAGCAAAAAATGCAATGGACGACTTGGTATCTATCCCAGAATGTTTGAAAACACCGGCGACTGATCAGGACATGAATAGATCGCTGTCAATTGATTTTGTATTTGTTACTCCTGAAAGTTTTGCGGGAGCTATGTAAACCTCCTCCCCCATTTGAAGAAATCTTATTTTTTGCAAATTTTTTGCTAATAGGTATAGATATAGGCCGCTAGACTCACGCGTCACAAATGAATGACTATTTTTTTTGGGATTTCCTCTTCCTTTTTACTTTTTTAATAAACGAAGCGCTGTTTAGGAGCAAAAGGGACTTTGAGTCGATCCTCTGCACGACTGTCCTAGGGTGTCAGACAAACGAAAGATATTGCGAGATCGCACGGACCACATTTTTCGAGCCGGATTTCTACTTAACTATGTTTTAGATTTTTACATAAAATAAAGCGTGGGTGTTGTGTCGCTGCAGAAGGATTTGCGTAGAAACTGCTACGACTCGGTTCCGCAGGTCATTGTGCTCTTCCCATCTGTCGGCAACCCGCTTTACAGATGCGAAATAATGACAGCCAGCGTGAACAATTGCGGAAACGAATTTCTACGAATGTTCGCAGTAAACCAGCTTATCCGGAATTTCTTCGAGGGTAAATTGTCGTCTACAATACGGATAACCGTTCCGACCCTAGCAATCCCAGCGACCTCGAAAACGACCTAAAAAGTCCAAAAAACGAGCGATGAAACGGCCGGTCGTTAAATGCAAAAAAAAACCTGTTCAAAAGAGGCAAACGACCAAGAAAACGACCATTGAAATTATTTTTTGCTGGTCGTTTTCTTGGTCGTTCGCCTCTTGAATAGAGATAGAGATAGAGAGATAGAGATAGAGAGATAGAGATAGAGAGATAGAGAGATAGAGAGATAGAGAGATAGAGAGATAGAGAGATAGAGAGATAGAGAGATAGAGAGATAGAGAGATAGAGAGATAGAGATAGAGATAGAGAGATAGAGATAGAGAGATAGAGATAGAGAGATAGAGATAGAGAGATAGAGAGATAGAGATAGAGAGATAGAGATAGAGAGATAGAGATAGAGAGATAGAGATAGAGAGATAGAGAGATAGAGATAGAGAGATAGAGATAGAGAGATAGAGATAGAGAGATAGAGAGATAGAGAGATAGAGATAGAGAGATAGAGAGATAGAGAGATAGAGAGATAGAGAGATAGAGATAGGGAGATGGAGATAGAGAGATGGAGATAGAGAGATAGAGATAGAGAGATAGAGAGATAGAGAGATAGAGAGATAGAGAGATAGAGAGATAGAGAGATAGAGAGATAGAGAGATAGAGAGATAGAGAGATAGAGATATAGAGAGATAGAGATATAGAGATAGAGAGATAGAGAGATAGAGAGATAGAGAGATAGAGAGATAGAGAGATAGAGAGATAGAGAGATAGAGAGATAGAGAGATAGAGAGATAGAGAGATAGAGAGATAGAGAGATAGAGAGATAGAGAGATAGAGAGATAGAGAGATAGAGAGATAGAGAGATAGAGAGATAGAGAGATAGAGAGATAGAGAGATAGAGAGATAGAGAGATAGAGAGATAGAGAGATAGAGAGATAGAGAGATAGAGAGATAGAGAGATAGAGAGATAGAGAGATAGAGAGATAGAGAGATAGAGAGATAGAGAGATAGAGAGATAGAGAGATAGAGAGATAGAGAGATAGAGAGATAGAGAGATAGAGAGATATAGAGATAGAGAGATAGAGAGATAGAGAGATAGAGAGATAGAGAGATAGAGAGATAGAGAGATAGAGAGATAGAGAGATAGAGAGATAGAGAGATAGAGAGATAGAGAGATAGAGAGATAGAGAGATAGAGAGATAGAGAGATAGAGAGATAGAGAGATAGAGAGATAGAGAGATAGAGAGATAGAGAGATAGAGAGATAGAGAGATAGAGAGATAGAGAGATAGAGAGATATAGAGATAGAGAGATAGAGAGATAGAGAGATAGAGAGATAGAGAGATAGAGAGATAGAGAGTTAGAGAGATAGAGAGATAGAGAGATAGAGAGATAGAGAGATAGAGAGATAGAGAGATATAGAGATAGAGATATAGAGATAGAGATATAGAGATAGAGATATAGAGATAGAGATATAGAGATAGAGATATAGAGATAGAGATATAGAGATAGAGATATAGAGATATAGAGATAGAGATATAGAGATAGAGATATAGAGATAGAGATATAGAGATAGAGATATAGAGATAGAGATATAGAGATAGAGATATAGAGATAGAGATATAGAGATAGAGATATAGAGATAGAGATATAGAGATAGAGATATAGAGATAGAGATATAGAGATAGAGATATAGAGATAGAGATATAGAGATAGAGATATAGAGATAGAGATATAGAGATAGAGATATAGAGATAGAGATATAGAGATAGAGATATAGAGATAGAGATATAGAGATAGAGATATAGAGATAGAGATATAGAGATAGAGATATAGAGATAGAGATATAGAGATAGAGATATAGAGATATAGAGATATAGAGATATAGAGATATAGAGATAGAGATATAGAGATATAGAGATATAGAGATATAGAGATATAGAGATAGAGATAGAGATATAGAGAGATAGAGATAGAGAGATATAGAGATATAGAGATATAGAGATATAGAGATATAGAGATATAGAGATATAGAGATATAGAGATATAGAGATAGAGATAGAGATATAGAGATAGAGATATAGAGATAGAGATATAGAGATAGAGATATAGAGATAGAGATATAGAGATAGAGATATAGAGATAGAGATATAGAGATAGAGATATAGAGAGATAGAGATATAGAGAGATAGAGATATAGAGATATAGAGAGATAGAGATATAGAGAGATAGAGATATAGAGAGATAGAGATATAGAGAGATAGAGATATAGAGAGATAGAGATATAGAGAGATAGAGATATAGAGATATAGAGAGATAGAGATATAGAGAGATAGAGATATAGAGAGATAGAGATATAGAGAGATAGAGATATAGAGAGATAGAGATATAGAGAGATAGAGATATAGAGAGATAGAGATATAGAGATAGAGATATAGGGATAGAGATATAGGGATAGAGATATAGGGATAGAGATATAGGGATAGAGATATAGGGATAGAGATATAGGGATAGAGATATAGGGATAGAGATATAGGGATAGAGATATAGAGAGATAGAGATATAGAGAGATAGAGATATAGAGAGATAGAGATATAGAGAGATAGAGATATAGAGAGATAGAGATATAGAGAGATAGAGATATAGAGAGATAGAGATATAGAGAGATAGAGATATAGAGAGATAGAGATATAGAGAGATAGAGATATAGAGAGATAGAGATATAGAGAGATAGAGATATAGAGAGATAGAGATATAGAGAGATAGAGATATAGAGAGATAGAGATATAGAGAGATAGAGATATAGAGAGATAGAGATATAGAGAGATAGAGATATAGAGAGATAGAGATATAGAGAGATAGAGATATAGAGAGATAGAGATATAGAGAGATAGAGATATAGAGAGATAGAGATATAGAGAGATAGAGATATAGAGAGATAGAGATATAGAGAGATAGAGATATAGAGAGATAGAGATATAGAGAGATAGAGATATAGAGAGATAGAGATATAGAGAGATAGAGATATAGAGAGATAGAGATATAGAGAGATAGAGATATAGAGAGATAGAGATATAGAGAGATAGAGATATAGAGAGATAGAGATATAGAGAGATAGAGATATAGAGAGATAGAGATATAGAGAGATAGAGATATAGAGAGATAGAGATATAGAGAGATAGAGATATAGAGAGATAGAGATATAGAGAGATAGAGATATAGAGAGATAGAGATATAGAGAGATAGAGATATAGAGAGATAGAGATATAGAGAGATAGAGATATAGAGAGATAGAGATATAGAGAGATAGAGATATAGAGAGATAGAGATATAGAGAGATAGAGATATAGAGAGATAGAGATATAGAGAGATAGAGATATAGAGAGATAGAGATATAGAGAGATAGAGATATAGAGAGATAGAGATATAGAGAGATAGAGATATAGAGAGATAGAGATATAGAGAGATAGAGATATAGAGAGATAGAGATATAGGGATAGAGATATAGGGATAGAGATATAGGGATAGAGATATAGGGATAGAGATATAGGGATAGAGATATAGGGATAGAGATATAGGGATAGAGATATAGGGATAGAGATATAGGGATAGAGATATAGGGATAGAGATATAGGGATAGAGATATAGGGATAGAGATATAGGGATAGAGATATAGGGATAGAGTATAGGGATAGAGATATAGGGATAGAGATATAGGGATAGAGATATAGGGATAGAGATATAGGGATAGAGATATAGGGATAGAGATATAGGGATAGAGATATAGGGATAGAGATATAGGGATAGAGATATAGGGATAGAGATATAGGGATAGAGATATAGGGATAGAGATATAGGGATAGAGATATAGGGATAGAGATATAGGGATAGAGATATAGGGATAGAGATATAGGGATAGAGATATAGGGATAGAGATATAGGGATAGAGATATAGGGATAGAGATATAGGAGATATAGGGATAGAGATATAGGATAGAGATATAGGGATAGAGATATAGGGATAGAGATATAGGGATAGAGATATAGGGATAGAGATATAGGGATAGAGATATAGGATAGAGAATAGGATAGAAGATATAGGGATAGAGATATAGGGATAGAGATATAGGATAGAGCATATAGGGATTAGAGATATAGGGATAGTGATATAGGGATAGAGATATAGGATAGAGTATAGGGATAGAGATATAGGGATCAGAGATATAGGGATAGAGGATATAGGGATACGAGATATAGGGATAGAGATATAGGGATAGAGATATAGGGATAGAGATATAGGG